>JAWNMY010000006.1:8980000-9375000 GCA_035043505.1 Drosophila setosimentum
GAGATATGTAGCTATAGAGACATTTACCTGGCAAATGAAACATTAACCCAAATCAGAGCTGTGACAAACAAATGCGAATTCTATGCAAATGTCAGTCAAGATGCAACTGCATGAAGTCAACTGCAACAATCAACAATCGCAATTTATGCGAATGCTAATCAAGTTAACACCATAAAGGCTAAGGCTACAAGCCGCGATGTCTCAGTCTCGCGACAGCGTCTGACAATTTTTAAGTGCGTATCTGTGTCGCGCCGCCGCGCTGCCTGCTGCAAACCATAACAACAATAACAACAGCACTACCAGCAACAACAATTATTAATGATTTTGCTAAATGTTACAGAAAATAATAACAGCAAGAGTGCAACTGAGCAGAGCCTTTTAACAATTACAAATGCACACAAAATGCTTCAAGCCGGCGTTCTCGCTGTTTTCAACACCTTGAAGTCCCCAATAGGCCCGGCTTGCGGCTTGTGGCTTGAGGCTTGAGGCACGAGTACTGTGCCAAGTATTGCCGCCAGCGCCAGCCCACATTCTGTGCAATGCAATGAATGATTCGACATGTTCCAGTGGGCGGCAAGCCGCGGAGGGCGTGTCTGCCAGTGCCGCAGCTAGAGAATCACAGCTAGAGTCACAGCCAGAGCAGCAGCAGCAACCAAATATAAAAAATACATCAAACCCCCCATACCAAAAAAAAAAGTGTACAAAACAACAGGCGGCCTTAGCTGTCATCCATACCCTACCAAAGATACCATTAACTTGAAGTTAATACTAAAAAAAATACATCAAAACTGTGAATATAAAATTCATATTTACCTTTGACTTAGTGTCAAATAAATTTATGTATTCCATATTTATTTCGTAGATGTTACGAATGAAGCCTAAAGCTAAAAAAGTAAAAGGAAGAGAAAGAATAACAGAAACTATAATAACACGATGATTTTGGAAATAAATCATACAAAGATGAATCAAATAAGAAATCAGATAATGCAAGAGAGCAATATAAAAATACAATACAACTCTGACTTACCAAGATATTAGTTTTAATGCAAGAAGAAAACAAGCAAACATATAAATATATCAATAAGCGATAAAAAAGACAACAAATTTGAATATATTTATTAATATTAATATTATTAGTAATATTAAAAACAGTCTCACAATTAGCGAGTATGCTGCAGATAACCAGAGAATAATTATCAAAGATATAAATATGAATATGAATATATAAAAGAGATATCTAATTTTCACACAAATGAAAGCATATGTCTAAAAATTATGCAATCCAGGGGAACAAAATGAAAGTCAAAAGCGCAAATCAGAGCAATAAATCACATGAAGATGAATATATTAGGAAATTAGAACATGAAAGAGAATCATATAAAAGTACAATTAGATTGTTGCTAACAAAGATACAAACTAAGTTTTAGTACAAACAGAAAACAATCTAAGATAGATATCAATGAAAGATCTATAAAATAATGTTACATTTAGAAGAGTCTTTAAAATTCGGTGTGCTATTATAAATGGCCCGTAGTTAATTTTTTATATTTTACAATTTTGACATTTAGCGCGTGCGCAAATGGAGAAAGAAAGAGTCATGATCATGGAGGCAGACCACAGATCAGTATGGATGTGTGTGTGTGTGTGCGTGTGTTTGTGATCGGGGCGATAGTTTGTAGGGGCCACTTCAGGTGTTGTTAGCTTCGTGAACCGAAGACGATCCGACACACTTACGCGCGTTATGTTATATTTTTTGAAAACATCATTTCTATGATCGCGTTAATCACCTTCAAGCCCACTCAAATATGACACTCGAGTGGACGTGGCTGGAGCTCGCGCTCGAGGATGCGGGGCAAGCTCGATCATTGCTTACTCAGCGGGTTTTTTTTTTTTTGTATGTATTGTCTTGAGTTTTGGGCAGCGAGCAGCTGCTAATGATGCGCCTGCAAGAAAACGCACAATTGAAATGAAATTAATTTTTCTACATAATTAATTAAAGCCAACCCCAGTCAGCCAGTGTGGGCAGCAGTTTCATGGAGAAAGCCAACATGCCACCTACAACAACACCTCCAACTTACAACTGCTCCTCCTCTCCTCCCCTCCACCTCTTCCAACACCTACAACATATCACAAGTTAGAGTAACACCCATGGCAATCAAAGCGCACTCGTATTATTAATTAGACTAACAACCCCCCATAAGGCTTTAACATCGTCTACGCTTGCAGTTATGAAATCTGAGCTCCTACAATATGTTGCCTTGAATCTGCTAATAAAACTGAGAAATCATAAATGCGACGACGCACAAAATAATTGCACTACAAAATACCTACAGATACATATGTATTCATAATAATATAATAAATTTTCGTGTAATTAAATCATAAAAATAGACACAAAAATAATAATTATAATGAAATCGTTGGCCAAACCCCAAAAAATCAACACAAACTGACGCAGACAACAACGCAACAATTGACACTGACATCAAAAGAGAAAAACAACTACAACAACAAAAGCAACAGTAACTAAGCAAATAAATAACAGCAAAGACAAATAGCAAAATTTCCATAAAATTGTATATCGATTTTATGGCTGCTTGGAAAACATTACCTGTGATAAAGAAATGCGATCGAAACGCTTGTGAAATTTTCGATTCGATTGAAATTTAACTTCTGATTAGATTTTTCTTGGTAAAAAAAACCAATATGATAGGTATGATATGATAAAAATATTAACCTTATAAGGCTAATAAGTAATTAATAATTACTTGAGCTTATCTGGAAATAAGTAAGTTTCGTGGAGATCTAGACATGAGGCTACAATTTATGTCAAAGAAAATGCAATTAATTGTATTACATACAAAAAAGATTTTAAATAGCAGTATCTCATATCCATATCTAAAAAGATATGTTTATATCAATAAAAAAGATTTCTATCTTTAGGTATAAGTCGGCTTGCAAATTTAAATGCCAAGGTCTTTTACCAATAATATTGATGATTTTAAGTTATTTTCTAAGCATGAAAAGACTGTTCGAGAAACTGTTAGGCATTAGGAGAATTGATCGAGTGGAATTTAAAGGCAATCAAGAGCCCGGACAGCATTAAGGGTGCCTCAATCACGTAAAGCCAAATTGCATTGCGGGCCAAAACAAATGCATGGTCAAAAAAAAAAATAGTTGACGAATTGTGTTGGCGATAAGAAAATGTCAGAGGAGCATACATGGCACATATGGCTGGGCCACCAGCCAGCTTCAATTAAGTGACAGACAATGGGTCAAAAAGATATATGGAAACCGCATAGATAATGCCGCCAACGAACTCGTCAACCCGGCTACCGGTTGATCCAAACAAGAGCTACCAAAACAAATTTCAAATGCAGTCAGCCAATCTTGTCGCCTGCAGCGCAGGCTACGGCTCAGCTTAATGAGCTTATCCATCATCGGAAGCCGATGGAGGCAGCAGACTCCGACTACGACTCAGACTCAGATTCGGAGGTAAACTCCGACGCAGACGCAGTCTCTCATCTGTCACAGGGCTAATAGGTTTCATTAGTCATTTGTCGGCAATCGGTCAGTCTGTGTGAGTTTATTTTACTTATCTTTTTATTTTTTTGTCGACTGCTCTTCGCTTTTTATCAGCTGCTTCTTTTTTGGTCATTTCTCAAAACCAAAATAAAAATTCCGTGTTGTTGGCTGTGCTGTGTGGCTTATTGCCAGCTTGGCTTTGCAGTTTGCGTGTCGACAGCAATTTTCACCTTAATTATATTTGGGGTTTCTTGCAGCGAGGATGGGGGAAGGGGGTGGGGGGTCCTGATGTGCTGTCCAGCACGCGCTAATGTTTAATATCCGCCAGGACAAAACGACGCCAGTCCACCAACGCAGACAGTTATGCAAATTTACAGTGTATTCTATTTGTGTGTGTGTTTATCCACGACAAGTCCTGGGCTGCGAGGGCAGTTCGAGCAAAGCGTGTCCTCGTAAATTATTGGAAGACACGCACACACACAGGCACACACATCTCATTGTTTGTCCATTTGGGCCAATGTCCTTTCATGTTCTGGCCACGTCTGCTTTTTGCCATGGCCTCTTTCATTTTTTTTTTTTTTGTTTTTGTATGTATGTAGCCTGCCTGCAGATTAGGCTGACTGCAGCATGGGGAAGGGGAATCACCTCCGCCCGCTACCCTGTCTATGTTTGTCATCAATATTGGCTCTGTCTTAGTGCCAACTATATAAGTTGCTGTGCGACCCGAGCTGCCATAAAATGTTCAATTAGTTAATGAAAAATTTTCCAATTGGATATCAACATTGACTTCAACTAACGACCGCAACGAGGACGAGCACGGACTGTGCTTTGTGTTTATGAAGGGGAAGGGACACGGCATAGGTGGCGGGAGGGGGAGAAGGGGGCTTAGTGTGTTTGAGGAACGCGTTGGTGTCGCTTCAAAATGTCCGTAGGTTGAATTTATGCATGTGATTTATGCACGACAGCGATTGCCAATTACAATATCATTTCTCTTCTTGTCTGCTTCACTTTGCCTTTGCATTTGTTCGTTTTGTACGCTCCTGTATGAGTATGTGTGTGTGTGCGTGTGTGAAGTGCCATTAAGAAATGTGTCAAAACAGTTGAGGAATTATATAATTTAAATGCAGGAAGAAGTGAAAAAGGAATTCACGACTGCAGGTAGAGAAATGTGTGAGTTTTTAGGAATGAAAAAGTTAACAGTCAAGCAAGATTCGAGACAATAGTTATAGAAATTTAAATTTAATTGTTACCTCTATTTAAATTTCAATATCGATCACTATTCCTTGGCATTCTTTTGCCCTTTTGCAATTCGAATTGGAGCGGAACAATTTGAAGGCCCCGCTGTGAGCCCAATTGATGCTAGAAAGTCAACAACTCTTTTTTTTTATCTGTCTGTATGTGTTTTTCTTTCTCAGCAAACAGAAATTAAAGCCAAGCAGCCCCAGAAACTAAAACAAAAAGCAAAACCAACAGCAAACAGAAGAGCCAACGAGCAGGAAAAACCGACGCATGACACAAATTCACAAAAGGTGGAAAAACAAAGACAAAAAAAACAAAAACAAAAAACGTAGAACGACAAAAATTGTACATGGAAATGAAATCGAATGAAGGGAAATGGGGAAAATGAGAACGTATGCGATATGCTTAGAGCAAAAGCAACAACAACTCGCTGCTTGACCGAGCATAGCGCATCAGTTTACTTAATCAAGGGATGGGAGGGGGCATAGAAACAGCAGGGGAGGTGAGCGGTAGTTTTTTACGCATTTGTGTTTGCCGTGTCAGCAAATGATAGAATGAGAGCGAGCGGGCAGGGAATACAAAAGAAAAGCATGCAGCAAAGTGCGGGAGTTTCCTGTGCGCTATGTATGTGGCTCTAATGAAGCCTGAAATCGATTTGTGATGTGCTGTGCTTATGGAATCAGTTTAAACTACACTACCTTACAATTGTGTCCAAGCTCTCGCTTACCAACTGTCCGATGAACCTAGAGTGAAGTCGTGGAAATTATCTGCCACCCACACACGCAGAGAGCAGAGCTGAGAAGAGCAGTGGAATGTCATAGAAGCCGCCAGCTGTTGCCATCTCGAAATCCTCAAATTTACAACATGCTACCCTCTTCCCAATGCCCCATTCTTTTCCGACCTGCTCCTAATAGCAGAACCAGCTTGGCTCGCATATTTTTATTGTAAATTTACGACCGCTGCGTTTATTTGTTTCTTTAACCATTTTCATTGTGCTCCGCTCTGGTCTGAGCTCTGAGGTGCCTCTGAGTTTGCCTTCAGGTGCCGGCTCTCCTTACCTCACGCATTCTGGAGTCGCTGGTGTTGCCTGAAGGCTCACCAAGGTGTCAAGTGTTTTGTGTTATCTGCTCTGCGGTTAGCTTCTTGGT
Organism: Drosophila setosimentum; assembly: GCA_035043505.1. Classification (NCBI taxonomy): domain Eukaryota; kingdom Metazoa; phylum Arthropoda; class Insecta; order Diptera; family Drosophilidae; genus Drosophila; species Drosophila setosimentum. Next base: position 8,985,913 of record JAWNMY010000006.1, read on the forward strand.
TTCTCTTTTAGACTAAGACGGAGGTCTGTGGACCGCAGCGACTGCCGCTGCGTGTGTTTCTCAAATTGCGTCAAAAATTATCGCCATTAAATGTAGATGAGCGTTTTGTTCTTAAGTTATTGGCCCATAAATAACTTGCAGGTTGCTCGGTCGTGCGCTCATTCAGAGGTCTAGGACCAGACACCTCTGCAACTAATGGCCTATATCGTAACTCTACTAAGAGGCATACGGTTGATCGCCGAAAGATATATATCTAAGACTTAATTTCAGATGAGCTTTAAAAAATCATAAGGAAACTATTCACTAAATCTCTTAATGTACAAAGCGTGTTAAACATTAAACAATAACGAATGGCTTTCCTAGCCGAAGAAAACATGCTCTTGAAGATCGGAGCTCGACTGCTCACATCTAAATTTTTAAGAAAATCACCCAATAGATTCTGATCTGTATCTCTTATTAACTAAGTATAAATAAAATACTTTTCTTTATATATAGGATAATGCATATAGTAGACGATTGGACTTACGATTGTCGGCGCGCTCAGCAAGCTATTAAGTACTCCAAATATGACCTCAAATAATGATTGATAATAATACAATACTAATCTATGCTTAATTCGTAAAGAATATAGACGTTTTAATAAATTACAAGGACTCTGTTACAAATACATAATCACTTAACCAATAACGGTGTTTTTCTTATTTCAAATGGAAAATATGCTAATTCTAAACTGTTTTCCTTACAGGTTGGTGTCTAGAATAGCATGTGCACGCACCTATGGCACAAATTAGGTTTCTGCACAGTCTAAATTACCTTCACGCAAAAAAATACAGCATACTTATAGGGGCATATAGGCGATTAGAAAGTAGTCTCCAAGTCAGTCATTAACGTGAAATGATGTGTTAGAGTCAATGACTATTTGTGGTCCACAGTAAATTGGCATAGTCCCTGAAATAGTAGTTTCAATTGATTGAATTGAACGTGATTTTATGGACTGAAATTTCCAAATGCCATAACTATTTCAAAACTGATCCAATTTTTAAAAGGAAGGACTTTTTGATTATGGCCTGGGCTCTAGATCACCTACGTTTATCTTGTCTTATAAGAAATGGCTGTATTAAAATAGGTCAACATTTTCAATTCCCATAACTTTGTTAAAACAGATCCGCAGAAAAATTGCCAGTTCTCCCTCTATGTGAACAGCATTTCTTTTTTCTTTCCTTTTTAATTGGAGCATCTAGGAACCAATGAGGAAAACACTTTGTGTAATGCTTTAACTTTCATTAATTATTTTATTTATGATCGGTTTGATTAATTTCATATATTTTAAGAATATTTTAATATTTCTACGCTTCATGCCTTAAGTCAAATTATCTAAGCTAAGCTTTCTACATCACCAAATTTCTTACTCCAAGACATTATGCTTTTGCCAGCCAGCATTTGTTTTGTTTCTGTATACCAAAAGCTGTTTGATACATAACATTTGTGCGCCATCTATTGCTAAATTATTTAAAAACTACTCCCTAGGTCTCATTTGTATGGCAATTAGACAAACTTGGCGGTTATGCCCTGACCAAAAGGTGGCGCTGCATTCGTTTCCAAATAGTAATAAGAGGTGGCGCTGGCAAAACAAATATTTTATTAAAATTTAATTTATAGCTCTTACATATTTTACATACCTGTGTGTCACCTGCTCGCCCATATAAACCACATGGTCATCACTCATATTGGCAACGGACACGGATATTCCCTTCGAGCAGCTGCTTTTGCTTTTGATCGCTCTCCAACCGCAGCCAATAGCCGGAAAATTCCTGGGCATTCCAATGGACTCCGCATAGAGGAGCACAGCGCGATTGTGACTGCAGCTATCTGCAAGATCCAGATGATATTGAGATCAGTTACTGCTGAGCTTAGCTGCAGCACTTACAAGCTTCGAGAATAAGCTTACTGGCCACCAGCAAATCCACCTCCTCACAGCCCGGCTGGGGTGCGTGGCCAAAGTTGGCATAGAAATCGACAGTCCCACGAGGCGTCAGATCGCCAAAGAGCGGATAATCCGTGTGAATGACATCCACAAAGCGAGCAGCATTCGGCACCAACCCATCCCCGGAGCGGGGCGTAAACAGAGGCAATGCTGGATCCAAGCCCGTAACGCGACCCAAACTCCCGTTAAAGTAGTTACCAATGCGACCAGCGATGTGGGCGCCAAGACTATGGCCAACGATGTGGACCGCCTCGTGTGAGACTTGGTGCTGGGAGAGAAACTGCTCGAGTTCCTTGGCAAGCACCAGAGCGACCGTGGGCACAGCACGACGAGAACTAGCATAATCCAAATTGGCAGCTGGCGCCCAGTCAGCAATCAAAATATTGTCAAAGCCCTGCGCCATGTATGCTATAAATAAATCTAATGGGATTGGAGATTACACAGAAAGACAACTGGAAGAGGTTACCATTTCGGAGCGGCGTTACGGAGCTGTGACTGCGAGAGCCGAGAAAACCGTGCACAATAAGCTTGACAGAGTCCACACTTGTCAACTGCTCCACTTGCTCCAGGCCCAGGTCCTCTTGCATGCTCTGATAAAAGATACTGCTCTGTTTGCTGAGTCCAGTCAGACTGAGTGCCTGCAGTCCCCAAATTTGGCAGAAGAGGATGGGCAGCCAGCAGTAGAGCACCATTTTAGCCATTTTGCGAGAAGCGATTGATCCCAACTACGTCTGAGACTCGGCCTAAATAGTGCTACGATTGCATACTGCATATTGCATGTTGCGACAAGTGCGTTTCGCTAATCGTTTGATTAGTCGATTAGTCGTTTAGACCGTCTCAAACGACGCACAACTGGAAAGCTGGCACGAATATCAATGCACAGGAAAAACTTTTAAGATACAAAGTCAAGAGAACGATTTGTTGAAGATTTCAAGTATAAGACTCTTGACCCGCGTAAATCAAATACTGCAGAGTCATTAAACATAATTTTAACAATATAAAAGTCATCAGCCTTACAGGCCGGATTTAATAATTCAATTTTAATCGGTATCTTACTAGCAGTTAGAAACAAATCAGTCAGATCTTCTTCAAAAGTGAAGTGATTAAAAAAGTTTCAATTATAACATTTTTGGACTTTTTTTTTCTGAGTGTAGCGCAAAGAGCATCTTTATTAACTAAGGTTTTAGATAATTTTCCATAAATACACAGTGCTGAGCAGAAGTACTCGTACACGCAAGACAATTCGTTAGAGGATCTTAAGAGCTACAGTTAAAATGCTATGCGAACTCACATCAAGCACACATATGTTAGTAGGCAATATATATTTATATGTATTTATGTGAATATGGTTAGTTTTTAGCGCATTATAGTTGCTTCCCTGACTTATGGCAGTTAGTGGACACGGCGAGGTAAGTTCGCGTTTAGCGTTTGGCCTAGTCCTGCGCCACTGGGCGTATGAGCATTTTGACGCGACGCAGCGAGTAATCCTTGCCTTGGAAAGTGTCCCAGTAGATGCCCGTCTCGCCGGCACTCTCGGGACTTATGCCGCGGTAGGCCCCCATCAAGTTGCTAGTGCCGCAGGAGTTGAACCAGCCGCCGCCCCTGTGCCGCTGCGCACAATTGCACTCCACGCAACCATCGTTATCGTTATCAAAAGTGCTGAACTTTGAGCCGGCGTGATACGTGAGAGAATCACCAGCCGAGGGCTGCAGATGTGACTGGAAATTACCCAGCAAGCTCAGAGCGTAAAATTCCCTCTCCCCGCTGATAGCAAACGAGTCGTAGCCAGCGATGGCCACGTTCCACTCGAAATCCTGCAGCCAAATGCGCAGTTCGTGCAACGAAGATGTCGTCAACGCATGGAGCTTGTCCAGGCCAATAAAGAAGTCCCCGGCCAGATTGCCAAAACCCTCCTTGTACTCCAGCCAGCTGCGCTCGAAGCTGATGTCATCTGCGGAGCGATTCATGATCACCGTCCAACCATTACCCTCGCAGGGCACATAGAAGGGATCGCTCTCCGCTGTCAGCTGCAGCTTCAGAATGCCCTTGACTGCTAAGTAGGATTGCTGGCAGCTAGTCGCATGCTCCTCGATGGCGACTTGCTGCGGCAGCAAAGCGGATTGGGGCCTGTTGCGATTCGCGAGGCGACTTTTGATGTTGCTGTTAGGAAGAATTAAGAATTTTGAGTAATATTTTCAAATAAACTTGCAAAGAAGAGAAAAGAACAACTCTGATCCCATAAGTAGTATACATACTATGGATTTATCTGTAATAATATAAAGTATATGAATACTATAAATTTAAACATTTCTTATTAGTCCAGGGAAACTGAAATATCTACCAAGGAATGAATGTTTCTTAAGTACTCTTGAGTCACTCAACTCTCTCTAGTTAAACGACTTCTTTCTCCACTTACTTGGTATTCTGCACCAGTCTGTTCACACTCGCTTGTGTTTCGCGCACATTGTAGGCCACAGAGACCAAGAAGGTGGCCAAAGCTTCCAGGCGACTGGAGACATCCGTTTGATTGTGATTGGAGGCTGTGCTTTGGGTTGAGTTGGGTTCACTGGGCTGAAGGTTGAAAACTGTGGCCAAATTGTGGGTCACATGTGGTGAATCCTGTGGCTCCGCCGAACGCACCTGCCGTGATAATTCTGTGGATCAGAACAAACAATTAATTGGGGGTTTCATCGCATCATTCAGCGGAAACAAACGTTAACATTATAATTAAACAAGCAAAAGCCACAACAATGAAACGACACCATCAATTATTGAAATTTTGTACCTAACAATTTGTCGCGGTTCTTTTGCTTGTTTCTATTCCGTCGGACCCAACGTGATCCCAATTGATTGTCTGTTTCACCTTTCATCTCATCCAAAGTGTTTCGAGCCAATCGCTGGATGTGCTCGAAGCTATCCAAGCGGTGCTGGAAATTCATCTGTTGCGCCTTTAACGATTCCATGCGACCCGTATTGCTTTCCAAAAGCTGATCAATCCTGCGAAAAGTTTAATTTCATTTGAAAGTACATCAAGAATAACAATTGAAATTGATTTTGTTGGAAAGTGGAAAATCTATTTGCAGAACTTTTAGCATGATATCATATAGCTGTTAAGCAGATTAAAAATAAATTATTATCTCAATATCACGTGAGCTCTTAAGTCAAGGCACTATGAGTTCAAATAAACATTTTATTTTTACAAATAATTTAAACAGCACCCGATCCCAAATGGCTTCTACTCAAGCATCATATAATCTAGCTACGTAGATTTTATTTACTTGAATGCCAATATATTCAAGTATGCGTTCAATTTGAATTCGCATTGTTCTTTGAACCCGTTGCCAGACACCATCTGCAGTTTAGTAAACAAAAGCAATAATTTATTAGGAAACAACAGCAGTCAAAAACGAAAAAAACGAAAAAAATAAAAGCCAAATGCGAAAATACACAAAAATGTGTGCGAAATGGTTGCAAATAGCGAGAAGTAAATAAATGAGACAGAAACAGACTAAACATAAATTGGATGTTGTGTATCTTTGAGGTACTAAATAAAACAATTAAGCGTTTCTTGGCAGCTAATTACCCATATTCTTGTTTCTTACTCATCTTCAGCTAAACATACTGCTAAGACCAATCATGAAATTTTGTTTTTAACTTATTTTACCGGTTTTTTCGTAGTACTTTGCGATACGTTCAAAACCTGTTCGACAATATTGTACATATGTATGTATGTCCCCAACATGCCAAAAGTTTCAGTGTCGTCAACTTTTTTTTCCACTCACTTCTTATCGATGACTTCCAGGCGATGGCGTTGGTCCTCATCCAAGGTCGCCAAGATGCCGACGCGATCGTGTAAATTGCTCATCAACTCCTTTATCTCCGTGTGCTGTGTGGCCGATAAGGCGGGCATTGCGCTAACACCATTTGTATGCTGCAAAATTGATAAATATTATTAATGAGTGCATTGAACTTTATGGATAAAACAAGAAAATAAATGTTCGCTCGTTCCATTACAATTTACATTTAACTCGCAATGTACTCGACTAACTCATTCGTATACTTAACGCACTCGGTAGTTGCCGCGTATATGTGATCGCCAATGTGCTGGCTGCTGGGTACGGTTGGGAGAGAGGGAGAGGTCTCTTGTGGGGGTCTCTTGCAGAGCAGTTGCCATGTGAATCACACAAGTGACCGCCAAGAATAGGCGTAATAAAGGTGTGCCCATTGTACAAGCACAACTACCGCTTCAAAAAAACAAATACGAAACACGCTTGACTCTCAAAGATCACACTGCTACAGAGACTGAGATCGTCAACACTTTCAGAAAGATGCGACCGTTCAATACGAGATTCTGGAAGAGACTGAGCAAATACGAAGCAACGCTGAGTGAACGACGCTTGACGAGTGAGCTTTGGAAGATAAAGACTGCGAGAGAAAGACAATCTTACATATACAATTCGTATTTCTCTCGTTCTCTCGCCCTCTCTCTCTCTCTCTGTGTTATAGTTGGAGGTTCAGTATTTTAATTTATGTTGATATTGTGGCACTTCGCCTTGCCAATATTAAAAATTCCGCGCATTTCAGTTGATCGGCGTTGTCAATAGCCCACAACCAAAAGTGATAAGCAAATATGTCTATATGTGGAAATCTTATTACTCATGTTTTTCCTTTAACTATTCAAGAATTACATAAATTATTATTATTTTTATTTAAGGCCTTACACAATTCTATACGGAAACTGATTACTCAGCTGACGACTTACTCAGAATGATAAGCAGTTAAGGCAGCTTACCATAAATGTTTGTCTATTCAAGTACCCACACGATTTTTATTGCCATTCGCAACAGTTCACGCTGCATGTTAACGATTTAAATTATTCACCTGCTTATTGGAAACCTGCCTCAACACTTGCGTCACATTCCACTGATCTACATACATTTGTATATACTATTTACTTACAACTACCTGCTTGTTGTTGGTTGTCGGCTGGTTGTTATTCCCTTGGGCCATAACTTACTCATGTTTGGGAAGACCTCATTTCTGACTACTCTATTGTGTGTCTTGAATTATAATCCATTTCAAAGAGATCGTTGATACACTAGAAATATTTCTTAGTTACACATACATATTTAAAAATTTATTTCCGACTGTGTGGGCTTTTATAAATATTTGTATTTATTTATTTTTGGGCTCTAACATTTTCTTTTCTTCTCTCACCTATTCGGCAAGATTAATGAAGCGATTTATTTTGTTAGTGTATTTAATTTGCGGCTCTTTCAATATAATTGGTCTCTTCTGTTTTTAATTATATATAATTAATAATTCCATATTGAGACGTCATCACGAATATATTTCTATATTTATTTTGTGCTGACTGTATTTTACCATTTGGATGATAATGCCTTGCATTACGGCATTACGATTTATGCCATTTTTAGTTGTAGTTCCAATTTACCCACACAAATTGATGCTGTCAGTTACGAGTTTCTGAAGGTTTTCGTCGGTCATCGTGCTCTGTGGAAACCTTTTGCAGCTTTGCGGAGTCGTGCGGAGATGCAGCAATTGAGATAGACCTTTCGGTATACAGGCAGAGGAATCCCAGACTTTGACTGCAGATTGTCATATCTTTCGTTCCGTGATCTCCCTTCTCTCTCTCTCTCTCTCTCTCTCTCTCTTCCCGCTTGAATGAATGGCAAATTAATGACGCAAACCCAAAAGAAGCAACAAATGTATAAAAATAAATATGCCGCTGTCATGTCTCGGGGCTATTGGGCTAGAAAAAAAAGAGTAATGTCATTTGCATAATTACCGCTAGGTGCCCTAACGAAAGAGGAATATGGGAGTTGTTATACATGTAAGATGATATTTACTCAGTCTCAATGAAAGAAGCATTTCAATTGCCAAAACTGATGAGTTAATTATAAAGTATGCCAACGATTCCATTTCTTGAGATCAAAAATTATTAGTTTTGATTGTTATTTATGTGTTATTATGAAACATTCATCAAGTCTGCGACTGGCAGCCTCGCCTGCTAAAGTGTGTCATCGGACAGCAGCTGTATATATATATTATCTGTATATATTTCTATTGAAATGAAATAATAAATTAGTCCAATGGCACAGCTGCCCCATGAATGTAGGAATGAAATGTGCATTTTCGATTTGGATTTTGTTTGGTTTTCTTGCATTTTATTTAATATTAAATTATTGTACATGTTGAACTTATTCAAATTGTATTTAGTTGCCATTCATTATTCAATTATTATTAAATCATAAACATTCAGTTTTTGGGTTCTTTTGCTCATCTTTTCGTTACCGCTTTTTCGCTACTTAGAAATCAACTACAGATATTTACAAATAATTTCGGTTTCAAGTTAATCCCATTATATCGCCAATCCCCCTCTCCCTTTGGAGGGGCGTGTCAGGGGGCAGTGCGATGTGAGTTTAACCCATTTGCCATTTTAACTATACAAAAATGCTTACAGTGTTAACATAAAAACTACACGCGTCTACAACATTCTGCCGAGAGAACTCAAATATATATATTTGTATTTATAATTTCTATCGACTTTTTGCTTGCGTCGTGTGTGTTAATAGATTTATATTTATATATTTGTAATTGTTTTGTTTTGTTTTTAACAAAGGTACGTTAAATATTTACGACAAATTCAATGCATTAAAAATAATTTAGTTATTCTTCTTGCCCTTTCCACTTGCATCGAGTTTGGAGTTTCGAGATTCTTTTCGGTTTGTTTTTTTTTTTTGGTTTTTTTTTTACCTTTCGTTCCTGCGGGTTCACAGCGGGAACCCTGACCGCTTAGCTACTATTGAATACAACTAGAGACACGTTCAGCTAAAAACATTCTTAGAGTATTACCATTTTTGGGATTACTTTATTTTAATATACTTTAGCTTAATGCTTTTAAAGTTATTCTTCATTCGAATTTGTGTGGTGCAATGAAAACAAGTTTTACATACATTAAGGTAGCAGTAAATACATTCATACAGACGTAAACACATACATATACATATAACTGATGCTCTTCCAGAACTCAATACTCAATACTTAACACAAAAATCATCATATATCTGATTGATCATTGCTCGATTGATCAATCAAGATCAAATTAGTTGCTAAACGAAAGTAGCTCACATCATTATTTTGCTTTTCTTTCGATTCGTTCGATTTGTTCATTGGCTCATTGGCTTATAAACTATGGACGTAACCTTGGGATGGGAAAAGTGCGAAAAGTTAATTGCAATTTTGTTCGTTACAGTTTCATCTTCATCTTCATCTTCATCATTATGTTCTGCTTCTGCTTCTTCTTCTTCTTCTTGTTCTGTGTTTTCCTGTTTGTGTTTACTTGAAAATGATGCTAAGTTTTCACTCAGTGTGAGCCCTCGTATAAATCAAAACAAATTACAAACAATACGAAATGCTTATACGAGTGAGTGCTAAAAATCTTTGATTGCAATTTCTTTGCATACCTTTTTTAAGTGTGTGCAATTTGTTTAATTTGGCTTCTATCCGTTTTTGCTAGCAAATAATTCTAAGCAATTTCGTTTTCGCTCAGCATCTAATTTCATTTCTCTAAAGTGCTTCATTTTCGTGTAATGGCGGTTTTTTCTTTGTTGGCTGCATTTTAATTGGTTTATTTTTCATATATTCGTATGTTTAAATTGTTTTATACTGCATATTCTCGCCTTAGTTTTTGCATACTTTTTTCATAAATCACAGAAAAAGTTTTTTCATTAAATTGTTTTTATTTGTTTTTGTAATTTAGTTTAATGCTTTCATTTTCATTTAAATATTCAAGTTCACTTTTATTTCTACTATAAAATATAATGATGTTATTTTTTCTTATATTTTTTTTCTTACGTTTTTAAAAACGTCGAACGCGTCGAACAGTGACTGCAAAAAGTCAATGCACACGCCTGCCTGCCAGTGTTGATAAGCCACTGCAGTGCTTTGGAGCGAGTCTGTGTATTTCTATAAATATTATTTTAGAATATTCATTTATTTGACACTGTCTTATATATTCATTCAAATTTATTCTAAACTCGATTAGTTTATGTTCGTGATATCATTTTCTTCTTTTGGTTTTCATCATAAAAGATTATGGCCGATGTATTGCCTCAATTTTTGCACAAGTTTTGCATTGATTTAAGTAATTAATTTTGTAACATATTTTGTTCTAAGTTTATTTAGTTGCTTTCACTTCCACACGCCAATATATAGTTTTGATTCATTTACTTTGTTTTAAAACCATTTGAAGTGTCTTTGATTTCAGTTTGCACATTTTGTTAATTTTGTTTTCTCTCCTAGAACTCCTTCTCTCGGGTTGTGTCCTCTCATCTTTAGTGTTGCGTAACGTTTCATAAAACATGGAAATGGATTGATTGGATTTCATTTGACTACGACTCTATGTAAAATACTTGGTTAGGTTATTTGTTATGTTTAGTTTTAGTTGTTTGACTATTATTTATTTAGAATTTATTTGCTGTTGTTTGCTAAAACTTTCTTACTACTTTTCAATTCTAATTTAATTGTTTAACTATTCTTTTCAAATTGCATCAAAAATTCTTGTTATTGTATTTGTATGAATTATTCTTTAAGTCTCTGGGTAGAGTTACCTCTCACGCCCCCTCCTCGGGTGGCTCCTTGATTTTTCTTCTTAAGTAACTACTTCAACAGCTTTCGGTGATTGCAATTATTATTATATACTCTGTTCGAAATTTGTTCGATTTCAAATAGATAGAGAGATTCTACAAAATCGACATTGAAATCATAAAACGGCTAAAAGCAACAAAAATAAATAAAACGGAAATAAAAAACAAATATAAATTATATGGTATAAATGATTTAAGTTTATTTGCTTTTTTCTCTTTTAATTGTTTGCTTTACACATAAATTCAGTTATTATTTGTATTTTAATTAATTATAATTAAACATGTATCACTTAAACAGCGCGGCAAAGTTTTTCTTTTTCTCTTTCATCAAGACAAAGAAGTTTTTAAAATAATAATATTGTAAATAAATGAAAAAATAATCAAAAGCTAGCCGTCGGCGTGCCGACGTTTGAATACCCTTGCAGACCTATTCAACAAATATATCCAATGATTTATAGTTGTTCAAAGCAAGAGATAAACATATGCACAAATGTTTAATAGGATCTGATCATGCTTACGTCAATTGTTTACATAAGTATTTCTAGACAGCACTTAAATACTTTTTATTTATGTGTATTTATGCTGGGAACTTTGAACTTGTCTCCTGCGCAGATTGATGAAACTACTTAAAGTACAATTTATAATGCGAGAGAATATGAAAGTTAATCAATTTGAGTTTAGTTAAATGTTAACTTTTGGAGAATCTTATTATTATAATATTCCCTAGTCTGTAGGATCAATCCCTGGTTTATATTGATGAAAAAAAAGTCAGTTGGACACTCTGGTTTTCAAAACACAAACAGACAGACAGCACGCAATAACACAAAAATAGATCTTAAATTAGAAAAAGGAAAAAATACTTGCACAAAAACTTTTCATACACACACTCAGAAATGATTGCAAACTGTTTGATTGTAGCTTAAAGCCTAAATTTATATGTATTTTTATTAAAAATATATATATGTATGTATATAGAAAAAGTCTGTGCTTCGGTTTCGAACGAAATTTGACTAAACTGAGTATCCTTAATGACAAGGCTCTAAAGAAGACGATGACGTTGAATATATATATATATATATATATATATATATATATATTTAGCCTAGATAACTAATCAGTAACTAATATGCCCAGGCACAAATTTGACTGAAATGCTGCTGCTGCTGCTGCTTCTGCCGTACTTTCCCCCTGATGCCCTCTCTTCTACCTCAATCCTAATTTGAAATCGAACTAAGAACTTTACAGAATATTCAATTTCGTACACTATTCATTATGGCTGTGAATTTTTCTTAGTTGTTGCATTTGCTTTTGCAGAGTTGTATTGTGGGATGTTTTAGTTTGCTGGGTTTGTTGCTGGGATAGGCTGATTTTGTGTAGATCGGTTGTCTTGGGTCTAACAATAGAAACGTACGCCATCCACTGAGAGGACCTGCTTTAATTTTCATTTATTCTGTCGATTCGGCTCTTGATACAGCTGTACGCCTTCCACCGTGAAAATTGAGGTTTCTGTGAATTAAAAACGTATAATAGCATTTCATTATCATCATTATTATTTTCAATTAATTACTTAAAATTATGACAACATTTTTGTTCGGGCCATAATTTAATTTACTACCAACCAAGTCTGACAATTAAAATGCAATGCAAATTATATTTTGTAATGGATTTCAAACACCACCACCACCCTTGCAACCTCACCCACTCAATTACAAAGCTCGCACGCTTCAAGTGCAGCGGTTTTTTGGCTCTCGTTGTACATTGACCTTTTCCGGCTGTTTCATGTGGTTTTTCCCTCCATAATGAATGATGCGCATTAGTTGCATTTTAATTGATTTTAAGCTCAATGCAAAAGTTCTAGTTATATAGACAAAGAGGCAGAGGGAACAGCGCAAATGATGAACAAACATGGAGCAAATAACAGCTGATACAGGGAGAGAGAGAGAGAGAGAGAGAGAGAGAGAGAGAGAGAGGTCAGCATCCCTAATGAGTCAACCTGTGAGCTCTAATTTTAATTTTGACCAGAATTAGCATATTTGCAAGTTTGTAAATAGTCAAAAAAAAAAAAAAGAAACACTGGATGTGTATACAAATCAACGTTAATCACATTTTAAGCTGACCAGCCATTAAATGGACATCATTTGGGCAGCTTAGCTCAAGGGCTCAAGGGGCAGTGGTGGCAGCAACCATTACGTTTCATTCATTACGTGCCAGTTGCACAACAGCACCAGCCTCTGGGGTCCTTTTGTGAACGATGCAATGAATGCACTTGGCAAATTGCAAAATTCGATGCGGTTCGGTTCGGTTCGGTTTTTGCAACAGTTCTTGTCGACTTTGAATCGAATGCTTCTTTTGGCTTAAATGTTTTCCATTTACAATTTTAAATCGCCAGCAGACATTGCTAAGTCTAATTAATGCAGTACAACAAGATGCATAAATCTGATTTTAACTGTGGATTTAATCAAGTGATTTGTGAGTGGCACACTTTAAATAATGGCTGATGATAAGCCCGTAAAAATATTAAGCTGGAGAATGAATCATATAAATGACAGATCAACAATATATTTGAACTTTTATCTCTTGCCCTGGCAGAGTCTAATTTTCAAACTGACAAAATCTGAATTTGGTGTTATCTAAATATATATACATATAGCTGAATAAATTAAAGTTTATGGCTTTATGTGATTTGTGTTTAAGAAGTTCTTGTATTATTATTGTATTGTATCTGCCATGATGTGAGCCAAAAAAATCTTTTCAAAGAAAGAATAAAATTCCAGTAGACAATATAACAAACGTAGCAAAAGGATTTTTTAAGTAACACACTTCATTCATCGCTTCTCTTTGCTGCTCTCTGCTCACCTTGGTCAATTACATTTTTCGTTTATATTTTTGTGTGCAGCTTGGGAGGAATTAACTAGTTGCTCTGCGGCTTGCTACACAATTACTTTCCACAGTTGTTGCGCCTGGCAGCCTGCGACTTGTTGCAAGAAAAAACAGATATGGAAACCAACCCAAAGAAAAAAGTGTAATTACTGTTAACTGGTGAGGCAAAGCAAACATTAGTTAAACAGACAACAGACAGCAGACAACACGCTGCGTTGCCAAGTTTGTCGCCAAACTTAAATGAGTTGTTTCAATTGTTGCTGTTTAATTGGAGGCCTGGATACCGCCTGCCTTGTGAGCGGAGGACAAACATTTCGCATAGTTGCAAATTTAATTGGATTTGTTTTATGTTGGCCAGACAATGCGGCAGGCATTGCATACATTTACAAAGTTTATAAATGTTTAATTTTTATGTACATGTGTGTGTGTGGTTGTGTGTGTGTATTTACCGTCTGGCAATTCGTAGAGTTTCTTTGGCAATTGCGCAAAGTAGGGATGATGCAGTGCATCATCGGCGCCGATGCGCTGCTCGGGATTTAGTTGCAGGAACGCGTTCGCTATCGTTTCGCCCTCGATGATGTCGTACAGCCGTGGAAAATTGTGACCCAGTTTGCGTGGTCGATAGAAACCTGCCAGAAATGTATTTGCCAAATTAGTTGCTCCACAGAAAAAATAAACAGAAAGACCAAAACGCAGCTGTTGGGATAAAATTACTCACCCAATTTGTGCGGTTTGTAGCCAGGGAAATGTGTGCAGCTCGGCCACGTATCCTCGGTGGGCGTGCCGAGCAATTTGAATATCTTGTCCAGCTGATCGTACGTATCACGTATGCCAGGGAATGTCGGCATACCGGTCACCATTTCAACAAATATACAACCCACTCCCCACATGTCCAGGGACGTTGAGTACTCCGTGCTGCCCAGCAGGACATCTATGTAAATGGTAAATAGAATGAGAACGTTGCTTCGTTAGGTAAATGCACTCTTTTTTCTATGAAAATAAATTGCAATTTTAAATAAATAAACAGAGATGTTTTGCCAGGAAGCCAGGAAGCCAGGAAGCCATCCAGTCAGCTTGCCAGCTAGCCACATGGAATGACAGCATGACACACTGACTAACTGACTGACTGACTGACTGACTGACAGACAGACTGATAGACAGACAGGCGTATGTAGGAGTCGTCTTAACGCTTCATTCAGTTGGCCCTTTAGAGCAGGCAGCGAGTAACAAAGTTTTGTGTGTGCACACAGACAAAAAGCATTGCACCAACCCATTTGCACCACACACTCCACCATACTTGGAACAGCAACCACATCCGCTTCGGTTTTAGTTTGTGCTCCTCTCCTCACGCTGGTCAACAGAGTTCTGCTCATCTGCTAAGAAGTGCAGATTAAATTTGTTTAACATGCTTTGACTAGCCAGTTGAGGTCTGAGTTCAGGGACCGGGAGCATAACCTCCAGCAAGCAGGAGCAAGGCTGGCACAACCTGCCAGCTCGACTTCACACAAACTTTTTTATATCGAGGGAATTGCATATTAAAAAAATTAACTTTATTCTCTCTTCGCTGCTTTTCTTCAATTTAACGCTGCAATTTAATGGGAATTTCATATAAGAATGGCAAACGAAAAGAGGAACAAAAAGATGAATGAACACAAAGTGAATTGTTTACCCATTTGGGCACTGTCTATATAGACGGAGCTATTAGAATTAATCAGCTTTCAGCTCTCCCTAATGGAAAATATTAAATACAAAACCCAAACAATCTAATCATAAAAAATGCATTTCATTATTTCCTTAGTTTTAAGGTTGAAATATTGTGCACAAAGAGTTTTAGTTATTGCATTTAGATGTTGGCAAGCTCTATTTTTAATAACAAGCTTATATTTTGAAATACTTGTTGAACTTTGGATTTATTAAAGTTGTTAATGAGTTTTAAAAGAAGTAAATAAACTATTTAGTTGTCCATGGTCGTTCTAATAGTAAACTAGTTAAGAAAGCGTTGAAGTCACTTTAAGATCGTCTTCATCTTCAAAAAACTCACCTGGTGGACGATACCATAACGTGACCACCTCGTGGGAATACGTATGGCTTGGTACACTTTTGGCACGGGCCAGTCCGAAATCGGCAAGCTTCAGTTCGCCGCAGTCGCTGATTAGCAGATTCTGTGGCTTCACATCACGGTGCAGGACACGACGCTTGTGGCAGTAGGAGAGGCCGCGCAGGAGCTGGAAAAGGAACAGGCGCACATTGCGATGATCCAGGCCACCCGGATGCTTCTCCATATATTGCGATAGATCGGTATTCTGCGAGAAAATAAAATCCCATTTAAAAGATGATCTCTCTCTCACTCCCTTTCTCTCTCTTATTCTCTTCCATCGATTTGGATACTCACCACATATTCAAAGACAAAGGTCAGCGTCTCGCGGGTGTGCACAATGTCGTGCAGGGTCACAATATTGCTGTGTTTCAGTTCTTTGAGCAGCGACGCCTCTCGTATGGCCGTAAACGGAGCGCCCTCCTCCTCCTGCAGCCGGATCTCCTTTAATGCAACACGCTGGTAGGTTAATCTGTTGGCAAGAAATTAATATAATAAATACATACACAAATACAAAAATACACACATATACACAAGGCCAAGACAGTCAGAGCCAGACAGTCAGACAAACAAATCCCTCCCTCCTCCATATACCATTCAACTATACCAACACCAACCGACACGTCTTTAGGCAGTTGTCCTTGGCAAGTCTCGGGCAGGACATAACGAGCCAACAAAAATACGCACAGAAATGTGCCGCAAATGCTTAAATTAGGATAAGGCCCAGGCAGGCTGGCAGGCAGGCAGGCAGGCACAACACAGACACAAACACAATTCTCTCCTCCTGCAATGCCACCGCCCCCTTGCCGCACATTTGAAGTGTCAAATTAGGTTAAATTATTTGACACCGCGCCACAGACGCCCCAAATTTATGAGTCGCTTTTCGCACAAGTAAATTCTAATTGGAACGAAGCTGCCTTCGCCTACGACTAAGTCTTTGACTAAGACTCCGACTCCGACTTGGACTTGGACGCTGTTGTAGCATGCACTGAACTTAAATTCTCGTCCATAAAGTAGTTGATTTAAGTATTCGTTTGCCAAAAGTGCTGGCAAAAATTGAGGAAAGTTTTTTTTTTATGACTCAAGTGCAGGGAAAGAGGAATCTGTCAATGGATCTATCTCTATATCTCGGCCGCAGTACTTGAGCTGTGTCACAGCGAGGCCGAGAGTTAATTCAGTTAACGCAAACGTCGCGATTTCAGCTAATTGGCAGCTAGCTTGAAAGTGTTTCCAGCCAAGAGCAGTTGCCAGTTGGTTAATGATGATGACATACATAATGAGCAGCCAGCTGCGATACACTAATAGATAATGCCCTTAGGATGAACCCATCAAAATGACGGATAGATAATCAAAACTAACTTCAAGAACAGTCTCACTTGACTGTTGTTCAGATTTGAGTAAGGTCGGTCATGACAGCATAAGTTAGATAAGAATTACCTTAATTAAAGTTTGCTTAATGCACTTAAAATCAGTTAATCAGAATTGAAAGAAACCAAAAGCGCTATTCGGTATTTATTAACTATATAATTATAACATACTCAATTATTCAATGTAGTTCAAAGCTTTAACTTTAATATTTAAGCAAATATTTATATATAAACATTTCAGTTTTTTTTTTCCAGGATTACAGATGAATGGAATATTATTCTGCTTACTCACAAATGATTCCACAATTTTTGAGCCACTTTATTATAACATATAACGTTTTCATGGCAAATTAAGCACATTTAATGATCTTGATTTTTATTAAGCTGATAAAATTTTGGACTGGGTTTTACAACATCATGAAACCTTGTGCATCTTCCGCTGCTAAACATTGATGAGGCTTTGGTACTTGTCTCTCTCCAACTTTGCATCCTACTTGGCTGGCTATAAAAATGAAATACATACAATATTCTATGCAAGGCAGCCGCAACGTTATCAATTAAGCCTTTTATGTGATGGCAAATGTTGCAAAGCACGCGTTCTCTCTGTTTTATAACCTACGTAAGAAGCTTATGTCTTTGCACATCCTGCGACAACATCCTTTTCAATGCGACATGCGAAACTTTCATGTAACCAGCAGCTGTTGCGGGCGAATGTCTCAGGCAAATTACACAATAACAACAACAACAACAACAACAACAACAATGTCAATAGCAACAACAAGGACTCTAACACTATGTGGATGTGTTTTTGGGTGCCATGAAAAATGTATGAGATGGTGCATAAAGTGCCGCCAGCATTTGATAATTTCGAACTGGGTTAGCACTGAGTATATGGGCGTGTGCTGAGGCGAGTTGGGTAATGTGGTGTGGGCGTGGCAAGCATTCGATAGGGGCACATACTTATGACAAGCGTGTCGAAAGATTTTGCCCAACTTAGTGTTGTTAATGCACAAATAATACCGATTTAGTTAAGCGACCGAGTCGAAAGTTTTGTCGTCAAAGCGCAAAACTTTGTGCCGCCAGATGGCGCCACACAGTTGGCAGTTGGCAGTTGACAGTTGACCTACTAAATGCTAATCAGCCAAAGTTCAAGTGCTCCGGCCACATGCAATGAGAAGACAAAGCAGCAACGAACCGAAAGTCAAACAGAAGTGAAATCATTCATGAAATCTTTAACAATTGACACGAAACGAGAGCAACGCAAGGCAAGGCAAGGCAAGCCAAAGCAAGCCAAGCCAAGTCAAGCCAAGCCAAGGCAAAAGTAAACGCAAACTTTTTGAAAGATGGCCCAAAACAAGCGTAGCGCATAAATCTTGGTTAAAAGCAAAGAGCCAAAGCACTGACCCAAATTTGCGTATGAAATGCTAATCAGCAGGCCAAACAGAGCGTAAGCAACAAGGAGCGAGGAGAGCAAGCAGTAAGGAGCAGTTAGTGAAAGCAGGAGCTGAAAAGTTATCATGCATCGTCTTTTCATTTGCATTCCCATTTCTATTTCCATTTCCATTTCAACTTTGCTTAGTTTCCTTTTTACCCCCGCATTTGCCTTTTTGCTAAATAAATTGGAGCGAATTAATTGCATTCCGAATAAACAAAGCTAATTGGAACTCATTTCGCATGTGGCCCGCTCCGCATGCCTAATGAGCAAGTCGAATAATGGAAGTGCTGCTGTTTGGCCAAAGAAGAAAACCACTTTTCTTGTTTTTGCCACGTAATGCTCATTGTTGCAGAACGTTCCAAGTGGGAGGAGCTGTGTGGTGCGCACTGTTGGCCTGGACTGTGGAGCTGTGCAAATGATTGTCAAATAAATCACTGTGTAAAATGGGCAACAAAAATAAGATTCGAAGGCGAGATGCAACTGACAGGAGCAGCCCCTAAGAATCCATCATAAACATAGCTGCCCCATCCTTCTCCTTGTCCTCCTCCTCCTCCTTGTAAATATAAGTAGCCGACTGTCAAAAAGGTGACGAGGCGTGTTGCTGTTGTTTGTTGTTTGTCGCTTTGGCTCCCAGCTCATTTGTCAAATCATGCGACGAAAGGCAGCCGGGCTCAAATCAAGGGCGAGGCGCAAATGAGGAGGCATTTGTTAAAGCACCAAGTTGAGAACGACTGCCAACTCAATTGTGTCAAAGTGACCGAACAAGAAAAGGGGTAAGTTCAACAGCACAGACTTCTTAAAAAGTGCGCAAGAATCCAAGAAGCCAAGCAAACAATCGAGAAGCCCCCAACAACAACAGCAATACAACAGCAACAATGGCTGCAAAACATTGTGATACCCTAGCAAAGGGTATTATAATTTTGATAAGGCATGTTTGTATATATATTCTTGATCAGCATCGACCTAGCCATGTCTGCATCTGACTGTCTGATTTCAAATTTATCAAATACATAAAATCTCGTATACGACGGGTAGGCAAGAGCATGTAGTATTCAGTGTGACTGTTTTTATTTGTATTCCTTCTTCTTCTTTTTTTTTTTTTTTGCGTGTTTCGCTGGCCATTGTAGTTGCACCACTGCTGTGGCTGCTGCTGCTGCTGCTGTTGCCGCTGTGCCACATTCAGCTGCCCTCTCGACTTGGCCAACCAGTTGATTGATAGCCGCATTTGCATGGTAACTGAAACTGAAACGGAGGCTGAAGTCTGCAACTGGGTGTGGCACCAGTAACTGGGAAGTAGGAAACTGGGTTTCGGGTCTGTGTAATGAGCCTGCCAGCAGCTCCATATAAATAGAATATATATATATATATATGTATATATGTATATATGGGTTGGCATAGAGTGAAAGATATGGGACGGACGCATGGCAAATGAGCACGCAGCCGGCAAAGCGCCGGTTACAAATAACTGGGCGACAAAACGGATGCAAAACGGCACACAGCAAAAATATAAAAATAAATAAGGCAACAACAGGATGGGGGGGGGGGGGATATGGGGGAGATGAACAACATTTGTAAATAAATCAAGAGAAATGGCAAACGGCGGCGGCATTGTCACACATTTTGCTTAAAAGGGCATTTGATTTAGGCGACGCAACTCTAAAACTGACAAGCCTTTCCAGTCGACTCGTCCGTCCGTCCGTCTGTCTGTCCGTCTGTGCGTCTGTCATCGTGGGCTCGTCAAAATTCATGGGAGGCATCGCCCGTAAGTCGACAGCAATAATTTTACTTAACCCACTAACATGGCAACCCAATTTAAGGACCACAATGTGGCCGCGTCGTTGATTTATTGCACTCAGTTGGGCACTTCCTTCAACATGTGCATATATATATAAATTTATTTTCGGATACTCACTTGCTAAATCCTTTGTAGACTGTCGCATAGGAGCCTTCACCGAGCGCTTCCATTTTGACATAGGCTTCCTGCTTGCCAAATGGTGAATCGCCCTGCATCCAAATAAAATAGACAAAGTGTCGTAATTAGCCAAAGAGTTACAAACTGTAATGGTTATTTATGAATAGAATAGGGGAAGAGTGTGTTGGCAATTCCTAAAGTGTTGCCCAAAACTATGCACACAATGTGTTTAAATAAAATTCATTAAAGGTATGCAACAGAAAATATTATACTCAATTGACAGCATATTTAATTTTTGTAATTGTAGACTGAATTGTTAAAGGTCAGCATTATGTTAATAAATTAAATATTAACATAGATCAATTTTTGAAATTAAAATTGGAAATTCATGGCACAACACAAGGGAATAAATCAATTTATGCATATAATATTAAGCAATATAAATTATGGATGGACATTAAAACATGTTAGCAGCCTCTTTAAAGAGGCAGCAAAAACTTTAAAACTGCAGAGACTTTTATTGCAAATGAAATGCGTTTAATTAACAATTTTATCAGTTTTAATTAAATGTATTCGTTTATTCGGAACACTCAAAGCCGAAGCAAAGGGTCCCACCAGGATAAATTACAAAGAGATTAAAATATTTTCAATAATTTACTCTTGCACAACAGCTCTAAACACACATTGAAATTGCTAAAACCGTTTGGGAATTGTAGGCGCACATTTGGGAAACAAAAGCGCACACAAGTATGCCACACTGTATGCATAACATTGTATGGAGCCACAGTAAGGGACGCTAATTTTCCATACTTAAGAAGGATTTGTGTTCATTCCGTTTGGAAATTTGTTTACTAATCAAATAATTCATAAATAATAACACAATACTTTGATGGCAAAACAACAAAAGGAATATATATTATGTAATCCCAATACAATTATCATAATGCACAAAGTATTATGAATCATTTGATAGAGAGAATTACATTTACAATTTTGCATTACATAAAGGAGAAGGCTCTTAAATGGTTTTTATGTTAAATTTTAAGTCTGTATTTTGCTTTTAAGCCACCTGTAACATATATATTTTTAGAAACAAATATTATTCTATGAATATATCGTTTCTATCGTAATTTCTCAATTTATTTGAGTATTTGGAACATCAAAAGCCTTTGAGCATTGTAAAGAAAACTTAATTCTGATATATCTAAAATAATTTAAGTGATTGATAAAAAGCCATTTGGGAATTGGGGGCACCGCAAATGTGTAAAAATTGCGTACACAAATTTGTTTTAATAGTGGCAAACACACACACACAAAAATAAATAAACAACAATAAAGAGGATTTAGGCAATGTGAGTGTGTGTATGTGAAATATATATTGAAATTGATTTGGGTTCATATAGAAATGAGTAAGAAAAAAAGAATACAAATTTATTGCTGTACTTACACCAAATGCACTGAAACGTTTACGTCGCGGATGTGGATCCTGTTTGTTGAGGAACACCTCGGATTTGGGTCTGGGTGGCTTCTTGGGTCGCATGACGACATGCGAATGGTACTTCATCTCCTCCCTGATGTCCTCATCGAGCAGCTTGCTGTCTGACGAGACCGACAACTGTCGCTGTACGCGATCATGATGGTCGGTGCTGTCCGTGCTGCGCCAGTCTAAAGGTAGAGCAGGAAAATGGGAACCGTGAGCCAAAGGGAATCGTATAAGCCAGAAAATGTGCAGCTTAATGAGTTGAACAAGTGCCGCAATGGCAGCCAACTGAGAAAGACGACTTAAAATCTAAATTAGTTGGAGCAAAACAAAACAAAAGCCAACAAATCGCCAAGAAAACAAAAAAAAAACAGCCACCAGCAGCAGCAGCAGAAAAACCATCAAGGACCCCGTCGAGTGCGGTCCAAAAGGATTGTTGGCAATGCATAATGAGCGCAACCTCGACGACTTGTTACCAAGTTTCCTCATTAACCAAAAATGTGGGCGGTGCAAGAGGAGCAACATCAGCAGCAGCAGCAGCTGCATTCTCATCATCAGCATCACCATCAATAGGGGGCAGAGCTATGAGCCTTGAAACTGGTGAGTGCAACCAAACTCTGGGCAAATTGAAAATGTGCCATGTTTACACGACACAGATCCAGAGCCACAGCCACAGAATTGCAGCCGCAAACCGAATCCGAGTCGGAATCCGTAACGTAATCGAATCCGCTGCGGACGAAACGGATGCACTGAATAATACAGAAGCAAATATAATAAAAATGTTTCAAAAGAATAACAGGCAGCAAGCAGGAAACAGTTGCCTGGTTGAAAGTTGGTCTAGGACAAAGTTTTTGCAGGTGCTGCAGCAGCTGTAATTGAATGCCGACTTGCCAAGCACTAGATGGGCGTTGATAGTGGGCGTGGCCGCATGGTTATTTACTGTGTGGTGTCCAGAGCGTTTGCGGCACTGGGTCACCTAGTAACCTGATGATGATGCTGATGATGATGATGATGATGATGATATGTACATATATATTCATTGACTTGGGAGCGTCGTGTCGTGTCGCGTCGCTGGCTTTCATTTGCTCTGGCAATTTGTTTGCATTGCCACTGCCACGCCCACGCTCACCCACACAAAACACACATACGCCCTTTAATCCGGTAACGCTCTCTCTTCTCTGCTCTTCACGTGGCTTTGCTCTGTTTGTCTGCCTTTCTATTTGAGCACTAATTACATTTTAAATTATGTTTGCTTTTGGCATCGTCGTCGCTGCTTCTGCTGCTGCAGCTGTGGATGCAGTTGCTCCCGTGACTGTTGCTGCGCCATGTGCCACCGTTCGGGTGTGTGTGTTTGTGTGTGTGTATGTGTGTGTGTGTGTGCGCGTATATCTATATGTGGCTTCATTGAAATATTTATACAATATAGTTGTAGCTGCTGGCGGCAGTTGGCAGCAGTTCGGTTTGCAGTTGCACTTCTCGTAAATTGGTTTTGTTACAGCTTAAGAACTGAACAGGTGGCAGATGGGCGGAAAGGGGGTGTGTGGGTTGTTGGGGGAGGCAGCACATGATATTGTATTTTCATTGCTGGTTAGAAATATGCACGCGCGTGCTGGAAAAACTTCAGTCGCAATTTAACTCAATTTATTGTGTAAATACAATATTGCAAATTATTATTTTAATTTTTTTAATCAAATATTTTGCTAGAGTTAACAGAAAACTGGATTCGGTTCGCAGTTGGTAATGCAAAAGCTTAAATAATGTTGAACGCATATTTTGTTTACCTTCTACATTTATTTTTTGCACCTCGTTGTGCAATTTTGTATCTCAGGCTTTTAGGCAACCCTTTCGGAATTGCATTGCAGCAGTCTGGATTTTGTAACCCACTTTTGCGGCAGCATATCATACTACAAACTGAAACCCCGCTCAACACTCAAAACTCAACACTCTACACTCAACATGCTACTAATATATTTATATATGCACATACATAAATGCCACAGTCAATGGCCTGACCATACGAAAAACACCACTTACGAAACTCGCATCCAAGAATGTCTGCCAGCTACTATCTCCATCCGCCCGAGTTCCATTTGGCTTTCACGCCTCCCCAAATGTTGAAATGCGAATAAAAACCACCCAGATTGATTTTTGCTGAGAGTTTCAGACTATTAGTTACCCTGTATGCTTTAATACAACAGTTTGTCTTGGCATCTTAAGTTAATTTAATGCATGTTTACCATGCTTTCCCTTTCATTATTTAAGTTTTTGAATAGTCTTATAATATCTGTTAGTATCTGTCTAAAGTTTACTATCATGTGTACATTAAGAGTTTATGGTAGTTTTTGTTACATACATTGCCCTAACTTTACTATATGCCCTACTTACATTTTATGGCCAGAGGGTATATACAGCAAATAACAAGAAAAACTAAATAAAACAAAAAATTTAATATGCGCGCACAAGATGTTTGCTGGCAAGGAGCAGTTTCCTTTTCGCCGTTTCCACGTTGCGCCAGACAGTCAAACAGAATGTTGAGAAATTACTAACATAAAAATTAAAAATTCAACAGCAGCTGATTGTGCGCGAGCATGGCAGCCAACAAAAAAAAAAAATAAATAAAAATAAAATTTGGGAAAACTTGTCGGGCTACAGGATATCACGGCAACACTGTCGGACCGGGCTGCTATCCGTTATCTGCGTGAAAGGACGCTTACTGAAAGCTAATCCTGAGAATCGCATGTGGCACACAAACACGAAACTGGCATCTTGTGGAAGGAGTAGCACATATAAGCACACATATATTCTATGCCCGTTACATGGCAAATGTCGACAACGATTAAATGCGCAATATGCGCCATAAATGAGCCAAATAAAAGAAAAACGAGCGAAGGGAGTTGAAATAAAAATAATAAAAGAAAATAAAAGAAAAGACAAAAAAAAAAAACTGAACCACTTCGTTTCGCTTATTCGTTGCTAGCCCTTCAAGCAGAATGGGCTCGTCAACTTCGTTCTCCTGGCAGCCGTCTTGGCTTCAGCTCAACAAAGAGGAAGAGCAACCGATGAAAACCATTTGATTTGCAAAAATTGACTGAGCATTTGGCAAAGTGGCTGTAAATTGGAAAAAACGACTAGCGATGCAAAGCGACATTTCTTCAATATTTACATGGCTAGGCACTTATTTGGCATATTAGAAAGTTCGAAAAGTTCGAATACTCATGTGATAATACTCGCTAAGAGTGCCAACTATGGCAATAGCAATGCGAGACATTGAGAATGTCAGAAGCTCAGCGATAATAATTTGGCAATGGCAATTGCCAGCAAATAGCACAACTCGTAATTGGTCAGTTTGGCAATGCTGTGTGTGGGCGAAATGAGTACATAAGTACATGACTATAAAACTATTGATATTGATGGTGTGTGTAACTTGGGCATCGGTAATTTCGTTGAATTATTGCCAGATATAAGTGCATATTGCAAATTATGAGTTATGTAAACTTGAGACTGAAGCTGTAGTAGACTATCGTTGTTAATGGACTTATTAGTGGATTTAGTGGAAAATTTGGATCCAATTCATAGCTGCATGTAATCTACATATTAAACCGTGACCATGGAAATCGATTTAGCTTGAACTATATTGGCAAATCTGATATACATACATATAAGGATGGGAATGTCATCAATGTGTTATATTCTGTTAAACTTGCTTTGTTTGAAACTACCGGTTTTCCATTTGAAAGTCGAGAGGTACATTTTGATATTTGGTATACAGTTTTTACGGCATTCATAAATTTATATGGTCAGTGTCAGGGATGCACTCAAAAGCCCTCAAGCGAGCACTGAAACATGCAGTAGAACTCTTATAAAACTCCTTTCCACACTTTTCTTCGCAATTCCTTTAACGCCTTTATGCTTCAGTTTTATTACTTTACACACTAAAAATCCCTCAAATGAATAACTTGAAATGCAAACAGAAATCAGAACAGGAAACAGTCTACAAAACAAGAAATGAAATAAAATGATAAAAAAAAGAGAAAAAAAAAAAACAGAGTGCAGAAAATTCGCGTGTAAAATGAAAACAATGAAAATTATGCAAGCGCATTACGACATACTACAAAAAAAAAAAAAAAAAAAATGAAAAATGAAAATGAAAAAAAAAACAACGAATAAATGGAAAAATGTGTCATACAAAAAACGGAAATGATAAAAATAGCGGGTGCTAGAGCAGCAGACTGTGAAGGATAGTGTCAGAGGGAGAGGGATGGGTGGAAGGGAAATGGCCGCAGCACTGTCGCTGATGTAGCTGCCTCTTGGTGGTCATAGTTATGCAAATGCTATGCAAGGATGTCACGTCCTGCTGTGACTTTAAGCCCAGGCAAACAACTCACGCATACCCCTACTACACATGCAGGGAGTAAGGTTTTGGGTTGATTGTTTGTTGCGTGTGGAGCGGCTACTGCTGCTGTATAGTGTGTGTCTTCCCCCAGAGAGTCTTCAGCAACTGGGTGGCAACTCTCTTATGCATATATGTAGTGCACATGGCAACATCGCATCTGTTGGAGGAATCTCACTACTGTGTTGCCCTTTTTGCATTATTTCATATTATTTGCAATTTCTGTTTACTACTCGTATTTGTTTTTGGCTTTGTCGCATTATTTATGGCATGCGTGGGTGGGAGTGAGTGCATATCATCAAAAAAAAAAAAAAAAAAAAATCACTGTACTGTATTGCTGAGTGGGTCAGTACAGCTCCCGCCACCTTGCCCCTTTCACCAGACCGAAACAGTAGTGTGTCGCCTATAAAAGCAATGAGCTGGGCATAAGAATTTTTTACTCTTCATTTGCATAAGTATGAAACGGCCCTCGAATGAGCTACCCACTTTATGCATGAATATTTATGCCTGTTGTATTGCACTATGAAACATTGTGTTTTTTTTTTTACTACTTGCTGGTACCCTGTACTCCATATTAAAATAAGTTGTGCTAAGCTGAGAAGTCAAAGACCATACAGTACTTAATTTAGTAAGTGTAGTTAGCATGGAAATCTATATAAAGAAATGTCTCTAAAAATATTTCCATAAAAAAATACTTATTTATATTAGCATTTTGTCTGTTAGTCGCGTACTCTGCAAAAGCAGCATTAGTAATTTTCTTACTTGAAAAACAAGTCCCCTTCTAATAATACGGTATGATATATGGTTTTTACGTGGTATCTACCCAGGCGTGCACTCTCTGTATTCACGTATCGTTCATATTATTCATATGCGCGTGTCGCGCATTTGCGTAAAAATTTAATAAAGCAAAACATTTGAGGCAACGCGCTGAAACAGAGGTAGCAACAACTGCTGCTGCCTCCCAAGTCCCACCCCGCCCATTCAAAACAAATAAAATATGTATTTGTGTGTGTACTTATACAGAACAAGGAAACCGCCAAGGGGAGGCAGGGGTTTATGCTTCCTCTGCGCTCCTTGGCCATATGTCAGAGAGCGGCAGGAAATACAATTTTGATAAATGCAATGGCATAAAGCGTTCGACGGCCATCGACAACGCATTTCAAATTGGGCAACAAACTGGAGGATGTCACACCCCGCCACAAAAAGTGCGGCTCTTATTTATCTCTGGCGACATCAAGTGTCCTCCAGTTGAAACATTTTGTGCTGTTTTATTTGTTTCTGGACCCAGACTTCCTTCGACCCGTTCGCTGTTATGTTTGTGATTTATTATTCAGGCCAGAAATTAAATTTTCTCTTTTTACTGCAGCCAAAAACACATTCCACACTCACTGTTTGTTTTGGCAGCCCTTTTTAGTATTACATTCACCCACTCCGCACTCCGTTTTGTGCCTAAAATTTATTGTGTTGTTGCTGAATTCAATTACAATGATGATAAGCAACGTTCAGCTCTGAGCACAAAAAAAACAAAATAAAAAAATAAAAGCCAATACAAGCGACAATGCCAAGGACTCCAGACACCAGACTAGAGTCTTTAGACTGTGGACTACAGACTACAGACAAGTGCAGCCAATGCCAAGGGGATTTTCAATATTGCATCCTTGAATGTTGAACCCAGTTTTCCACCCTGCCATAAGTCTCTGGCTTAAGGCCGTTTCGGGCTTCGCAAATGTCTCAATATGAAAATGATAACCCGCTGCGTTTTGTCATTACTTTTGGCTGTCGACTGCACTCGGAGTAAGAGGATAAGGCCACAGGACTATAACGATGACAGTGATGACAATGACAAAGGCATCTTCTAATGCCAAACTACACAAACAGCAAACAATCAACAACAACAACAACAACATCTAACAAGGGACACAGGCATTACATCTATTTTAATGACATTTTAAAGGCTTTGCGCATAAAATATGATCATTGGAATTGCTGACAAAGCCAAAATGAAATAAAATGAGCAAAATGGAAACTAATAAAAGTCTACGCTATTTCCGGCCACAGCATGCAAAGCATTAATTTTTACACTACTATTATAAAGCTAGGAATTTTTGGATTGCATTACCTTGTGGTTTAGGTTTATTATTATCATTTTTCGCAGATTCTTGTGCTAAAAATAAAAGGTAGAAAAAATAGGCAAACATAAATTATAAATTCGATTTGAAAAAGCAAAGTTCAAGCTAAGCGTTTAGAGAAATGTAACTTAAGACTATGTGCGATATTAAATATATATAAAAAAAAATGGATATCTATTAAAGATATTTGAGGAAGCGAATGCGTGGGCTTTTATTGAATAAAGCTAAAGCAAAGCTGGATACAAAATGGCAAAAGATTATAAAGAGATTATGCAAATATTATCATATAATTGTTATGTAGCTTAATTTAATTGAAATATACTTTTATCACTTAGAATAAGATATAGATAGGTTTTATAAGTTTATAGTTTTTAATACTCTAAGTAAAATAGAAATATTCTCTTTAAATAACTCGTTATCTATTGGAGCTTTTCCTCTCTCTCTCTCTCTCTCTTTCTCACTCTCTCTCTCTCTCTCTCTTTATAAGTACTTTTACTCAAATTTACACAAATTATAAACATTCTTTCACAACAAAGATTGCATAAGAGTGCCCGACTCAGTTTAAGAGCTCAATTTGCAATTTAAGTTGTTTACTGCAATGTGTGCAGCAACTAAATCAAACAAAAATATATTAAAATATTGTGAGCCTGCAACTAACACACACGCACACACACACACACTGATTTCGAGGATTTATTACTGGTGTAACGGAAAATAATCCACTCAGAGTCAGCTTCGACAGTTATTTCACGCTTGTTGACCAACCAACGAGCAATACTTAAACTTTTGCCCCCTTTTCTTTTTATTCGGTTTTTGCGGCATGGCTGCTAACTTTGTTGACAAATAAAAGCATAAATCGCGCGAAATAATTGGCCAAAAAGCACATTAAATGGCTTATACTACACAACTATGACTACACCGTCAAGGACGTGCACATGAAAAGCAAGGACAATGTCCTTGCTGCTGCTGCTGTTGCTGCTTCTCCTGACCAGTGCGTCGTTAAAAGATTTACTTTTTGGTTGTGTTTTTCTTTCTTCCGCACACTTGAATACCCTCGAAAGGGGGTTGGGGTAGGAGTGCTTGTGGCTGTGGTGGGGGTTGTTCAAATTTGGCTCGTATGTTGCCGTATTATTCAATAAGAAATTGACATTTGATTACAGATTTAGACGCCATGTTAGTTCGCCTCCATCTCTGCCTCTGAGGTTAGCATCGTTTTGGTCCCTAGTCCGAGAGGAGTCTGTGGACTTGTGGCCTGTGGCTTGTATTCGCCTGGGCAGCAGCATATCCTTTCGTTCATCACTTCCAATTACCGCTTATTTATTGCTTCATTTTCACTGGCAACAGTCGATGTGGTTGGGGTAAATTGATTTGTGTGCGGGTGTGTGAATTTTCGTGGGTCTGGTGTGTGGTGTGTGTATTTGGATTAAGGCGACGAATGTCTGAGGATTTGTTTCTTCTACCATTCCCGTTGAACTCTTTCCCGGCCATTATGTGCCCTATAGCAGTATTTATTAAGGATACGAGCGAAAAAAGGAGTAAAACTTCCCAGTTGATTGTGTTTAATTACTCAAACCAAAGGACAGCAATGTCGAACATTGATTTTCATTTGCGCTTTAATGAAAAGCGTTTCCAATTAGAAAACAGGAAAAGGGCTGAGCTGTTGTGGCGTGCTTTGTTCTTGTTATTTTGTTTGTTATTATTGTTGTTGTTGCTATTGCTGTTGCTGTATTTGGCGACTTACAAGGCGAAAAACACGTACAAACAATTTGTGTGGCTGGTGCACAGCGTGTGCCAAAAACAATATGAACAAAAAGAAAATGGATTTTGGAAAAATATATTTTCTGGCAGTCGAGTCTCGGGTCTGAGGCGAGTTCTGACGGCTTTGTGGGTTTGTTGACACCAATTTGATTGGTCGCCAACACATAATTACTCATGCCACATGTTCCACGCGACAAGGCGAAATAATTTGAAAACCATATTCAATCATGACTGTCTGCTGAACGTGTTTTTACATTGTCACTGTCTCAACAGTGTCAACAAATTGTTGTAATTAAAATCAAGTATAATTTGAATTCGTCATGGAATTTTTGAATAAAATTAAATAATAAGTGTTCTCAAATTTAAATGCAAAATTACTCTAGATGTGAAATCATTGAAAATCGTTTCAGCTATGGAATATTATAACAATGGAAATTTGGTCTCCATGCTTTAATGTAATTTCATAAGCTGGGGATTATTGATGCCATCAGCAATCAGAACAGAATTCACTTCACATTAATAAGACACAGATTGCCGACCGAGTGCTGTACAACATGCTTGCAAGCTGACGAAGCTGCTCTTCAGCAGCTTAAAGCTTCGACAATAGCACTTTGATGTTTTCGGTTTCTAATTAACTGACAAGGCGTTGCTGAGCAGATAGAGGATGCCGCAGAGTAGCCACAGCAGCGGCAACAGCAGCAACAACAGAAGTAAATCCATCAAGTTACTGCCACGTAGGCAAGACGGACATACTTACATATGGTTATACTGTAATACCACTGACACATCCTGACGAGACATCCAGGCAAACACAACGAAGGATATTACTTAACAAATTACATAAAATTACTTTTCTTGTACGAGCAGACAAACAAAAAAGGCCCAAGTGCCTGGGCCTGGCTGGAGGTGGGCGGGGCTGTGGCGGAGTACACGAAATCGCTTAACGATTACAGAGTATACAAACAGAGTTTTTGCCAGAGACTGACAGGCAAGCAGATATGTCTGTCTGTGTGTGTGTGTGTGTGTGTGTGTGTTTATAATGCTCTCCTGTCAAGACGAGAAATGTTTACTGCCGAACGGGTAGGCTTTGGCTAAGAGCGCTAAGCATTAAGGGTTGTGGTGTGGGGGGTGTGGGGGGGTGTGTGTGGTGGTTGCGGGTGGTTTGCTTGCTATGCTTTTTGCCCACTTTTCCACTTATTGAAATTTGCTGTTTGCACTGCACAAACAAAAACAAATGCAAAACAAAAACCAAACAATTGGCGGCATCATTCATCATGATCCGCACATATGACAGCATATTTTATATACATATACAAAAGTGTAACTAATGCGTGTGGGTGTATGCGACTGTGTGTGTGTGTGTGTGGGAGTTTGTTTTGAGCTGACATTTAAATTGAGCGCCCAAAACAGAACGATACGCAAACGAAGCGTAAATCAGAGGGCAGACAAATGACATTGATGCTAATTAAAAGCGGTGCCAGCTGCAAAAGCGAGACAGTTATGCATGAAGACAGTCGCCGGTTTGTGGATGTTGGTTAAGGATGTTGGGGTTGGGGGTAGGGTATCAAGTGACGCCGCACAATGTAATGAGTATGACGAAAAGTTGAATGAGCCTAGGGAACGAGAGACTGTTGTACGGCTTCCGGTTACATTTAATGAAATGCCAGTAATGAAAGTAAGTAGGCCAAAAGGAACACATATTGTAGAGAGAGCAGGGAGTTCGGGGTGTTAAGGTGTGCCTAAAGCGTTAGCGTAACAAAATGAAATTACTTACTAACGGAAAATTAGTGCGATCATTGTGCATAAATGTTGAGTTACAGACTCGAGCACACGTCACGTATACTTTATTTCAAACTGTCCTTTTGTCCTTTTGTACGGGGCAGGCTTTTATATGTAACACACACACACACACACACACACACGCACACACACTATATAAAAACGTGTGTGTTGCAAATTATGCTCATCATTGTGACACAATTAGCGGGACCAAGCCCCACACATCGTGGTAATGCAGGACGCAACTTAACCCTAATGGATGCATTCCCCAACACTGGCAGTTGTTGCAGCTGTTGCTGCTGCTGACGGCCACTCTGCAATTTTCTCATTTTTAGTTTCTATGAAAGTCATTTCATGCATGCGAAATTAGTTTATATGCGCAATTTCAAAGGAAGCGTAGCAGCAAAGAGCCATCTGCAGAGAGTTTCTGTCAAAGGCACATGGAAAACCGCTGAAAATTTCACACTAAACGCTGCCATTATGCAACATTGTTGCGGTCTGGTCTGGTCTTTTTTTTTTTTTTGGGGTATGGTAATGCCCACCGGAAAGCGAGCAAGGCAACGGCAGCCAGGCGCCACATCCGTTTAGCTTGCGTCAAGCTTGGCGCTTTATTTTTGGCCAAGCTGCATTTGTCTTCAGAGTGCCGAAGGGCTCTTCAGTTGAGACAGCAGCAATCTGGTGCCACATTCTGAGGGAGTGACTGCACTTGCCACAGGATATTTTGGCATATCTAATGCTACACTTAAGATACAAATTCTCTACGAATAGTAGCTCTACAATATATGCCATCACATTACTTTAAAATGGGTTGCCATTCTTTCCAACATTTTCAAACAATGTTTAGTTAGCTTATAAATGAAAGAACATTACTCTTTTTTTTTCAACAATTCGTTTTGATTTCTGTTACTAGGCTTTTATTTATTACCAAATGCCAATCACACATTGTTCGATCCACTCCCATTTATCAAAGTCACAAGCATCAATCGCCGGCTGCAATTTGTCGTTTGATTATTTACTTTGTAGACCAACGGTTATTCGTTCGCCGGGATCGGAAATTGCAAAATGGCTAACAAAATGAATTGATTTCTAATACGTATTGTTGAAACCACAATCATGCAGCACAGTACTACGCAGGACGAGCAGAGCAGGTGACAAGGACAGAAGAAGGGCATCCAACTCAATTGCTGGAAGAGCAATACAAAGATTTCAACCAAAGCATAATAATGCTTAGTGTTGGGAAAAGGCAACAGAGAATTCAATTTACTTGCAACCGATGCTACTGCTACTTGCAACTGCTTTCATTGCCAATAATAAAAACCCTTTGAGAATATAATAATAATATAAATCCATTTCATGTTGATACAGCTTGCACATATTTTAGCCGTAACATTTTTACAAGCGTTCGTTAAACAGCTAAAAAAAAAAAACAAGACAAAACAGAACAGAACAGAACATTATATAATACTCGGATAAAACTTGATTTAAGTAATTGAAAATTGTGTGCTCTGGGCTGCCGTATATTTTAATTAACTTCAAAAGGTTTGCTTTATAAACATAGACTCCGTAGTGGATGCTGCCCGTTAGTTGGATATTGGCCACTGATTCGTGGCAATTGCAAACAAAGCCGAGGAGGCGTGTACGCATCGCAGCCACTGTTGCTCTCCACCAATATATATCATCAACTGAGGAGCGCGCAAAAAGTGGAAAATAAAAAACGCAGCACGCTTTCGTCAAGCACTCGTCATAAAAGCAATCGTATGGTCAGCTCGAATTGTTTGCCCTCCAGGCAATAACAGACACCAACGGGTGGGAAAGGAGCCATACAGCTAGGGGGCTTGGCTCAAAGAAACAAAAGACACGTAGACAATTCCAGGACAATAACAGCGGCACAGTGCCAATGGCAATGGCAACGGCAATGGCAATAGAATGCCATCAGGACAACCAACATCAACAGACAGACTAGATAGAAGCTGACCAGACCACTGCACGCACTCCAATGAGACATTCGTTTCGTCAATAGCCTGTAACTGCAGAGAATGGAGTATGCACAGTGGTCACAATGGCGCACAGTGGAACGAGAAATGATTAAAGCATCGATATGGATAACAAGAAATATTCATATTAAGTTTTGGGAATATAAATTACATATTTCAATTCAATGACTGCCATTAATACATGTATTTAATATATTTAGAAATGCATGAAGAAACTAGATAAATCCCATAGCAAATTAAACAAACCAAAATTAATTAAGAAATAATTTATATATATATATCAATTTCAGTTTAATGCAGGAGAACCGCTACAGTATATGGCACCAATGATCGTACATTGATTCAAAATCGAATTTTTTTAATGGAGCTATTGCTAACTGTGCCTTTCCCTCGAATAATTATCGATAACAAATTGATATAAATAGATCGTTAAAGACTATATACAACTTCTAACTTTTACTTGAGCAATTTCAAGGAGTTTCCAAATTATCGATGGGCATTGCAGTTGCTGATTAATTAATCCATCATTGACCAGTCCAAAAACAGAACACTCAACTTGTCTGTGGTTTGCCCCCTTTGAAAGTCCAATCAGTCGCCTAAGTAGAGGATGGACGCAGAGTGCTTTGTTCACATGTAAACGACAATCAACTTGAACAGCAGCCCCCAAAAACGTAATGCGAATAATTTGCAGCAATTTCATTCAAAAAAGGCTCTCACACACACACGCACGCACACATAGAGGTGACCAGTCACGTAAATGACAATCAAAATTTGAAGTAGACAATGTTGCACGAAGGAAGGAAGGAAGCGTCGGGCCTATGTGAGCCTTGGAGTGAGCTACAGCAATGTGTCGAACTGACCAAATCAAATTCGTGCTCTGTGCTATCCATGCCACATGCCCCCAAGGCTGTCACAGTTCACACACGCACACACACATAGCCTTATCTGCAGTGACAGACATTAGGACGCAGGACTCGATAGGACGCTGGAGCTGAAACGCAATCTCCCTATAGACCAATACAAATACATGAAAGGCAACCGCAGTTGAAGCTGCTTATAATCTAAGCACACACGTTCGACGAGTATGTCTGTGTGTGTGTGTGTGTAAGTGGTAGTGTGTTGAATGTGTTACAAGGATACCCGCACACACACTTACACACACACAGACACACCCACACAGAACAAGCGTTAGTTACATGGCCCAACCATCACTTTGTCATATTATGAATTCTAATTCCGTTGGAGGCCGTGACCTGAGGTTCCTCCTACCCCAATCACAACCGCTAGCTCTCGACACAGCCTCCTCCACGCCCCTATATTGTATGAGCTCCTGATGACGTTATAGATACTTCAGCTGTCAGTCAGAATGTGTTCGTTGATTGCCAGTGACAAGAACTTAAAGACATTCACCGCATTTAAAGCGGCAAGCACAATTTGATTATGTCTTGTGGCTGTATGGGACATGTTTGAGGGTATTGAGGCGGGATTTTGCAAAGAATTTATAATGACAAGCGTGAATTTTTATATTGCGCTACTTTTCATTTAGACAGCTGACAGCAAGGGACGAGGGGCGTGTCACTGCCCAAGGGCATTCCTGGACAAGCCAGTTGCAATAAAATGCGCATCAAATTGTCTTGCTCGGTTCACTTTTTTTTTTTTTTTTTTTGGGTAACTATTAAAAAGTTTACAACTCCCGCCGGCGAGCAGAAAATAAAATACATATATAAAAGGGCAACGAGTTGTTCGTCTTTTCAGCATTTTTCAGCTTCTTATTCTAGGGTGTCTCAACATAATGAGCTTAGTATGCAAAACTGCGGCGAATTGTCAAGAAAAAAATAAACGAAAAAAAATCATTTTTGGACAGTTTTACAATTTTCTGGAAAATCTTGGAGAAACACATTGCCCGACAATGCTGAAAATTGGCTGCTGGCAAAGGCAACTTTAAAATTATGGGGCGTGTTAGGAGGATTAGGGAGGGGCTATGTTGAACTTTGCATTAGTTGCGTGTAGACAAAGTTTTCAAAGAGAATTGATTACATTGGCGCGGAACGAGGGAAGCTGAGGAAAATGATCTGATTATTCATTATATATTGTGAACTGAGCTTGTACTACATAGCATTATTCGTATTTATCTACTGTTCTTGTGACAGTTGTGTTGAATTTTCGTTGACAACAGCTGAAAATCACTAACATGGAAATTACTATGGCTTTAGCTTGTTGAAGTTTTTAAGAGCAGTAATTGTTCAATTTGGAATTCTCCTCAGATTGGTCTGATAACCGAACGGCCTCTCAAATTGTTCTTGAATATAGAATAATATCAAGTGTTCACCTCTATGTGCAGTTTTCTTTTGAATAACCTGTAATTTACATTAACTTTCCGCCTTTAAGCTAATTATAAAAATGTTTAATCTTCCGCATTTTGATCTCCTTCAGAAAAAACCCTTTATGCAAATGCTGCATGACAACAGTAAAAAAAAACCCAAAAAGATACTCGCAAAGAGCAACCAAAAATTAAAATCGCAAATTTCCCATGTCAATGCATAAGTCGCTTCATTAGCCGCCAAAAAAAAAAAAATAAAAGGGCAAATCTCACGCGAGATGACATCTAACAAAAATCAGCACAGAAGCAAAGCAAACCCACAAAAAGAAAAAACATAAAACAAACAAACAAAAACCCTTCCCTGCATTAAAATCATTAAAATGCGCCGCACAACATTAAAATCAAAAAAAAAAAAAACACAGCTCGAGGCGAAGGCGGAAGCACACAAATGCGGAAAAGCGACATGTTTTTGCTTCGTTAATAAACTGCAACGAATTTGATAGCGGTTTCAGGGAGCTGTAAACCACAAGAAGAGCTGTCTAACCGCAAGGCGACAGCACTTCTTTAGCCCAAGAAGCCCGAATAATGGTCGAAAAATACACGACAAAAACAAACCACTCAAAAAAAAAAAACTGTCAAAGGGTTTCGCACAGATAGACAAATGCCACCCCCCCAAAAACACCAAGCAAAAAAAAACAGCAAACAAAAAAAAATCACTTAAAGTATTTTGCCAATAAATTTAAATCACAGACAGGCGGCAAGGGAGTTAAAGCGTTGCCCCACCCCAAAAAAAAAAACAACAACAGACAACCAGCGAGTTGTGGCAGGAGGCACGGTTGAGAAAAAAGCCTGTGCGTGGGCAGGAGAAAAAAAAACAAAAGATGCGATAAAGTTGAATGTGGGGGAAGACAAAAGAAGGCAGCAAAATGACGAATTTGAGATACTCTTGGGAGGCGATTTTTGATCGAATATTCGGATCTGAATCAGCCAAATCTATGCATAGTTAGGCAAACTAGTTGGAAAAGTTAAAACAAACGATGCAAAAGCTGAAAAGAAAGAAGTTAATGGGATACTATTGGCAAGCTTTAGAAAAGTCGGTTCTTAAATAGGCATAGAATGAGGAGATTTATGAAGAAAAATCTGGATCTGAATCAGACGAATCATATAAAAATATACCTTTCAAATTAATCTATGAATTAGAATAGTCTATCTTATCTAGACACTATTCTCAAAGGGTTACATATTTCATGAAATAGTCCAAATACCCATTACAAAAGAAATAAAACGAAAGCTGGAGGACAAGTCACGGTCGCATCAAAAGCCGAATAAAGCGTTAAAAGGATTTAGTCGCGCGTGCAAATAAACTTACAGGAAATCAGAGGCAAATAACTGTGCGGCCACAAAGGGTGGCTGGATGGGGGCAGGCATCACATGGAGTAGCAGAAAGAAGCGATGTTTTAGTGGCCAAATGTTACACACAATATGATATTAAGAGGCGAAAATTAAATATTCATAATTGCATGTGTCGTGCATAATTGTTAAACATGATTTACAATTTTTTTATGGTGCCACAGAAAATGTCGCTGCTGCGGCAGTTTGTCAAATGTGTAATGCGAATTTGCCAAATATGTTTTTTAAGCAATTTACAAGAATTTCGTTTTGTTTTGTTTTGTGTGTTTTGTTGTAACAGTGCACAACTTTTGTAATGGCCTAATAAAAGCCAAAGACCTTTTAAAGCAACGGTGTTGGGTGAATTGTTAAGGTTTTTGGCAACGCATAATTTGCGCATATAAACCATAATCTTTGTTAGGCTGCCGACTTTGAGAATAAATTGCGCGTATCCTGGCAAATGTCTGCCCTGCCACCCAACCAACACCACGCCACTTTCCTCTAATGGCGAACAACAGCGTTGTCGAGTTGAAGATAACTTATAAATCATATAATCAGAACAGCTACACCAACAATAACAACAACAACAATAACAGCAACAACATTCGAAGCAGAAGCAGCTCCAACGGAAGCAGCCACATGAAAAACTGAAATTGCTTTTCGCCGTGGAACTAAAAGTGGGTGAAACCAGGCTAGGTTTGGGTGGGGAGCTTATGGTCTAGTTGAGTGGGTGAATGTGCTTTCAAAGTGTATAATTTATTGTGCGTTACATAACTTTATGATAACTGCACAGTTGTTGGGTAGCTTGAGAAAAGTTTATTGAACACAGCAACATAAGAGAACGAATTAAATTGTAGACTAAGCAGAACAAAACTATCAATCAAAATTGAGAGAATGGGGAGAGACAAGGAAAAATAATATTGAATTTAAATGTATAATGAGTTGAAGAGAATTGATATAACTTAAAATATTATTTAAACGACTATCATTTGAGCGAAAGTTTTCTACGGCTAATGCAGTTTACTGCATGTTATAGAAATTTTGTTATTTTAAAAGAAAGCAATGCACATTTATATGGAGATTATAAAGAATGCGAGTATTAAGAAACCATTGCAAAGATTAGACAACTTTCGCTTGACATGCAACAGACTCAATTTCATTCTATGGCAAAAAGTTTTAGTCACATTCATTTACACCTCGGCATTTCTGGCTAACAGGTAATCCCAGCAGCGCACCTCGCAAATGCAATAAGCAAACATGCCAGCTGGCGTCGAGAATAAGCCAAGAGTGATACATCGTTGGTGTAATATAACTTTGGGGCAGAGCCAGGACCTTGGCAATGCACGCATCTGACGTGCCATGCAGTGCCATGGAGTGCAATGGACGCAGGGGCGGAGGTGGTTGGTGGTAGGAGACCAAAAAGACAATGGGCTTTATGAAGCATGCACAAAGTTTCCATTTAACTATGAATAATTCTCAGTGGATACTGCTGTTGCTGTTGCTCTTGTTGTCTGTAGGGCGTTGCTGTTGGTGATGTTGCTGCTGTCGCTGTTGCTGTTGCTGTTGCTGGTGCTATTGCTGCTGTTGTGCATTTGCTTGTTAATATTTTCATTTCCGTTGCTTTATGAGCCGATTCCGAAATGCCTAGATGCAAGCAGAGACAAGTCGAGACAAACAGAGACACAGAACCGTACAGATAAAGAAAGAGATGGTAAAGTCGGGACCGATGACGAGGGCGAGTTGAGTGCCCCTCTTTGCAAGGACAATGACAAGAGCAACAGCTTCAAGTACATGGAACAATTGAGGCAACAACAGCATCAGCAACAAATGAGGCTATTACAAGTACACACAGAAAGTCTTCGTCCTCCTCATCATCATCATCATCATCATCATCATCTGTCTTATCGGTAATGTCAACGGGTCTGAAGTCTGTGCTAGACGACTCTGCATAAAGTCTTGAGAACTGCCATTGTTTGCATAAAAGTGCAATTTACAATTATGACAATAAAAAGAAGGATATAAAAGAAGCAACGCATTGGAATTGAAACGGATTAACAACACCGTTATGATCTGATAAACAATTTAAGTACGCCTTTAAATGACAAAATTAAGCAGATAAACAAAACAGCAAACAACCCCAGTAAAATATATATATATTTATATATATATATATTTATATATATATATATTTATATATATATATATTTATATGGAGACAAATTGAGCGCCAGAGAGAAAAATTGTGAAACGCTGCTAAATGAGACAAAAATTTGATAAATTACGACAAAAAGAAAATATGGAGACGAACAGGAATAAATCGAGCAAGTGAAATGCTGAGCAGAATTGTTTATCTATGCCACTGGGGGAGAGAAAATGCCCTACCATAATTAGACACGCGGCTCTGCCAGCCCAGATATTAGCTAAGGACAGCAACAACGATAACAACAAGGAGAACAACAACTTGCCAGGCATAAATTACGACAGTCTGTGGGGAGTAAAGCGCTCGAAATACTCGTATCATTAAATTAGTTTTGTGGCACGAGGCAGCCCTGCTCTCTTAAATTAGAGATTATTGCGAAAGCGAAGCAATAAATTGTGCAAATCTTTATGAATGAGTTCGCTTAACGCTGTGCTCAACTAAAAAACCATACTTTTGGTAATCGTTTTCATTTTTGGCCAAATTGCAAGCGACGGCTAAGAAATTATGCAATGTTTTTGGTGTGAAATAAGCTTAGCTAATAGATCAGAGAATAGAATTTCACGAATCTATCCAAGCGAGAAAAGATAGTAAGATTAAACACTTAAATATAATTATAGTTAAGACTTTGGCAAGGAACTTGATATTAATTGAATTTATGAATTTATCAGATATATTAAGTAGCAGTTTCGTCAATTATTTCAACATTACTTATATCAATTTGTAGTATAGCTCTTGTCGTATATTTGTAGCAAATATATCAAGCTCTTATATTCATTTTGATTATTAATTTTATGCTTAAAACTTACCGCCATATCTGCAATTTGTTTTGTCAGCGGGTATATTGCCATTGGGCTCGAGGCGATCCAGATACTCCTCCGAATTGTAACCATTGAATGGAACTTTATTACCGTGATTATGATGGGCGCCACCGCCGCGATGATGATTATGATGATGGTGATGATGATGTGTGGAATCATCGCCATCCTCGCGGGAAATGGCTGCAAAGTTAAAATAACATATAAAACAATTAATATACTTTTGTTGGACATCTCGTTATTACTTTTGCTAATTGGCTTTTATGCAAAATCAATTATCGTTCAGCACTTAAAACTTTCAAGCCCAAAATCGAGTTATTTTCATATGGCCAGCAACTTAATGTCAAGTGGCAAGCAATCCCCAAGCAACTTCGCCACATTTCACTTTTGAGCTTGAACGGGGGGTTGGGGTTTGTCGGAGGTTTTCATACCAATCAACGCCTTTGTGTTGCCGGGTTTTGTTTGTAGGCCAATTTGCCCGAGACTGGAGTGAGTCGCAAGGATGCGGTTGCGACCCGTTCACAAGTCAATTGATGGGGTTTTGTGAGCTGTTCGGACAGCATTTGACTGCTAATGGCTTCATTTGGACACCTCGAGGTGTCCAGTTGTGGACCCCGCAAAAGTTAATGTCAATTTTAATATTATTTTTCAAAAATGCTTAAAGGCTTAATGGGTTTCAATACCCAAAAGACACAAAGCACACAGCTGCGACCCTGAAAATAAAAAACTTCATAGTCACAGCTCGTAAAAGTAGCCGGGCAATTTCGAATGTGTCGAATATGCAAATGAGTTGAGTAGAAATAAAAATGTAGCTAAGCTTTTGTACAAATTTGTACAGACGTAACGCGGGGAGGATAACAAAACAAGGCGCGCCTTCTAATTTCCAAAACGGAAATACGAACGGCTCGAATATCGCCCCGGGACAGTCAAAAAGAAATAAGAAGAAGAGTTGGCCATGTTACCTGGTCGCATATAAAAAGGCTGAAACGTAGCAGCCGCTAACGGAAATTGGCTGGGTATTAGCTTACAGTACACAAAAATACACACACACACACACACACACTCACACATATATATCGCGCTTGTCCTTTTGGGCCCGCCTGGAGTTTTACTCCCTTTTTTGTATTTTTATTTTTTTTTTTTGTATTTTGGACAGAACTTGGTTGCCTTTTTGAGCCTGCAATTTGCTAACGATATGCATACAGGATGAGGACTGGCTGAGAGGACGACTCTGACATACATGTATATGGCTGGTGCTGTATGCAAATGGCAAGCGCAAAAAGGATTACACATTTAGTGCCTGGGGCTTTAGAATAGGCAGTCAATAAACTGTAATCAAAAGACGAGCATCAATTGAAAAGAGGAGAGAGAGAGAGAGAGGAAGAGAGAGAGAGAGAGAGACACACATTAGGGTAGGGAGCTGAAGAGGCGAAAGTCGCTTCCTGACTTTTATGAATTATGGCGAAGACAGCAAATATGTACACAGCATATGTGAATGTTTAATTAATAGCCAAAAGGACTCCACCCAGGGGAGCGCAATAGCAACAACCCTGAGTTCTGAACACACAGAGCCACAGATGATGTCAGCGGCCACATTTGCAGATTGTAGACCAAAGCACAAATCACAAAATTACCGCAAATTGTCGCTACAAATAAGCAATTTACTTGCTTATATAACTCATGTCATGTCCCACACACATACACACACACACACACACACACACACACTGGCACACACACTAGATAGACCACAGAAATGCAATTCCACTAAATGTGGCACTGCTGAAGTTCAGCTTTGCCGCTGCGATTTGATTTTTTGGGGTTGCCACCGAACGAAAATCCCATAAACTTGTGCAAAAACACGCATTTACAAAAGGTCGGGGCGGTGCCTTGGTGGGGGCGTTGAGGATGATGTAGAACTTGGGGGAGCAGCAAATGTAATCAATAAAATATGTTTGGCATGAACTAATACAACTCGTCTCGCTGGAGTACAAAAAGCTGTGGGTTAATGGCATCAACCATCAAGTAATAATCTTATGCAATGGCAACCCACAACTGTTTAGAAATGCAGTGCTTTAAGCTGTGTAGCTGAAATTGTGAATTTGATTTTGGTGAAGTGGCTAGCTATAGAACTAGCTGTAAGATAAGTAAGCTTTATTAAAGTCAGATTGTCATGAATGTCATAATAAGAGGAAACTTTTCGCTCACTGTAGTACTAAGCAAATTGAATTTCAACAATTTGAAAAAGATTAGTATTCGATTTTCTTGTCAGTATTATTTAATCTACTATCTATAGATTAATTATTTAGTTTTAAGCAAATTTATAAATAAATCCCTCTCACTCAGTTTATGTCAATGCCAATTGCAGGCTTTACATTAGTCTCAGGCTTGATATGGTTGCCTACTTTTGTGCAGCAGCAAAATATTTGTGCTTGGGCAGGAACAAGATACACACACAATTTTTAAAGTCACAACCTAACCCCCTTTGGGTGATTTATTTGGCTGACGAATGACGAGTGACGGAATACACAGAGAGGATACACAGAGACAGCAGGAGCAAAGCCAATTGAACAAAGCTCGCAAATTGGGTGCAGACAATGGCTGCAGGGAATACTTTGTGCCCAACAATGACAAACAACCTACAGTAAAAGCCAAATTAAATCAAAGTAAAACCGCACAAAAGAACAACCAAAAACAGACACTTCCTAAAAAAAAAAAAAACTGGGTAAATCATCGAACAAATGCAATATATGTATGTAGATGTATGTAACTGGGGAGTGACCAGTGGTCTCCCAAAAGAGACCATTCTCGTAAACAGTCAGTCGGCAGTTTTAATGCGCTTTAGTCGCTGGCTAAAGTTTTATTGTTCGCATTTTCATTCGGGATTCTCTTGGACTTAACGGGTAGTTAACGACAATCCCACAAAGTTGTCCAAGTGAGAAAGAGAGCAAGAGAAAGAGAGAGAGAGAGAGAGAGAGAGAGAGAGAGAGAGAGAGAGAGAGAGAGGGAGGGACAGAGAGTATGTTGAACAGCCATAATCCTGCGATAATGCAAAATGCTTCATAAAACGGAGTATCGAACAGATTTTCTATGTTTGGAAGTGAACAGCGTAGGGTATTATGTGATTAGTCACCGACTAAGGAAGCAGTAGAATTCTGATTGACGAACCTTTTACTGTATGATTTAAAACTAGCTGGGCCGTTCATTAAACCTTGCCTAAAAGTTTTACAGACAATTCAGCTTAGGCAGATAATGGTAATGGGTATCAATGTAAAGATATCCATTTGAATTTGCATGAATGTAGCAAATGTTATTCGGAATCTCAATTTCCTTTTAAGAATCGCACAAGAACTAAACCGATATTTTTGTAAGAGTGCAACATTTAAAGCACTTAGCATTTGTATC
The DNA here is from genome assembly GCA_035043505.1 of Drosophila setosimentum. NCBI lineage: Eukaryota > Metazoa > Arthropoda > Insecta > Diptera > Drosophilidae > Drosophila > Drosophila setosimentum. Next base: position 9,029,914 of record JAWNMY010000006.1, read on the forward strand.
TAATCCCACAATATATCACAAAAAGCGCTCAACTCATACATATGAATGTTTTAAGCTGTAACTGAAGGAGACAATGGCGAAATCAGTTGGTTCGCCAACAGCTACCCGCTGGCGATTGAGATAAAAGTGTTGAGGATTTGATTTCAGTCGATGGAGATAGAGAAGGAACTGTCCAGACAAAGCAATTCAATCGAATCGGATCACTGCAGGGCAAAGGGCAGAGAACAGAGAATTGAGAGCTGCGAACTGAGTGGTGATGTGAAATTTGCTGACAAATAAGTCGCATTAACGAGCATTTGACCAAAATGAAGGCGAACAAAGCAAATGCAATTTACCGCAAAAAGGAAAAGGCAACGAAAGGACACCAAAATTAAATGGGAAAAACTCACGTGTTGTTCTTGCTACTGGCTACTGTCGCTGATGACGTGTGGTTGGCATTTCTGACGAAAGACAATGTCACATTGCCATGCAATTAAGCCATGCAATTTAATCAATTTATCAATCAAGCAACCAAAAGGCGAACATTCACAGGCACTTTTGATGAAAGTCAGCCAGTCTCTGAAATTGTATTTTTATACATTTTCCAGCAATCCACTTCATAGCACACTCCACTCCACGATTCGTTTGGCTTTAAAAGCCAATTTCATTAGCATTTCAAAGTGCCGGCAAGTGCATGTGCCGGTTGCGCTGGCTTCGTTTGGCTCATTGGTTGACTGCCTGAATTATTGTAGGTTGATCAGGGGAAGAGTCGAGAGTCAATAATGCTGTTAATTGACAGATAGGGGCGTACAATTGACATGGGCGTGACTGCTGATGCCAGCGACTTACACGTGTACTACAATAATGTTCTGCCCGTTGGCAATTAACATTTGTAAATATGCATAATTGTTGCGAGAAATGTGCAGACAAATAAAAAAAAAAAACCATTATATAAAAGCTTTATACACCACGTCGACTATCAGACCTTGCAGAGTAGCTGCTAAAGTGAATATAATTAATAGACCATAGTTATTAACAAAAAGAATTCGATTTTTGACAGATTGCTAATAGCATTCGATTGTCTAGATATAAAATAGATAGGATATCATGCATATTTGGAGTATTTATACAGTATGTTACACAGCTGCTGCCTAAGCTAAAATACCTTCGTCAAGGGTATACAAAAACATCATCAACTGCAGGTCATTATGGAAGCGGCGAGCAATGAACCGATTTGAGTGGTGTGGAGGCATGGTTCAATTGAATCAGTGGTTCAGACAGTGTTTTAACGTGGTTACTTAATTGTTAAAAGCCATTTGCATAATTGCAAAGGCAATTTATAAAATACAAAGTTCAATTCAAAGCGCTCAGTGAATACCAAACTGTACAGAATTTAAATCAAATATGTTAATAGTCCAATTAGTCCAACAGTCAGCAAAATTGTATAGAATATTACTAAAATCAACTTTACTAAAACTCACTTTGCTTTTGCTTTTAATTCTACAATCTCTTGCAAACTGGGCGGGTTATTAGTCCTCTAAGAACTGGAACTGGAACTGGAATGGCAGTGAAATGCTATCAGCTGCCGCATTGCATGATAATTTTGCATGTCTGCGCATAGTTTTAAGAACTCCTGAAGTTTCCAGGGGGCCAACAACAACATTGAAAATAATAACGATGACGACAACGATGGCAACTACTTTGAGGAGTTTGCTTGTGAACTTTTTAATTTAATTAATAGACGCCAACGATGCCGTAACAAGCGCAAAACCCAGAGACAGCAAAGGCATTGAATTACATAAAGTTCAGCAACTTGGATGGGTACCAAATGAAGTGCGCTGCACAAAGGTGTGTGTGTGTGTGTGTGTGTGTCAGTCAGTGTGTGTACTTCTTGAAACTTATGATTAATTAAAAATATTCTTCGCCCGAGGCACACAGCATGTGAGGCAAATATTTATAGAGTCTTCACTCTATATTCTTCAGTTCAGGATTTAAAAAAAAAATGATTCACAAGAACAGAACATAGAAATACTGAAAAGGAATACGACACGTGGCATCCAGCAAATTGGCAAATTATAGTTGTCAAATTGTTCTTGCTGTTGTTGTTGGCGCCACAGAAATGTGGCCGCAAAATGGTGCCACAGCTTAAGCGTTGGTTGTCTCCACATTTGAAGACAGGTGCGAGGTCCTTCAGGAGGTGGGGTTGGAGATGGGAGGGAGTCGTATCATTTGTCGCCTTGTGCCCACTTTCTTGGCAATTTTCATTGCTTGCAGGGCAAACAATTAACTTAAATGACTGTAAAAGCGCTGTGACAGTTGAAATCGTTGTGCGGCAGGGCAAAGTGGTTTTTCAGCACCACCATCCACACTAACTGTCTGCACGTCTCTGGTCTGCTCCTGCTCCTACCCTAAAATGTCCTTGTCAAAGTGCTGTCGCACCTTTTGAGAGAAATTGAGGAGTACAACAATTTAGTTGGCAGAGCGAAGACGCAGCTGCCGCAGAAACCATTTCAACTAATGCCGCAAGCAATGCCATGATTTTCTACTGCTTCTTCTTTTGATGTTGTCTGTAGTGGTTGCATGAAAATCACTTCCAGACGGCAACGCCAAGTGTAAATCAGTTGAGTCAGAGCCGATTTCTGCCTTTGTCACTCAGCCAGGGTTTGAGTGGGGATGAAAGATACATTCGACAGCTGTAAATCTCAGCCAAGCAAGTTAACACCACGCTGCAAGCGAAGGACAACAACAATCAGCCAGATACACAGGTTGATATACAACTAGACATAGACATAGACATATAGGCGACAGGACAGTCAATCAGACAAAGCTGCCAGGCATTTTTGGCAAACGCAGGATTTGACTGAAACCCAAAGTCGAAAGTTGAAGCTGAGAAGGGGATCATAAAGAAGCTCGCCAATATTTGAAAAGGGAAATTAGAAATGCAAAGTGAGAATTAGTTCCCAAACGAGAAAGCACACCGCTGGGAAAAATACGTAATAAATATAGACTGTCCATAAATTACATTAAATATACACTTTTCTTATGATTTTATGATTTAGTAGTTAAGCTCAGTATACTATTTTCTGTCAGAGCTTCATAAAAAAAGATTACTACCAGAACATAATTTTACTAGATTTAGCTTAATATTTCCTCAAGCTTTGCTTGTATTCTTAAAAATTATATACAACAGAAACAGTTAATTAAATGAATATCATAGCTGATGATAGCTATATTTAAACTCCTAAATATATTTAAAATCATCTTCACCAGTTAGTTGCCTGAGTTGTATTTATTTCCTATAAGGGATATGTACAGTATATAATAAATATTCAATGAAACTAGTTGAAAACATTTCATGTGGTGCTCTTTACGTTAAACCCTGAGGCTGTTTGGTCTTTTTTTTACACACTCAAGAAAGGACAAGCACCCCAATATAGGGCATAAAATATTTAAGGCAATATTGCGACAGGACAAGCTTTTGAAATGGTGTTGAATTGGAGGCGGCTGGCTAAACAGCCACTAAAACGTTTTGCAAATGATCAGGCCGAAAAACTTATACTTTTTTCTTGTTGCACAGTATAAAATAGAGAATGAAACGGGTGTGCGGTGAGGGGGGCTGGGGATGTTGAAATAAAAAATCGATAAATATATAAGGAGTCGCCCCGGAGACAGTTGAGATTCGCTTTCGGGCACTTGGCAGCTGTCAGAGGTGCCCGAAATCGCATTTAATTTAAAACTCATAAATACGAAATGCGCCGACAGATAATCATAATAAAATTTCAGAACACAATTTGCTCTTCTCTTCTGTTCACTCTCTTCTTCTCTACTCTCTTGCATCACATCGTTTTCTGCGATGGGTCAGCAACGAAAATTGCAAATGAGATTTTTGCCCAGGCTATGAAAATGAAAATCAAATTGAAATTGCGTTTTCAATGATGACCGAGCCAAACAACAAAAAAAAAAAAACAAAAAGAAGAAGAAAGACTGCATCCTTTGAACAAAAACTCTGCTGCAGCAAAAACAATTTGTATAATTGCATAAGGAACAAATTATATATGTATGTATAATCAGTTCAAGTGTATTTTTAACTCGTTTTCGCAACTTATTTTCAGTGTATCACTGACAGCCATTGACTGTTTTTGACAATTTTCCAAACCGAAAACCGGCAGCCTTCAAATGCAAACTGAGAAAATGCAAAAAGTTATTGAAATTTTAAGTGCAATTGAGTGGCAAATGGGTTTGCATAGCCGCAGAATAAAGTCAGGAAAATTACGAACGAGCCAAAGTTGCGCCGGAGAGCGGCAACTGGAGCATGTTAAAGTGTTGTTCCATGAAGTCAAGTGAAATGAAGTGGATTTGCTTAGGGCAGCGCTTGAGTAGAGCCAGACAAAAGGCACGAGTGGTTCCTCTCTCTATACCTCTCTCTCTCTCTCTCTCTCTCTCTCTCCCCATTAAGTCTGCACAAGTTGCCAAAATAATTAAGAAAATGTTTACCATTTGCAGTGCATTTATAAAGCCATAATGACAATCCAAATGGGAGATGAACAGTTCGCAAGATTTGGGGGCATTTCGCTGACTTTGACAAAACTTCACAGCAAACGATGCTAAATACTCTATATAAGCAGTTAAATTGGGTATATGATGATGATATAAGTTAGTTTATTTCTGATTTTCAAGGTAGATATTAATACTAATGAGATTGTTTAAATTTTAAACAAAATAAATGATTGCTTCCAAATCAAATACTCCCACTTGTACAATACTCTCAATGTACACAAAGTATCCACTCCTATATTCATGCCTAGATTCTCTGGAGAAAGCAATTAATAATTAAGTGTAAGTGTCGCTTCCTCAAACTATTAACTGGCAACTGGCAAGTGCAAGTGTATATTAATAACTTAGATTTAATGATTTATTCATACTCTTGTTACATCTTTTGATAAGCAATATCTTGCCAAGGCTTCTCTCGTTTAATCGAAAAAAACATAAACTGATAAATATAATATCAACAAATTTATTGCTAAAAATGCGTTAAGTTTTCGACTTTATAGGGTATTTTTAAAAGTGCTCTCTTTACTGGCTGTAATAATTTTTTGTTGCCCGTTGACATTTACGAGACATTTTCACTGAATAGCATTTTGAAAGCTGCACACAAATGGGCAACAGCACGTAAAGAATAAGACGGATAGAGAGGCTGGATGTGTGTGTGAGAGAGAGCGATGCAGAGACAAGTGGCTGAGGAATTATAAATTAATTGAGCATAGGCAGCTTTTTAGGTGGCAGACACGTGCCTGTTGCAGGCAAAACTACTTGAGACACTATTTATATTGGGCTGATGAGGGCAGAATGTAAGCAAGAAGGGCTATGTGGGGGATAGCTGAAATACAAATTATAACGCGTGATTTGCGCACAAAAGGGCAGACTTTAAAGATGCCTCCGCAAAGTCAATTTATGACGAGCGAGTGGCAAACAGCTTGAGTCACTGAATACAGTTTTGGCAGGCGGCAAGCGGAAGGCGGCAACCAAACAGCATGAAAAGTTCTTCTAATTTATGCATATTTTAATGCAAGCACAGAGAGAGAGAAGTGGATCGCTTATGTGTCTGTATTTGTGTGTGCTCTTCTCGAGTACTAGAAAACATTTTGCAGCATTTAATTTAGGCAGTGTATTTGCTGGCTGCATGCATAATAATGAGCATTTGTGCTCATTATCATTAACTAGGAGACGACGACGCCAACGACGGCTCGACAAGGCGCGCCTTGAAGTGGCCTCCAGGGTCTCGGCTAATGGCCCGCGGCGCCGCAAGTTTGCCCCCCTCTCCCTCTCCCACCTACCCAATTTATGTATTTTCTTTTTTCGTGTACCCCCAAAAGACTTGAGAAACCGAATTTAGTGCACTCGTCGCAACAAAAGCAACTCTGTGCCCAGTGGAAGTTTGTAAATATGAAGTTTGATAAGTAGGCAAAAGCAGTCGACAGTGGAGTGGGGAGGGTACCCAAAAAGCAAAGCTGCCAACCAGTTGAACTCTTGACTTGCCACGGATACGCAGACGTCGCCCAAAAAGTTTTGCAGGCCGCAATTTTTTATGGGGGCGCCAAAGTTCGTATGATATGAGAGTTTAGTGCAGGACTCATCAACCAAAAAAATAAATAAAATAATAACGAAAAGTAAAGAGAACAAATATAAGTGCATTCCTTGGAGATTACTGAGCACAGTGTGTTGGAATGCTGAAGCAAACAATGACACTGAAAAAGGATACAGTTTTATGTTAGACAATTACTTTATGGAAACATTTTAGCAATGTTAGTTATTTAATTTCCTCATTCAGGCATTTCTCAATCTTGCGTCAGTTAATTTTCTTGTCATAAAAATGTCATAAAAAAAGGAACTTAACTATTTATTAGTAGCTTTTGTTATTGTTATTTTTTTTTTAATATGTATCGCTATAATGTACTTGCACCACTGTACTTGCGCAGTCACGCACATTTCGCCCAAGTTGCGGGACACGGACTAGCAAGGGCACTTGATCTTTGGAGATTCGGTGGTGGCATAAGTTGGTGGTCCTTTGTTTATGTTCTACAAAAGTGGCAATCGCTGCCGCAAATGTTGTTACGTGCACAAGTTGCGCTTTTAAAATAATTACAAAACCCAAAGACGTCAAATAGACACAATCACAGACACACACATACAACCACACTAGCGCAAAGTTCTCTTACATTTTGTGTTTTTTTTTGGCGACGCAACGGCAAAAAGAAAGATGAAAAAATTGTGTTGCATTCTTTTGTGCGCTTCGCTTAATGGGTTTGAAAGCCACTGGCAGCTGTTACATAGCAGCCAGCATATTGTCAATAAGTACGTACTTATGCAAGTCTGTCGTGACTCTTTGTGTAAGTTCGTGTGTGGCTATGTGTGTATGTGTGTGTGTGTATGCACAACATATAACGACTTCGGTTACCGGCTGATAAAACATGGAGGACCCAAAAACGCAGGCAAGTGTGTCTAATGCTTGCTTTAAGTATACTATACTCTATATATATATAGATATGCTGTATATATATATATATATATATATATATATATATATATATATATATATATATATATATATATATATATATATATATATATATCCGCTGCAGGACCTGCTGCTGTCAATAACTTCATACAAAAATTGCATATAAAGTGTCGCCGGGGGTCTGAAATCTTTGGACGGACAGACGGACACACACACAAACACACACCCACCCACCCACAAAAACAACAGCAACAAAGCCAACGAAATTTATTATGCACAGACGATAAAACGTTTTGTTTGTGTGCGTGTGCAAGACAGGCAAAAAAAAAAAAAAAAAAAACAAATGTAAAGGGTAAAAGGAGATGAGCAAAAAACAGGACACAAGCGCCAGCAAACAATAGACAAGCCTTGAGGGGGCAACGACGTGTTAAGGCTGCTGCCATAGCTAAGCTGGGCTGGTGGGTGGCATTAAAATGCCGCAAACGCAAGTTGACACTATTTCTTCAACAACTTGCACAGGAAACGAGCACCAACAACTTGCAGCAGCAGCAGCAGCAACAACAACAACAACAACAACAAATAACGACAACAACAACTGCTCGGTAGAGCTTTGAGCTGCGTCATCAAGGAAGCAGAATTTCAGTTGCTGAGTTTTGGCATGCTAGGAGCGTTAATGGGTTAAAAGTGCGCTTACAGCGTGTATAGATTTTATAATGTGTTTGCCAAAGCTCAACGCTCCACGCTCAACACTTCTATCTCTCTCTCTCTCTCTCTCTCTCTCTCTCTCACGTCATGACTTGCATTAACTGTCCGAAAAGAAAGGCGACACCTGCAAAAACGCCATTTTGCAAACATTCGACGCTTTCACTTCCGCCTGCTGAGTTGGCAACTTTTGAGCGTCGTGTAAGTGTGTGTGTGCGAGCGTGCGAGTGTGTGTGTGTGTGGCTTGATTACAAAATACAGTTTAATGTTGATTACACATGCAGCAAAGAGAATGGCAGCCAACAGCAGTCAATGTTCAGGCTGTTGCCATTGTTGTGGCTTATATAACAAGGGTTGCCCTGCACCCCTCCAGAAGTCTCCCGTTCCAAAAGCATGCACAGCATCCAACATCCAACAAGCTCAACTCGTCTCTCATTACGCATACAGTGTTGACACTAAAGCCAACTGCTAGTTGTCTGCCATTTGCAAAAAACAAGCCAGGACATCGAGCTGAAAACTCTCTCGCTATATATATAGATATATATATCTCTGCGGCAGGGCTTTAAAAATTGGTAAACAGTTTTACACCAAATTGGCCGAAAAGCGTAATTTAATTGAAAAGTGCCGAGTTGTTTGCTAATTAGTCGAGCAGCATAAGTGCACGCACGAAATTTGGTTGACATTCATGTAAAACTATAACCGAAAAAAGTAAAACTTTAAAAGTGCAACAACAACAACAACAACAGCACTTATTTCCTGCATGTTTATTTCAGATAATCTTTATTGAGACAAGATAAATGGAATTTAAATAGTAACAATAATTGGCTACAACTAAATTCTCATTTGCCTCTCATATATATAAAAAGAGCTACAGCCATCCACGTGTCACTGTGTCGTGTAACACTGTCAAGCATGGCTCTCAAACTGTAAAAGCAATGCTCCAATCAACACACAAATATGCAAATTTAATAATAAACAATTAAAGTTAGCTCGTTGGAGAACACATTACATTGAAAATGGGGTGTTAATCATTTGATGGCGTTTCTGCACGTCTAATGGCATTAGTACAATTTATTTGCAAGGCTTTTTGTTTTTGTTCCTCCGTTTTTTTTTTTTTATTTTTTGTCCCATTTCATTTGCGACAATGTGTAGAAATTTTGTTCGCAGAAATTTACTGTTGAGTCGCAAATTTGATTTACAAAGCGAGCGGCAATTGTCGTGACAATTTTCATCATCAACAACAACTATAGCAAAATATGCCTGAAACGTGATGGAGCATTCAAGTAACAGAGACAAACAATCATAATAATAATGACAATGACGATGATGATGATGATGACGAACAATCAACGTTTTTGCATGTGCTAATAGCTAAATTATATTAAGTTTTAAGCGCTTTGCAATCAATTTAGCGCATTTAGCACATTCGAACACACACACACAAATCACGTGAATAGCAGAAGCAATTTGAAAAGTGAATGTTTGCCAAACAGAATCGGATCAGCGTCATCTATTGTTGTTGCCAATGTCCAATGGCCGAGTTAGGTGTCAAAAACTGTAATGCGAGATTCTGCCCGTAATGAATATGAGAAACTGTGTGAATGTGAAATAACATCAAAGCGCAATAAATATGTATGTGCTACATATATATATATATATATATATATATATATATATTTATATGGTGTAACAGAAGAAAGTAAGACAACTTTCTGAGCAACTGTCAGCATGTGCAAACAAAAATTAGTTGTCTCCTGAAATGATGGCTGGAGCCTTGATAAAGAGCCTTTTAAAATTGAATTTAATTTCTCCTTCAACTCCTGCAACCTGACAGCAGTTGTCTACTCGTTGACACATTAAAGATTCTTTATGCGCCTTTCTCCCAGTTTTCTTTTTTGTGCTCGTTTTTTACTTACTGACTTTGTTCCTAGTCTCTGCCTCATTGGCTGCTTCTCACGCATCGCCGATTGCATTTGAAGTGCAGTAGGTAAGCAAAAGAAAAAAAAGTAAAAAAAAAAGAAATAAGGAAAGGAAAGCAAACAAACGCCAAACACTCTCTTTAACGGATTGCCCTCAGGTGAAATGCAAGAATATTTTGTTACAAAAAATACCATTACAGCTTTTGCTTTTGGGCGAGGGTTGCTCCGTGCAATGCTTTCGCTCCTGCTCCTGTTTCTGGTACTGTTGCGGCTGCTAATGGTGCCAGTGCTGCTGCTTCGTTTGCGTCCAAAGTGCAGACACGTGCCACATTTCGACGACGACTCTCGATGTGCTTACAGTTCTGGCCAACAATATTGCATACGGCTCAATGTTGTCGTCGCCGATGTGTGTTTTGGCTGTGGTAGGGGCGGTATTCATTGTACGTTAACGCAGTGTGCCGAATTTGCATGACTGAAGCAAGAGCAGAGACAGGCAACAGGGCACCCGAAGAGACCAAATCAACCACGCAACCGACCACTCAACCACCCAACCACCCCATCTCTTTGGGACTAGCAGCACCCAAGCCACGAGGCATACATCATTCAAAATATGCACACAAAATCCACCCATTTGAGCTGTTTCTGGACTCGCTATCACAAGCTGCCACACGTTGGCATTGCAACATTTTCTAGCCATGTCATATTGTTGCTGCCACTGCTGCTGCTGCTGTTGCTGCTACTGCTGCTTATCAGCGCACGTCGCCAGACCATTTTTGGGGTTGTTTAGCATTTTTAGGGGTTGGCCTGCAATCGATATGCGTCGCGATATGTTTTGCAGCCCCCAAAACGCTGGCTTAGAGCGCTTTTTTTTTTTGCGGTAGGCTAAAGTCTTTGACCAGTCAGTACCCCCTCATCCACACCTCCACCCACTGCCACTGAGGTAAGCTCGTCCCCTATTTTTCAATTGTAAAGTCCGCTTCAAGTGCAGCGCTTAAGTTACCCCCGAAGCGATAAGCGAGCTCGTGTTTATTTTTTATGATTCTGAATACAAATTTCCACGTTGCCCTTGACAGCCATTGATGTTGTTGTTATTGTTGCCTCTCGTTTAATGTTTTTTTTGTTCTCCATTTTTTCTTTCCTTCGAAATTGTCGCATAACAACATATTTTGTTTCACACTTTTTTGCATTTGCGTTTGCCGAGCCCATTTGCATTTGTTTATCGAGGGTGGCTCAAACAAATTTCTAATTTTAAACCAATTAAAGTTGTCAAAGTTGCAACTTTCCGGCTGACGAACTAATCCAGGGCCAGATACCCGCAGCACACATTTATTTTCATTAAAGATGCCAAAGTTTTAAATTTCATTTGCACAGAAATTTGTGTGTTTTTCTTTACTTTGTGCGACTTTGTTGCTGTTGTTTATTGCGCAGGGAAAGCGCTGGAAATTCAATTTTCAGCTGCCCTGTGGGTGCTCTGATTAAGGTGACTTTACTTGGCTCAGATTTATCATACATTCATATATAGAGAAAGTTTTCTTATCTGAATTTGTCAGCTAATCTATAAGACGATAAGTGAGCACAAAACTCGGCATTTGAATGCTGTCTCTAGAGTACATTGAAGTATTCATTTATCTCTTCTTCTTTTTATTTGGTTTGGGATCCAATTTACTTAATTAATTACAACTATTTACATTTGGTTTTCAAAATAAATGCGGCTTATAAATTTGTTATTTATTTTAATTAGTCAGAGATTGCCGTCAAATGTTTGAATAATGCACTTTGTGTTGATGTAATTGAATTATAAATACTTATTAATAATGATTAAGGAGACTCTTAGATCAAATGTCAAGTTTAAAACACCACGAATTCGAAATACATCAGAGTATAATTAAAAAATACATTTGAGAAATTTACAGACCTGTTCAAATTTCCTCATCTATTTCAACAAACTCATATTATTTATATTTTTCGTGTATATTAAACACACATTTTATGGTAACTTTCTATTGTGTTTTGATTCAATTGCATATTTAACATTTCTTTACACAGCTTATATACTTCTACCCTCATTATCCTTCTGAAGAAACCTATTTTTGATTTCAGCTTTAAGCTCGGAAATTCTTTCCCCTGGAAACCTTTAACTTTTCTCTCTGGCATTTAAAGTTCTGTCTTACATCCATCAAGGCGGAGTTCAATTACATTTCAAATATTTCTTAGATATCTATGCTTAAAGTGCTTTCATTGCCAGTCACTGATTTTTGTCGGTGGGGCATGTTTTCCGGTTGCGCCTCATTATTTTTTATAGTCGCGCCATTACTTCTACTACATATGCCCGCTGTTGTCGCGGCAGTTGCTCTCAAACTGTGAATTGCCATTTAACGCACATTGAAAGTGGCATTCAAGATTCGAGCAGGAATCGAGCAAAGCGACGACATTTCGCAAGACAAAAATTAACCATCATTCTAAGCTGTATACTCAGCCGTGCTATTCCCCACACTCCCCAAAGCAACCCCTGCCACTCTTTGCTCGCTCCCCCTTTGGAGTTGGCAATTCTACTTGCAATTTCTCTCTGTGTGAATGTGTGTGTGTGTGTGTGTGACTGTGTGTGTGTCACTTCCCTTTCAATCCCCATCCCGCGACAGTCTCAACAGATTTACATGAGATTTGCATAAATTGAGTGCTTCCTTTGAGGCTGTCGCTGCTTTAGAGAGTTCGCTTTCGAGTTCGCTTTCGAGCTCCCCTGTTGCCCTCGGGCCGCTCAAATGAATTTAAATCTTTTATGCAACAGAAAAATTGCTGCCGTTTTTCAACAGTTAATGTTTCAATTAGACAAGGGTCGTGCAGGCAAAAGAAATCCTGAGTGAAGCGTCGCCTTGGCAATTAGTTAAATCGCATGTCAGCTAAGAATTCTTTCTGACTTCATACAAGGCATTTATGTGTGCCAACTAAAACGAAAGAAATATAAAAAAAAGAACAATGGCAACATTTGGCGAGCATGCACCAATTCTTGTGCCGCTGGGAGACTTTTCATGTGATTTTGATTTTGAAGGGTAAGGCGTTGGGGGAGGGGGGGGGGGGGGTATGGACACATCCAGTGAAGGGTTAACAACATTTCGCATGGCTCAGCGCTTTTGGCAGGGTTGTCATTGAATTTGATTTGTCAGAGGACAGGCAACAAGCATTTTATTTGACATAATTGACGTAAAGTCAACCGGAAGCGATTACTTCCATCAGCCCGTGTGTCTGTCCGTGCGTGTGTGCTTGAGTGTGTGCGTGTGTGTATGTGTATATATGTGTATGTGCGGGTGCTTTCAAAAGCAATTGAATTTGTGTGTAGCATGCTTCTTTTTAGACTGAAGGTCTTTCGGGCAACGGTCAGCAGAGGCGGCAACTAAAACTAAAATTGTCGCATTGCGTCAGCTTTGTTTGACACGCGGCACAAAAAACAGCGGTGTCTGCCACACAACCCCCACTCCTCCCTCATTCCACGCAATTGTCGTGCTGTAAGTTTTTTGCTTGTCTGCCTGCTGGCTTGCCTGCCTGCTTGCCTGCTGCTTTTTGCATTAAGAATGCATACTAGAAAATGTATTTGGGAAAAGTTATTTTGAAAGGTGCGTTCGGATTGAAGCAGAGGTTAAAAGCAGTTGCTGACTGCCTTAAAGGCCAAGACATTTTTGACAAAAGTTTGCCCCTGAACTGACAGTTAGAGCCCGCAGCTCCAATCGACAAGATGGTCAAGCCGAAGGAAAAGTTTCTCACCAGACATGACAGCTAATCGATAAACTTTCGTATTTATATACCAAATATTTATATATATATATATATATGTATATAATAGAGAAACGAAAGAATAGCGTAAGCGACGGTAACCTTCACATGCAAAGGCAATTATAGAGTGCTGACGACACACGTGCCAACCAAAATTGAAATTCCCACGATGCACTCTAAAAAAAAAACTGGAAAGAAAGCAAACACAGAAGAAGAAGAAACATACTCTGCATAGTTGATTAGTTTAGAGCACGATGCCGCAAAAAAAATGTATATTAGATAATAGAAGAAGGAGCAAACACAAAATTGTAATAGTAAATAGCTGCGCCACAACGATAAGAGCAAAATGTATAAGCTGCAAGAAAAATAACATAAAAATTCGGTGGAAAACGTCAAGAGATTTCCAACTGTTGACTGAAACGTTGACATTGTTGGCTTATGACATAACTGTAACCCCTTGAAAAATACAAATCACAGTTGTTGCATAACTGCTGCAAAAATGAGCTGCATACAAGTCCTGTTTGCATTGCATTATCAAACCAAAAAAAAATATAAATAAACAAAACGAAGAAAAATCGAAACAATGAAAAGCAAAACGAGTAAAGAAAAAGCAGGAAGACCATTTGCTCTTTGCGCAATAAACTTGATGCAATATAATACGAGTTGCACAGAATTTGCCAACAATACTAATATTTATTATTTTACCAGGCTTTAGTTTTAAAGCTTGTGTTGCGATAAAGTTACACGAACTTGTTTATGAGCAAAGTTATACGGCAAGTGCTTGTTATTCTTCTCCTCTCTATTCAAGGAATTATAAACGAAATAGAAACTTGTGGAATTCTTCGAAACTTATGCTAAAATTAAAGATCATGAGATTTATTAAATAGTTTGATAATAACGATAATGTGAAGCAGCCAAGCCAAGAAATATGTCTTCCATTCTGGATCCAAATTTAAACTCTTCATTTAATTGTGTTTACATTTGATTGTTTTGAGCCATAATCGTAAAGTTGGTTAAATCTCCAACTTTTTTCAGGCAATGCAATGCAAACTAGATGATATAGTTCATGTACTTTTTTAAGTACTCCCCAAATGGCAATAATAATGCATCAGACGAGCGTTAGTAATGTTGCACAATCAGCGAGGCGAGGCTAGGCAACAAGAGTTCGGATTTGAGTCTGTGGCACTGTTGAAACTGAAGTGTGTTGCATATGCAACACAACATACGCTGACTGCATCCTTTTATACAAATTGTCTGGTCTAGCTAGCTGAACGAGAATAGTTGTTGCTGCCCCCTCTTTCGCAGCATGCAACAAACTGTAAAGTTCAACTGAGCGTATGTGTAATGTTTGCGAATGACAATTTAAGTTATGCAAACATAGAGACGACTCCCACTCTGTCATCTCTCCTGCTATGTTTCGACAGTAATTGGCAACTACTACACGTAACTTGTCAAGTGCCCCTCGTTATCCATTTTCCTGGACCCAGGACTAGCCAGCTGGTCTTTTTTGTTTGCCTTTAAATATTTTTAAGTGGTATTGCCATAGCGGCCAAAAGTCGACTACAAATTTTTCAACACGCGTTTCTCTTTGCTTTTCATTATTTATGGCTGAGCAAACAGTGCCACAGCAGTGGCAACAACAACAGCACCTCCAGCCATGAGTCATATGCTAATTTACAAAAATAACACTGCTACACTGTCAACTGCCACAAGAAACCACAACACAGCAACACACCTGACGTATTTCCCAGCGCCGATGGCCGGCATTGAAGGATAAATAAACACACACAAACACACACACACACTCACACACGCCTAATAATGGTGGGGACAAGCGCTGTCAAAAGATTTGCTATGCCCATAACTACTATGGTCCTCAACCCGTATACTTTCTTCTTCCATTGCGGTCACAGTTTGATTGATGGCCGCCCACTTTTGTTTATATATTTATATGATTATTTGTCATTGGCTGCTACCTCCCTCCCTGCTATCTATGCCCATCCCACCCCACCCCATCATTTACGCTCAAGGACATCGCGAATTCGACTTTCACATTTCTATTCTTGCGGCGTTTGTTTTTTTTTTACATTTTGTTTTATTTTGCGCAAATTACTAAAATGAAAACAACGGAAAGCACTCAGTTAAATGAGTTGCGAGCCAATACATAAGAAACATAGGTGAAATACTTGTCTTGAGGCTCTCGAACGTTGTCAACCAAAAGTGACAATCAGTGTTTTATTTTACGGTTGCCTATAATGATAAAGCGGTCTATAAAAAATGTATAAAGAATGCCGAGCTATGCTATTGTTTCTAGCCAAGTTGAGAGCCGCAACGATAAAAGAAATTGCACTGCAAAGGTGGAGCTCGTGAAGCAAAAATAAATATGTAAAAATATATATTCATACTATAGTTGACTGGACGGACACTCTCCAGTAATCTCTTCTTGAATTATAAAAAAAAAACAAAGATATATATATTATTTCTTTACTGCCTTTCCAAAACTCAATGTGAACAATCAAATGGTTAATCCACTGAACTCAAAAGATTATAAATATTATGAATGCAAAGTAATCAATTATTAGTTATACTTCTCAATTTATTCAGCATATTTAGTGATTTTTCGCACTCCACATCAAGTTGTTAGTTCAAGTTGTTTAGACTTCCTAATATGCTCATACCACAAACAGTTCGATAATCAACATAATTCACAGCAGTCAAGAGGCCTAAGGCCCAAAGTAAGAAACGCACTTGTAATGAGCACATTTGGTAGCCCCAAACTTGAAAAACAAATGCAAAAAAAAAAAAAAACAGAATCAAAAAACTTCCTAAAAGTTTTCAGTTTGCGTAATTCAGAATTTATGACTTCATTGCAGGTTGTGATGAAGAAAATAAAAAAAGGCACAAATCATGCAACAGCCGCAAAACCACACAAAGTATAAAAAAAAATAATAACAAAAAAAATTCCAAATGAAATACGTATAAAAGTCTTAAGAGTCAAATAAAATAGCTAAAGAGAATAAGCAAACGGAAACTCAGGTAAAATAAAAAGCAAAAACTTGTTTATGACTTGCAAATTTTGTGTAAATGCGAGTCGCGAATCGCCAAGCTACGAAAGATACAAGAGATACAAAAAAGATACAAAAAGCCAAACCGAGGCAAAACTTGTCGAAACAGTCAGTGCTGCAAAATGAAGAAACAAATCACAAACTTGCCCAAGTGCAATAAAAGTAGGCGAAATACAGACAACTGAGAGAGTTCTTTTTTTTTTGTATTTCAAGTAGAACAGGAGAATAGGCGAGATGCCAAAGCGGAGTTGACAAACGAACTAGAAATCCCGCACTTGAGTAAATAACACGGCACGGAAGTGTAACCACTGGCGAGGATGTTGGCTTATAACAAGAGCGATGAAGTTCCAAGGGCTGGTGGCAAGTAAATGAACTTTAAAATGGACACCCCGTGGCTGCGACGTCGGTTGCCAACTAATGTAATCAAATCAAAATCACAACGACCCGACAGCCAAATGCAGCCCAGCAAACTAAGTAAACTCAAACTCAAACTCGAACTGAAATTGAAACTCAGTCGCCGTCTGAGACTAAGAGGGGAGGGGAAGAGAGAGAGAGAGAGAGAGAGAGAGCAATGGACTCTTATCGACTCGGAAAATATTGTCATTGGAATGCAATGCTCGTTGTTGGGCAAGGTACGCGTCCTGGGAACGCGGCAGTTCCTCACCTGACTATGCAAATTGGAGCCGCACTTGTAATAGTAATAATAATAATAATAATAATAATTCGCAACAAAAGTCAGTCAAGTGGTCTTGTGGTCGGTAAAATTGCATAGTTTACTGCTGCTGCTGCTTGTTGTCTTTGTCAATATTTACCAGCACCATCAACGGACCCTCATCATTTGCCAGCTCCAGTTGCCCATCAACTTGCTGACATGGCCTGAGGACAATAGCGACGACGATGGCAACAAAACTCATCGATATGCAGCAGAGCAATCTCCGGCCCAAAAAAAAATTCGTGTTTCTCTTTGCCAATTGGGAATTGCCAGAGTTATTGTTGATTTTTAGTGACTGCAATCTCTTGGCCGCAATTCGCGCAACTCATTTGCATTCGCACATTTATTCGCGTGCAAATAAAGTCCAAAACACGACAAATGACTCAACACTGGGCTGACCAGGCAAAGGCGCCTCTTCCTAGGCGTTGAGTCAGGAGTTTCTCAAACAGGTACAAACAGGTATCATAAGCTCAAAAAGCTGAATCATTGGCTGAGCTGCAATTAGCGCCGGATTATAACATCATGTTCAGAGCAGCTTAGGCGACTTTATTTTCTCAGTTTTTGAATGAGAAACGAAAGAACAATAAAAAACCACAAAGTTTAACTTGGTTGTACCGCTGTTTTTTGGGGCACTTTTTACAACTCGGACTTTAAAACTTCAAAGGAGTCTTAAGCTTAGTAGTGGACGAGATTTGCTTTTATTAGTATATCTTATATTCTCCACGGTAAATTAAAATTTGAAGCACTTGTCACAAAATATTTACTAACTCTAGAAAAGCTGTTCAGTCTCAAGACGAACAAAATGCTCTAGTAAAATTTGACTAATATAATAAAAAAAAAACCTTAAGTTTGCCTAATGCCTAGAAAATTGTAATTCGAATTTCTGCTAAGCTTTGAAGCTTATATTTTCCAAATACCACAGTAAGCTCCCCCTACAATGTATAGCACTTCAAAAATTAATAGCTCGACGCTAATAGGACTTTAGAAATGGTCTGAAAGGACTCAAATATTTTTGAAATTCCATCAGCCCCTGACAACGACCCATGCCAGAGAAAGGGCATTGAGAATTATGGCCAATCTAAATTCTTATGAACATTATTTCCACTTCCTTTCCTCAAAAACTCAAATTTGTGCTGACCCTTTGCAACCAAAAAAGAAAAACAAATTCAAATTTTGAATATTGCCATAACAACTAAATGGAAAATAATTTTCAATTTGCAGGTGAAAACCTTAACCCACCACCCCCACCCACCCAGCCACAGCACCCACACTATAGCTTGACCGGTCGAAAAGAAGCCGCTTCCGACTACAAGTTAAAAATGCAGGAGTTTGCTGTTTTCCTTATTTTCTCTCGTCTTTTAGTTGGTTTTTTTTCGGTTTTTGTTTGTGTTGTCTGAGGCGAAGAAGCCCTCGTTGCCCAGTTGCAGCTGAGATATATACAACGGTAATTGTAGACGTTTGGTATGCGCGTCTCGTGGTTTTATTATTGCCAGCAGTCTGGCCAACAGTCTGTCCAACAGTCTGTCCAACAGCCCATACTAAATTTGGGCGTGGCACTGCTCATATTAAGCCCAAAGGCAGCCAAGCAAACATTTACAGTACAGTGCAGAGGAAGAAGCGCATAAGCAACACACAGCAACAAGGCAATACAAAACAGTCAAACACGGAGTAAAACAAGTTAGAGGTTCTCAGATGATGTGATGGACTATGAGATGCTATATACGGATTTATATTGTGATATTTGATATTTATTGTGTTTATTGATATTTAAAAAAAAAAACAATAAATAAACAATTTATTATATATCGATAATTATTGAAGATGATTTTTAGTTAATGTTTGTTAATATTTTTAGAGCAAGGATTTTGTCATGGAATAATATTTGTTGAATTTAATAACTATATGATTGGTATCACCAAGTTACAATAAATATATATGTGCAATATATGAATATGTCTATGTATATAAATATGTATATATTTTCGTGATTTAGAAAGCAGAGATTACTTATAAATATATAGTTAAACATAATAATATAGAGTAACGGTAGGTATCAAAATATAGAGAGCCGTTCCAAATTCATGGCATAACTTGATTATACCCTGCAGTTATCGTAGTCTAGGATTACCGAGTAATATAAAATGCTGGTACCGACTCTAACAAGCAAGACAATAGCCACTGGCTGTAAATTGTGGAAAAGGCTAAATAAAAGTAGCCACCACAGACTAACGTGCAACGAGCAACGAGCAACGTGAAATGTGAGATGTGGCTGACAATGCAGCAGCTGCAACGTTTTAACACAATGGGTGCTTAGAACGCCACCAGTGCTAGCCAAACTGTAATTAAAACTGTGCAGCTCAAACTGCTCAGACGACTGCAAAAAGGCGGCCCACCCAAGTGAAGAGTGTCAAGTGCAAAGACATGTGAAAGGAATTGTGCAAGTGAAATGCACTGAATGAATTGAGTGGGTGGCTGAGCAGATAGAGAGTGGGAGGAGAAAGTGGGAGAGAGTGAACGGAGGATCATATGACGGAAATCATTTTACGCCATGACAGACAATGGCAAAAAAACGTGGAGGAGGATGGAAGAGCGGACGGAAGCCATTAGCAGGACAGAAGGCTGCAGCAGGTGCCTACTAACTATGTATATGTGATTGTATGTGTGTGATATATATATATATATACATAGGAGAGTCTCACTTAGTTTGTGCTGCAAAGTCAACACCTTGAACCATTTAAGGAGGCTGCTAACGCAAGAAGCCTAACAAGAAAAAGAAGAATTCATCACAGCATCAACTCAAAATAATGAAGTGCCACAAGGGAGCGACGCAACAGGGAGGGTGGGGCAAGGAGGCCAGCAGGCAGGCAGGCAGGCAGCAAGCAAAAGTCATTAGCGGAAGACGACTTGCCAGGCACTCCTCATACATACACACACACACACACACACACACACATAGACACATATTTACAGACATTACTTCACATGTTGTTGGCTGTCAGGAAATGCAGCAGAGTTTTTTGCCTTTGGGGCCAAATTTGCGACGTTGTCGTTCTCGTTGTGCCCATGTCAAATATTTAACACTTGGTTTATTTTACATTCGTGTGCATTTCGTGTTTCGCCACACACACACACGCACACACACAGGCACATGGAAATTAAATGTTTACGCCTTTTGTGGCAGCAAGTGGGCGACACTTGCGTCTAGCAGCCGCAGCAGAGAGGCCACCAACTAAAATGGCAGACCAATTTGGCGACCCCCCACACAGGCCATCAAATGTCAGAGCTACGCATAAATCCAGATATCCGAAAAGCCAAAACCAAACCGATAGAAACACTCACAAATTCAGAATGCAATCAGCATTCATTCAAGCGCCAAATGCTGCTGCAAATCACGTAGCATAATATTTTGTTATTTACTCGCTGCTCGCATTGACAAGGCGGCAGCAATCGGAAAATGTTGCGGTTACTTGCGAAAAACTCTTCACATTTATATACATACAATAAGCAAAATGGTCGTGTGTATTGAATTCTATTTATGTTTGGATTGTAGCGATTTTCAAAGTCACGCGCTCAAATACACAGCATGGCGTAAGAATAGACAATCGATGACAATGGTTCGAGCTTGAAAAAAAAAAGATAGACGATTCTAAGAGTTCTGAGCAAGATGAAAAGTCTTTGCCGTGAAGATATCCACATCGAAGTTGGCAATACTCTTTTAATAGCATGAATTAATTATGTAATTACTCGTAGTTGTTTAAGAGATACTTTCTGAAAACCGTATCATATTTATGCACTAGAAATCTATCTTTGATGTACTTAAATTACTTCACTCGAGACTCAACTATAGCCCCTTAAATATTTGTACAATATTTTATTCTCAGATTTGCATATAAATTGTAATTATAATTGTGGAATAAATCTGCTGCTCAAGCACATTCTATTTGTGCAACTATTAAATCTCTGCCACAAACAATCATTGCAAAAAACTAAACACGCAACATGTAGCAACAGATTTATTGCCATAAATCATATGCATCTCAAACCTTTTAGCAATGCATAAATGAGTTGTGTCTTCGTAAAATCAATGCAATATATCATTTTGACAAATTGACCAATAGTTTTGCAGTACTTTATTTGAGCACAAGTGTATAACAATAAGATTTCAGTGCAGCTGGCGAGACATAAACAGATAGAGATAGACAGGAGAGAGGGGAGACGGGGAGAGAAACAGCAACAAGACGAATCACATTTCTATTAAAATGCGAAAAGCCTTTTGCGGTTCTCGTTGTTTACACTCATTGTTGGCTCGTCTGTCACTCCCTTTCCCTGTCACACACATACACACACTCGCACACACACTCACTCTCACATTTCCCACTCCCCTTTCGAACACATTCTCATCTCGCAAGCTTCTTATCCGTCTCTGCAGTTGGTCTTCGGCTTTGCGCCTTGTGCGCTGTCTTGTCTGCTGCTGCTGCTGTTTATCGCGTT
Organism: Drosophila setosimentum; assembly: GCA_035043505.1. NCBI lineage: Eukaryota > Metazoa > Arthropoda > Insecta > Diptera > Drosophilidae > Drosophila > Drosophila setosimentum. The sequence goes on from JAWNMY010000006.1 coordinate 9,051,562, forward strand.
CTTTTTGTTGTTATTGTTGTTGTTGGCAATGCACTTTGCATGCAAAAACCATAATAATCGGCCAGCGAGCGAGCGCGCGCGAGAGGGAGAGAGAGAGAGGGAGAGAGAATGCCTATTTACTAAGCTTGCTGGCATGAGAGTGACAGAGAGACAGAGAAAGAGTGAATTGATCGACAAAGGCGCATAAGCCATCGAAAATAAACAATGCAAATGGAAAGAGACATTGATAAAACAATAAATAAACAGCAGAAAAAGCAATTGAAAAAAACAAAAAACTACAGAGTGGGAGAGAGACGGCAGAGTAGTGGCAAGAGGAAGAAAATTTTGTGCTCGCCCGAAAGCGGAGCAGTGTCATTGAACGGCAGAATATGCTCGTCAAAGTGTTAGTGTGTCTGAGTGTGCCAGAGGGAAGGGGGAGAGGGGTCAGACAGAGGCACGGGGAGAGTGCAAAATGCGAGACAGACTGGCGACGCCGGCAGACGATGACGCTGAAGTCTTCATCATTGTTGTTGCTCGACTCTCAGCTACTAATTGTAAAATTGCCCTCAAATTGTACGGGGCAAAGGGACACTCAAAGACAGCCGGCGAAAGAGAGAGAGAGAGAGAGAGAGAGATGCGAGATGCGAGAGAGACGCCAGAATAATTCAATTTCTAAACGCGTTCCACTGCGGACTTGCACTTAAACGTATTTGTAAGTAGTTTTGTTGCAAGAAACACAAGAAATACCACCGGCAAACACTACACACAAAACAGGCAACAGACAACAGACAAAAGCCAAAAAAACAATGCCAAAAAAAAAAAAAAAAAAAAAAAAAAACTCACTAGTAACAGCAACAAAATAAATTTGAAAAACATTGAAAACAGAATTTTACGATTTACGCTCGGGCGGCAGTGAATTTCACTTAAAACGCTTTTATTATGGTGAGCTGCCAGCCCAGCCAGCAAATGTAAAAAACCAAAGAGTGTGTGTGTGCGAGTGTGTGTGTGCGAGTGTGTGTGTGCGAGTGTGTGTGTGCGAGTGTGTGTGTGCGAGTGTGTGTGACGGTCTGTTAACTGCTCGCATTCAGAGCACGTTCCAGGCGAACGTTGACGGTTCGCTTGCCAAATGGGCGCGAGGAACCACTATAAAACTTTGTTTTTTACCCAAACAGAAAAGAAAGTGTGGAAATATTTATGTGTGTGTGTAATATACCTATAATAGTAGCTCAACAGCTTAACAACAACTACAACAATGTATGCTATACACATTTACCGTTTAAAAACAAATTATCGAACATGCACCAGACCTGTCATTCACACTGATATAATAAGTATACGACGTGTCTGTGTGTGTGAGTAAAGACAGTACAAGGCAAATATTTATAGACATCTCAATGATAGTGAGCTATATATATATATATATGTTGACATGCGCCATGGGACACAAAGCAATAGGTGGAAAGAACACGCTACAATGAACACCAGAAATCAACAAATAAATAAAAAGTTTTCGCACAAGTGACTTGAGAGAAGAACTAAATACAAAACTGTCAATTGCAGTCACTGATAAGTGAAAGAAACAGCAAATGAGAAACGACACATTGTAGCAAATGCAGTTAATCGAAGAAACACTTTAACATGTCGACTGAGTTTAAACTGAACCTAACATAATATGCACGCGTGCCTATATTTAAGCCTTAAGCAAACCAAATGGCTTCACATCTGCCTTACTCTACACACCACACACACACACACACACACACACACAGACATAGTAAATACACACTTCAAAGTTAGCAACGAACCGAACTAAATTACTCAAATTTGTAATAAAAACATTTCTCACACCTCGAAATTATTTTCATAGCGTGAATCAAACAGCAAAAAAAAAAAAACAAAAAAAAAAAACCTTTTCGCTTTATGATTTTGGTGCTAAACATTTGAGTTTAATGATTTCCGACCATGAATCTAGTATACACAAGTACAAGGTTTTATTCATAGAGTGCATACACTTATACATTTTTTGTATACTCACCTTTGATACGCGTAAGGTCGAGCATGTGTGTGTGTGTGATTACTCATAGGTCTTGTGGACAAAAGAGAGAATGGGAAGAGATGCCAGGGCCATAGATAAAAGCGCCTGGCTGTTTGCAGCTGCTGTCAATGGTTGAAGGAGTAGGCATGCTCATATCAATGGCAGAACTTATTAAGGCGGATTTGGTATATCTTCAAAAAAGGAACGGGGCAACAGAGATAAGAAGTAAGAGAGTAAGAGAGATAAGGGGGAGAGGGACGTAAGGCAGTTGCTTTTTGCTCATCACAAATCAGAGAGCAAATACAATGAAGCCGACACATGAGGATGCTGATGCGAAACGCGAAGTGTGTGCGATGTCTGTGTGTGTGTGTTTGTGTGTGTGTGTGTGTGATGGGTGTGTGTTGATAGTGGCAACCTAAACGAAGCCAGTCACTTGAATGGACTCCTCCAATACTCTGGACAGTCAAGTATATACAGATACGGGCAGTTTGTTTGCCAAGAGCGACAAAGACAGTGAAGGAGTCAGTGTGTATGAGAGAGAGATAAAGCGAGAGAGAGAGAGAGAGAGAGAGAGAGAGAGAGCGACAGCGAGTGAGTAAGAGAGACACAGAGAGCAAGCGAGTGAGCTGTTGGAGGCCATTAGCTGCTTATCGCGCTTTGAGTAGCTACTGCAGGCAGGCAGGCAGGCGAACGTAGCGGAGAGCGACGAGCAGGCTAGGATCAGAGTGTAGTAGAGTAGGTGGAGGCGGTGCTCAAGTGTAAAGTTATCAAGTGGTGCCTGGGACACCAGCAGCAGCAGCAGCAGCAGCAGCAGCAGCAGCAGCAGCAGCAGCAGCAGCAGCAGCAGCAGCAGCAGAGCGGCATCAGCAGTCGACTTTCGATGTGGCCTCTGTCAAGGGTTAAAGTCATAGACAACGTCGAGTGTTTGTCTATGGCTTGTGACATAAAATGTTATCAAAAAGGATTATGACAAGCGCACAAATAAAAAGAGAGGGCGAACCGGAGAGACAAGGGAGACAAGTGCACCGACAACAGTCGGTGGCAAAGTGTATCAGTGGCACAAAGAGCCGACAACGACTACGACTACTACAATGATATCCAGGCAGAGATGACATCGTTGACAGTCCAGCAAAAAAAAAGATGAAAAAGAAAATAAGATAAAAAAAAAAAATAAGAAAAAAACACTCTCGTACCATAAAATATTTACACAACTTATGAATAGAGCTCGGCAAAGTGGCAAAAACAAGAAGCAAGACAACAACGGCAGGTTAATAACTCAAGAAAGATGGTGCTGGAGACTGGCATAAGTGTCAGATAGCTGTCGCATTTCTTTTAAATGAATTGCACATTTCAGATTTGGATTTACAAACGTTGGTTGCATTTCACATTACGCAAGCATAGTTGGTTAGCTAGATTAATAGAATTTCGCGTACTTAGGCCAAACAATCTCTACATAGCAAGCGGAAGAATGATGCTCAAGAATGTGCCGGTATCATAAAGTGATGCAAATTAAAGACGCAAGAAATAAAAATTGTTTAAATAACCTTCTTAATTATTTAACTATATAGGAAATTGTCAGAGGCGTAATAAAAATCGTAATGGATGAGTTTGATGCAGAGTAATGCAGCTAATTTGCTTTCTTGAAAAGAACTCATAGAACTTAGACATCTCAAGAAACAATCTACTTTCTATTCAAGAACTCAGTTATACACTCATCATAATGTGTAAATCATAGTGAATATGTATATGGTATAATAATCCCTTACGGCAACTGGTTAGCAAACAAACATTATTGCTCATCTAGAATGTAGTTAACAATTTATGTGTTCAAAGAAGTCACCTTCAAAGCATAACACATTTAGTCGCAAATTTGTAATACCCTCGGGAAGCTTATCAGAAGAAAACAGTCACAATTCAAGAAACTAGACGCCCCACGTCAAAAGCCAGACGTTTTGGGTTCCATGTTCTCAGTTCTCTCTCGTTCTGGGTTCAATTTCTGTTTCTGGAATCGTGAGCGATACTTGAGGCGCCTCAAACAAGTGGACAGCACACTAAGCGTGACTCGGGGTGGGTCAGTGAGCAGAGCTCAGTTAAATGCAATTTACTTAATGCCTGGACAGAGCCACGCCCTCCACTCTTCTTCTCCCCAGAAACTGCCTTAGCTTGTCTGCTTATTACTTCATAACTTTTTATTATTGCCAGCGAATGAAGCAGTTGAGCTTGTCGAGCTTGTACATAATTGGAAAAAAAAAACCCGTTGAAATTGAAGCAACAGCAGCTGCAACAACATCTTATAGCAATTAACGATAGTTAAACGCAGCAACAACAAGCTACAACTTACTACAACAGTTCCAGAAGAAGCTTCTGTAATAGCCTTGACAGCAAATGAGAGAGATAGATAGATAGATGGAAAGAGAGCAAAGTGAGACAACTATAATAAAAAACTTGCCAAATGGAAGTTGTGTGGCATTCTTTGCTTTGATTTGCTTTTCTTTGCTTTTACAGCAAGTGACATCCGCATCCACATCAGCAGCAGCAGCAGCAGCAGCAGCTGTTGCTGCAACTATTCAATAATGCAATGAAAACATTTAAGTTGCAGCAGCAAAACTTGGCGACTTGCTTGCAGTTTTATTCGTAGAAAAACAGTTTCTCAATTGCAAAATTTATGAGCTGCATTCACTGGCAAAATCGTGTGGAAAATAACAATGAAATTGCCAAAAAGTATCTCAAAAGAAAATAAAACTAAAAATCTATTACAGTTGCACTTGTCGCGAATTGTCGTGTGGCAAAGCAAAGAAGTTGCAATTGCAATTTTCAGTATATACATTTGTTGGTTTCGCTGAGTGGCTGAGACGTGAGGAGGCGTAAGCGAATCCTAGCTAAACAACATTTAGACCAACTTTAGCTGAGAGTGCTCTGACTGAAACTTATGTATCCTTATAAATGTTGAATACTGGCATTCTGTCGTGAATTTTGTTGGAAAGTAAAACATTTCTGATGCTACACACATGAATGCTAAATTGAATGAGTGATTGAAGATGTAAATGTGCCATTCAATTTATTTCCAAATGTGTTTTCTACGAAATGGGTTAGTCTTGTATCGAAAAGTGTGCAAGTTATTCAATGTAATTGTTTTCCTACTATAAAGAGACTAAAACAGTTATCAGAATGGAAAAGTAAACAGTAAACTTATTTACTCAAATGAATGTATTTCATATATAATTTACTATTAGCATTTTATAGTATAAATTTGAAAAATTCCAATTATATATGTGGGATATGAGTAAAGCTTTTGAATCAGATCAAGTAGTAAAGATTTAATACTCTTAATATGAAATGAAAGATGAGAATTATAGATATATATAACTTTAGCACCAATGAGAAAAGGGCATCTAAATTTCGACTGGTTTCATGATTGCCTCATTGTTAATCAAAAAAAAAACCCCAAAAACTTAAATTTGGTTCATGGCAGTGCGCACACACACATATTTAGTTAAGCTTTTTTTTTTTTGTGTTTTGGAGAGGCAATCAATATCAATAACTATTCAGAAATTCACAATTTCATGCCACATATGGGCACATTGAACAAATCTAATGATACGAATACAACAACTGGCCATTAGCCAGACTCAGACACCAATGCTGAGTAAAAACATCACCGTCTGCTCTTTTATCTCGTTCCTTATATGGAGAGGAGGCGGGGGAAGGGAAACAGCTGTTGGCTGTTGCTGTTTAGCGGTTCGCCAACATAATGCTCTGCACATAAAGTGGTTTGTGCTTTGGACAAAAGCAAAACTCGTTTTTAACAACAACAATAGTGTTGCGATTGTGGGCGTTGAGAGACAATTAGCCGCATGCCGCAACCCAAAAACGGGTTTCTGGTGAGTCAACAACAACTATTCGCTATACGGCATCAGAGTGGCGCCCCCAAACCAAATAAAACCAACCAGGCATGACAAAAACAACACACAAAAGATCAACTATGGAATTTCAAAGAGAGCGAACTAAATGCAAAACTGCAGTTTGGCCCATGTTGCATATTAGCGAGAGCAGAATTTTCCATTTTTTTCTACTCTTTTTTTCTATCTCTCTCTCTCTCTCTATATATATCTCTCTTCATTTTTCTTTGTCTCTGTTTGACTGTCAGTCATAGACAGTTTCAGCTGCTGCATTCAATTACCATGGGCAACTGAAGGGGTTGCTTGGGGAGCTGCCATCTAAAATGTTTGACCATTAAATGCTTTGACCAAAATGACTAAACATTGACAGTTTGTTGTTGCAATGCAAACATTTCTTTTCATTCTCCTCTTCTTTTGTTTATTTTTTTTTACATTTTCCTATTGCTCTCAAACTGCATGTAGTTTTTTTGTTTTTTTGACTATTTGGTTGGGGTGTCCCGCAGCTTTTTTAAATAAAAAATTCTTTGGCATCGAGTGTTTCAATTGTTTTTGACGCAGCGTTGGCACTTTTGACAGCTCAGTGAATAACACTGGCCGAAATTCATTTCAAAACATTATTTTCAGGTTATTTTTTCTATTTACTACCTGTCTGACAGCTGTGTGTCTTATATCATCTATTGGTTCTGTTAACTTTATGTTGCGCGAGAGAGAGGGAGAGCTCTAATATTTCAGCCAATAAGTTTTCCAACGGGATTTGAATTTCACTGTTCAACGCACAACTTTGTCATAACTTCTGCAGCGAGTTTATGGCTTGTCTGCGAAACTAATAAAGTTAAGCAAATTGCGTATAGTTTTAGACACTTTCTCATTTGCGTTTAATTTCAGTGCTTAAAGCATTCAAAATTTTAGCTGTTAAGTTTAAAGTAGTTTAAACTACATTTATGATAACTTTAAGTTCTTAATTATTGTGTTCTACTTCTGCTCGTTCACAAAGAACGTTAAAGTGAAACGATTATGATGAAAAACAAAAATATTTAGAACTTTCTTAAATAGTTAATATATCTTGTATTCTACTTCTACTAATTCGCATACACAAAGAATATCAACATAAAACGTTAACGAATACGCCACAAAAAGAAGACGAACATGTTACGCTCTTGTGAGACCAACAACAAGAGAGAAAGAAATAGAGAAAGAGAGAGAGAGAGAGAGAGAGAGAGTGATTCACGCAAAGTTAGCCTAAGAATAGCTCAAACTGCAACACAAGGAAATACTTTCTTAGTATTCAGCTTTACATATAAGGTAAGAAAAACAATAAACAATTCACTAGCTGCTAATATACTTTTGAATATACTTGGTGCCCAAGGTCTGCAATCTTTTGCATCTTATTTATTAGCCTTTTCTTTGGCTACGCTCAAGTAATTGCAGTTTCTCAACTTTAACTTGAGAATTATTGCGAATGATTCATGCACGACATTTTCACATTGCTCAATGCAACGCCCCGCGACTCAATTCAATTTAATGGAGCCGCCGTAAAAAATCATATATATGCATATTTATATATACATAAATCTATAGTACAGCAACTGCACCCACACACACACACACACACACATACATCTATGTACTGTGTGCTGTTGGCTTCTGTTGTCAGCTATTTTTTTTTTGTTTTTTTTGTCGCCCATTTATGGTTAGCTTTTGTTGCTGATTTATTGTAGTTTGGCTTTTGTTTGTTTAGAGTCATTTTTTGTTTGTTTGTCATAGTTAGAAAATTTAATGAATAATCTTTGTTTTTTTTTTGTAAGAGGACAAAGTTTGATGTGCAGGAAAATCAATAAATATTTGATAAACGATAATCGGGTACTCACTTAATCTGCCAAAGCTGTGCGACAGTCGCTTTTTGAGCTTCTGCAGGGCGCCGCCTTTTTTCTCCCGCATTGTGACGGCTGAAAATATGCAAAAGAAAATCAAATTTAATATTTTAATTGGGAATTAACCATAAATCAGCTAATCAGCTGTATAGCTAGCATTTATTTATTGCTGTATGTGTGAAAGCAGTAAATGTATTATATAATGCTTGTCTCTATACCACACAACAACATCAACAACATTATAAAACAAAACACAAACACCGGAATCAAGCTGAAAACTTTAAAAACATGAAGTTGACATAACAAATTAACATAAATCAGTGACGCATGGTGTCCCATAATAATAAATAGATAAGTATAGAGGAGAGTGACCTCAAAGGGGGTTGGGAATGTAGAAGACAGCATCACGCACATTTTCCCCAAATGAAAAGCCAATTGCCATCGTAAAATTCAAATGAAAAACTACTCCAAAATAGAAATGCACTCTTGTTGATAGCTATATAGACTCTATATGTATATATATATATATATATGTAGTTTTTAAGGGGCGCCCCGCACGACTGCCTAGCTTATTTATGTATGCAGCAAGAAGCACACAAACACACACATATATATATATATATATCGATACATTTGTAATTGAGTTGTATAATTTTGTTGTTATTACATGCACCGCTTTTATTGTCGTTTTCGTTGTTGTCGTTGTTGTTGTTGTTGTGGTTGTTGCCCATCATATAATAGCATTTAACAAAGTTATTTCAGCGAGTCCACTGAGCCGTGCAAATTGTGCAAAACTATTTACGCCACATATTTAAAGGGTGCAGTTGTTGTAACAGCTGTATTTTGTCAATGTTATTGTTGTTGTCGTTGTTAGTGGCGTTTAGTTGGCTCGTTGAATGGCATAATGATTAGATTAGCGCTGTGTAAATAACTGGCTATAAACAAGAGATTGTTTGCTAAAATTCTTCAGCGTATTATTTTCACTTTTAACTTATACAAATAAATCGATTTATCTAAAAATATTTAAATGCTGGCAGGCCTAATTGGGAGTCAGACTGTGCAAAAATCTGCTGGGCAGCAGTTATAAGATATATATTGCCGATTGCCTGAATATGAGTAGAAACTAACTTTGAAAATTAACTGGTTGAGCCACCTACTCATTGTGCAATATGCTCACTGAGACTACACGCTCAACACTCAAACACTCAAATGAAAACTCAGAGATCCAAGCACTCCAACTCCAACAACAATAATAATAAAAAAAAATAATTATATTTGTAGTCAAAAGTGCTCCTTATACGTATGAATATAGATTTGAATTGATTAATAATTCATTTCATTTCAAATATTTTTTTTTTTAGCACAGTAGTTTCAAAAACAGACTCTGACATTAATTATAAAAAATAATTATACATTTCCAAATGATAACACAAAAATATGACAACACGAATAAGTTTAACAAAATCTATTTAGATTGATTGTTTTCGAATTGAATTTCAAATATTTATTAGGGCGAGCCACAATAGATCCAAGCATAGACTCAGAGTATGTGTAATAATAATAATGATAATAATAATAATAAAGCTTATCTATACACATAATTATGAATAGACAATTTAAAGCAAGCTGTTCATTATATGTCTATAAATCTATTTAAATTTATTGTTTGTAAATTGAGCTTTACATAATTGTTTTAGCTTTCACAACCAAATTACTTAACATCAACACTGAAATCTGGATTTGATTACATGCACATTTTCCATTATCTATGTAACAATTTTGTAGCTATTTAAGATACCCTCTCCAAACCAATTTAAACTGGTTTTCACTGCTTGTGTGCGTTTTTGTGTTGCCTTCATTTGCATTCCATACAAGGCTAGAGCCATGGAAATTGGCACTTGACAAGTCATTTATCAAACTCTTCCACTTAAAACATGACCAACGAAAAACCGACATTGATGAGAATGATGCATGAACGTAATGTTGCATGCCCCCTGTCCCCTGCCACCTACCCCAGCACATATATGGACAGACTTGCACCTTGACTGTCCACCCAATGGACCAAGCTATTAAAAAAATTTAAATATATTTCTGTAGAATACATTTTTACAGTACTAAATCATTGGATAAGTGTCTTTTTCACTCTCTCGAGTATCTCGCCATATCTAAAGCCCACTTCCCTTGCTGTTTTCATTCTTGTTGTTGCTGCTGCTTTTGAAAGCAATTTGGCTTAAAAACAATGCAGACAAGTCGGGCAACGCAATTTACGGCATAAATGTGTATATGGATAAATACATTTATATGCAAACACAAAAAGCTTAACACTTTAAGTCAATTAAAGGCGCACTCTCATCAGCATAAGCTGTGTGACTATTTCCATTTTAATTGATTTTAAAACAACAATAAATATGACAAATCACAAGCAAAAGCAACTATTTTAATAACGAACAGAACTTACTAACAATAAGACCTAAAAGCTTTGAGCTATGAGTGAATCACTTGAGACAAGTCGATTCTAATGAATAGATGCATTTAAAGTTGCTTATTCTTATTTTGCTTCAATGCGATTTTAAGCAGTTTCTGAATACTGTGAAAGAAAAGTTTGAATGTAAAAGAATCACATGAATTATTTAGACAATTTCAATTTAAATGAATATAAGAATTTAAAACTGCTGAATAGTTGACTTCACTGCAGGTTTCGTCAAGTAGTGTTTAATTACGGGCATGTTCTAGTTATTTGCAATGTTCATACATTTATTTTCTTGCCTGGGTGGAAATCTGGCAGACTCCGAGTATCCTATTGATTTTGATGCTGCCCACAATTTTCCGAATATCTTATTCAAAAATTCAGCGGATGTGGATTAGCTGCTAGCAGCACTTGGAATGCTCATCGATTGCATACAAATGGTAGTCAATTGCAGTTGTTGCTTCGCTTCGCTTTTTTGGCTTGCACAAATTGCAAAATGCAAATGGACAAAAATATCCAACAAGCGAATAGCGTCTCACAAATGGTTTAAAAACTCAGCGAGTGCCAACAAAATGCATTTTGCTTTACAATAAATTAAACGAAATGAAATGAATGCCAGCCTCTATTTGTAGTTGTTGGTTTTTGAAAGACCATTAAAGTTGTTTGCCAGGCACGAGAGAAAAAAAGTTTTTTGACAAATGAAAGGCAAACAAGCAAAATGAGTTGCAACTAGCTGGCTCGCTGCCGCTGATTCTGCTGCTGCTGCTGCTGCAAGTGGAAGTTGCACAAAACTTATTTAATTAAGACTGTAAAAGGCGCTGCAAAAGTTCGCAGCTGATGCTTCACTTGCAGTTGTCGTCGTTGCTGCTGTCGCTATTTGTTGTTGCCGCTTGTTGCATTAATGAGTTGCACATCGTCAAACCATCAAATCAAACTTTACAATCGTCTTCTGCATCAATGTCAAAATGGCAGACACAAATTACAAATGACATGTTTCGACAAGTTCAATAGCCTGCACACAGACAAACAGTAAGCGAGAGAATTATTCGACTCGCTTCTCACAGCCAATTAGCGCCACACTAAAAACTCGCAAATTGGTCATTCTTAAATGCACTGTCATTAAATGTGCAGCCAATGTTAATTTTCGCGAGTGAATCACTGGACAAGGAAATGAAAGATGGCTATCAATGATAAGCTGATAATTATATACTCTTGAGTGTATAAATTTATAGATATAAATATATATTCATTAAGAACATAATATATATATTGTTGGTGAGAAAATAAATAAATAATAGCAAACAAATTACACTGCCATACAAATTATAATCACAATGTCTGCGCTTCTATTAAAGGTATAGCTGCCAAAGCTTGTAATTAGCATTTAAAAGATTTACACAATATTAAAATATATAGTTCTTGAACTTGTGCTATCAGTTTACGCTTAATAAAGCCAGACTGCGCTGAAAAGAATTAAATACTTAGGGCTCTATATTAATTAGTAGACGTGAGTCAAATTGATAAAATTGCAACAACAAAAAAAAAATAAAATTCCCCCAGTAATCAGTAATTTCATGACTAACTTAAAGAATAAATTCTAAGAAAATATTGCAAAAACATAATAATAACAGTAATAAATATATGTTTGATATGAGAATTATAACGCGAATCACATACAGTGTACTTATTCATATGGCCGATTGTTGCGATTTGAGTTCTCATGCTAGACATAATAAAACAGATGCCAAAACTCATAGGAAAAACCAAGTGGCTGTATTTTAGAATTGTTCAACATAAAGCGTAAGAAATAAATAGCAGCCACACAATCATGATATGAAGAGCACTTTACGAAATTTTCTTGTTAATGACGTAATTACCACCACTCAGACAATTTGATGAGGGAGGGGTGGCAACTGGTGACATGCGTGCGTCGCAAATGTCGCGATGGCGTGCCACACGACGTATACGTGACATTTTGGCCATGCCATGCAAACATTCACTCATTGCAGCAGACAAACGAAGACAGAAGGCAGCAGGCAGGCAGACCCCGCAAAAGCAGCAGCAGCAGCGGTCCAACCCACGTGCTAACCCCATGCCCCATTCCCTTCGTCCCCCCCACCGACTACCTTAGTCAGAGATGCGTTTGTCATTTGTGGGCGCATGGCCAAGAGTGAAAATTGCAAGGCATGAGAAAATAGATTTGCTGTAAAAAATGTAAATGCGAATTATTTTGACACTTGACGACAGTAGCTAACTAATTGCGGCGCGAGACTGGAAAGAGTGCGAATAAGAGAGAGAGAGAGAGAGAGAGAGAGAGACAGAGAGCATATTGAGATAGAGAGAAAAAGAGAGAGAACAGTTGGCCAAAAAATGTAGACAGCTGACGGAACCGATGGCCCATGATTAAACGGCTTATAAGTGACGTGAACAATTTGCTCGAAAGTGGGGACAACTTGTGGCCAAAAATAGCAAAGGTGCCGCCAGGCCACAGCAACAGCAACAACGAAAACAACATTGACCAGGCTGACACGTGAGGCAAGACCCGATACGTGGCATACAATGGCGTCGCTCACACACTGTTGGTATTTTTGTTGGGACAGCCTTTTGGCTGGCGTTGAACTATCAGTTGAAATGTCAATGGACGCGAACAAACAAGGCTGCAGCATGTAACATGCAGTATGCAATATAATAGATAAGCCTGCGGCGAACAGGCGATTGATATCTGTTAACGAACACAACTCACACACACACACACACACACTCTGAACACACAACATACAATACACAATCTCATTAAATTTGAACAAAATACGATATTTAATTAATGACAAATTTGTTGCTGGTTATTTCCATAATCCTTGTGTCGCTGTTATATAACACAGATTAGCACGCGGATTTAACGGTTTTTGTGTGTGTTATGCAACATTTATTGAAAATGCATTTAAAGGTGATTAAATGGAAATAGGAAGTGCTGAAAATTCAATGAGAATAGGAAATCGAAATACTTTTTACGAAATCCTATTCAGAGTTGGGGAAACCACAAAATGAGTCTGGATTATATTCAAAATCCAATTGTAGCAAATCTATTTGCACACAGCTTAGTATGTGGTACATTATTAAATAAGAGGATTAACATTACAATTTGCATAAAAAATGCATATGTTGCATATTGATTATAATTATAATTAGAACAAGAGTTTGGTTTTAAGCCTAAATAGCATTGGCCTTAACTTATTTGAATCTAAATCGTTGGCCTTTGATATTTTCAAAATATTTAGTTTATTGCTTAAGAAATATATGTAGCACGTAGGCAAATCATTTAGATAACAACATCGCCTTAAAAAGTAATCTTATCAATCAACGCTGTCATTCACACACCCCCTCCTCACACTCACACACACACACACATACGCATTTATTAGTCAGCCATAAAATTAAAAAACCATCATCAGGGAAATTAAGCAAAAATAGACGGCAAAAACACAACACACAACCAGGTAAACATCTTTAATAGAGCTTCGCGAGAGTTCGAGGGGGTGGAGCAGGATTTATGAATGCCCGCTCATTTAAAACTTATGCTTGTGTGCGAGTGTGTGTGTGTGTGTCGATGATTTTTATGCAAAACACGTTTGGCAATGTACAAGTTTTATTACCATATAGAACTATTTTTTATCGACAACAAGAAATCGCATCGAATTATCGTCAGACGAGTGAGAAATGGCGTAAAGGGCGGTGGGGAGAGGCAGCTGATGAATGGGGGGTGGTCAAAGGGCGATAGGGCAAGAAGGTCTGCTTGGTCAGAAAAAAAAACATAAAAAATTAGTCAACCAGTTGCTCGTATGTCGCCACCCAAAAGCCGAACCCCCAACAAACTGGAGCCCAGCCCAGCCCAGCTTTTTTTTGATATTGCCCACCTGTTTTAATGGGTTTTGTGCACGAGCGCAACGTTTTGGCCAAGTTGCGTGCCTCTTGGCCGTTTATCAAAGTGGCCAAATCGCCATATGGGCAAAGAAAAAAAAAGAAGCCAAACCGAGTCAACCGAAACTTAATTAAAATTTTCAGAAAATATGTAACGACAGCCAAAGCTGGCCAATCTTAATTACTTTCAAGCCTTACTTAGCTGACTTTCTAATCGATTTAGCCATCAAGTTATGAACAGCCTCATACAAATGCGACAAATTTCCCTCTCTTTCTCTCTATCTCTCTCGGTAGTTAATTACAGGCAGTTGACTTGTAATTAATTCTATGTTGAACTAGTTGGCTGCACAAACAAACTAAACAAGTTTCGCGATCGCCCAATAAATCAAATGCGCCAAATTCGCATTTGCGAGTGGCAAACAAAACGTAAGCAGCAAAATTACGAGGAATTCAATGAGAGCTTGCTTAAAGTGCAGCCCGTAAAACGTTTACCAATCTAACACAGTATAAGATATTTAATTTAGAGAGATATAGAGAAAAAGAGAGAGAGAGAGAGAGAGAGAGAGAGAGAGAAGAAGAAATTAGTTTGTATCAGAGTATATTTTTTGTTTGACAATTTCAAATTGCGTGGGAAAACTTATCAATTTTCTCAGATTAAGATAGACGAAAAGAAAGTAAATAAAATACTTATCGAATAACTCAGTTCAGTGTAAGAAGAATATGACATAACAAATCTAATAAGAAGTAGCTGATTTCTGACAAACTTGTTGAACGACCCACGCACAGCTCCGTTTGGATAATTGTAATGAGTTCTGATTATAATGTTTGCTGTCTGACTGATAGCGGAAGTGTTCTTCGTGTTTATGCTGCGTACGTATGTGAAAATAAGTGTTTGCGTGTGTGTGTGTTTGTGCTTGTGTGTGTGTGTGTGTGTATTGCTTATCATCTGTATATAAAGCTGATTAAATAAGTGATTTAACAGCTGATTAGAGCTCGACTATTTTGCATATTATTTCTTGCTCTCCTTTTCTCTCGTTCTCTTTGGCAGCCCTGGTTTAAAAGTTGCTGCTGACGTCGCTGCTGGGTCAATGTTCTAATAAAGAGTTCAATTCAACTTGAATTAATTTCAATTGCAAACCCAACAAAAACAAAAACAACAACAAGCCATTAATATTGAGTGTCGAGTCGAATTCATTTGCGTGCTGCTTTAAGCCGGTTACCCAGCCGGGCTGATTGGAAGAATGGGATTCGTACGATTGGAAATGAGAAACGTTGGCGGGGGAATTCCAAGAAGATTACAATGCAAATACTCATACTCATTCATATTGGTGCATTGTGCAACACTGGCTACCCCACAGCAGACACTCTTACTGACAATTCGTGCTTAAAAAATGCATTTCAAGTAATGCACAGCATTGCCGAGTGTATTATAATTTTATCGAGAACTTTGTAACACTTAAAATCAGTTTATGAGTTCTTGTAAAATAAACTTAAACAAAATATGAGTATTAATATGTTCTCAATGTTTGGACAATAAATCATTGAGATCGAACAACTATCTCATAGAGCGTCAATAGAAATATTCGGTTGAAAGTTAAGTTATTGTCTGAAAATCTCTTTCTAGTTTAATAATTATCTCCAAACTCAATTATGCATGCTAAAATGTTCCTAGCATATGGACAGAAACTCTTTGAGATGGGCAAAATCACTAGTTTCTTAATTTATATGAAGTCTTATTTGTTGGCAGTTTGAATTCAGTCTGCTAGGGTATTGAATCTTCGGTTTAGGATTGAATTCTTCATCTGTTTTAATTAAATGCAAGTTTGGTTTCATTATATTTCATTTTTGTTGTTGTTGCTGAAATATTAATAAATTTTGGTTGCATTTCGAACGCCGACATGTCAAAATATTTGCGCTTCATTTAAATAAAGTTTACTCTGATGCACGCTCCACGTCTTCGCTCCCCATCTCCGCCCTCTGCTTTCTGTCTGGCTGTCATGTTTCGGCAGCCATTTAATATTTGTTCAGCATTTTAAATAGGCTTTTACGCATATTTTAAAATATTTATTTGGGCGCATGCATTTTATTTTTGGTAATTTCCTCAAATAATATATTTTATGGTCTGTTGAACGCTGAGGCGAAAAAAACGTTTGAAGTTGTTGAATTTTCAGGCATTTAAAACTTGATCAGTTAAGCCAAATTAAAGACTAAAAATCAAATAAAAACAAAACTAATATGTATAAGCTAATATAGAGTAATTACTTAAAGACATCTGGCTAAGTATACCAACAAATAACTACATTTTTTCACTTATAAATAAACTCGGCAATTAGACAATTTTCCATTCATTAAATATACACACACACACGCACACTCTTCTTGTCCCTTCAGTTGTTTATTGCTGCAGCAAAAAATTTTTATTTTCAGCACTATAAATGTTTCCAAAAATAAAAACAAACGTTTTGATGGATTCTATAAAGCCAACATTTATAAATAAAAATATCAAATTATATAAATGTTATACTTTGCTTAAACAAATTACTGCCAGGCCTGGCAGGCATTGAGTTTAATGATTGTTTACTTTTCACATTCCACTTTTTTTCTTCTTGTTTTATTTATTTATTTTGTTTTTTTCTCGTGGCTGTAAATCAAGCGTAAATATAATTAAGCTAAACAAGCCGTTAAGGAGAGTGAGTGTATCGTGAGTTCATCTTGAATTGGTGTTGATGATTATATTAATATTATTTAAATTGAGCAAATGTTTAATGCATATAGTTCAAATACGCACCAGCGCCAAAATTGTTGTTGTTCAGCTTTGTGGGTTGATTGATTAATTCGGCAATTTTGAGGCCGTTTTCTGTGTAGCTGCTCACGTTGAAAATTTATTTGTTAGCGAGCAGTTATTTTAACTGCTATTTATATTTGAATTGTTTTTTCTTAATTTGCTTTTATTATTTAGTTAATCTGTTAAATCGAGTGCAAAGCTTTTATTTATGGCAAACATTTTTGCTGTTCAAGTTGAGTATTTCACTTTATGGCACTTTTCTATATATCTCCATACATTTTATAAGAACAGTGTCGCTGTAAACGAGGTCAAATTTTGTTATCTGCAGACAGTACAACAATAATAAATATTGAGCTACGACCACAGACAACAGACAGCAAACAGACAACAAGAAAATAGGAAGTTTGGTAAAAGGCAACCCCAAAAAGTATCTTTTGTTTTTGGGGTGGTTCTGTTTCTCGTTGTTGCTGTTGCTGTTGCTATTGTTGAGGGTGTTTTGCTGTTATAATGTTATAATCTTTTGATTTGCCTTAGCAGCTCATCAAAACACTTTAACAAACAACAATAGCAATCGGTTATTTATAATTTTGTTTACTTTAAAACTCATAAAGATAAAAAAACATACACACACACACACACACAAGTTTAAAAGAGTTCGTTCAAACACTTTGACATTTAACCTGGCAACACTCTCAGACAAAATCAAAAAAAACGACGTAGTTAAAAGAATTTTTTATTTTTATTTTTCTACAAGTTACGAGCTTGTTTCGCTTTTGCGCGGGTGAGTGAAATGAAGAGAAGTGGAGCCGGTGCCGGAGCTTTGCACAACCTGCCGCGTTGAGTTTCGCACACGAAATGAGGTCAACGAGATACTACTACGTTACGTTACGTTACGCTTTAACGTGAATAGCAAGCAGCCCATGACATGAAAGTAGCGCAAGGGCGCCACCTGATTTGGGGGTGGGTGGTGAACACATTCTGCTGCACATTCGAAACGAGACTGATACTGAGAGAGAGACTGAGAGAGAGATAGGGAGAGCGAAAAAGAGAGCGAGTGACAACGCGTAAGTGCGAACGCTCTCTTAAGTTCCACACAAGCCGGCTCGTGGTGAGTGCGTAACACAACTCAACTCAGGCACTCTCTTTACTTATGTGGCTTTCTCTCTTCTTTGTGACTTGTGCGCCCGGGCAAGCGTAGCTTCTTTTGGCGGCCAGCTTCACTATTACGTACGTAACTTGATTACATCAATGAGGTGAATAGGTCGTGTTGTAGTTGAGGGAGGATAAGAGTGGTGAGGGGAGGGTTTAACTCTGAAATAATGTTGTTACTACTACACTACTGGGTCAAAGGCACGTTCTACACACGTCAACGAAAACAAAACTCAATTGATAAGCCATAAAACGTCGGCTCGTAACAGCTCTGTAAACAGTTTGACAGCCACTTCGCTCGCACTCGTGCGTCACAAGGGGCAAATAGCCAAAACATCCAAAGCAGTCAAACAGCTGCCGGCGATGCATGCAAATTGCATTTGAGCCAACTTCCCAGTCAGCTGACAACGATGGCCACAAAACGAGTTAAGAATTTCGTTAGAACTTTTTTTTGATTGTTAACTGGGTCAAAAGAATCTTTTGCACTGAAATTGAAACTGCATGAGGAATTTTTGATTAGTTCTTTGAATATATTTTATTTTTACTCAAAAATTTCAACTAATTGGGAAGTTGTCAAACGCTCTAAAAAGTTTTTAAATATTAAATATATATCAACTTTTTCTACGTTTAAACTGTTAGTTTAAAAATTTCTGACTAGTCGCTTTAATTATTTATTTATTTCTTTAATATTTAAGCAAACAGCTCAACTTCTAATGCTATACCTATTTATACTAGCTCACCATTAATTTGAATATTTTTTATATTTGTCTATAAATAAATAATATTTATTTGATAATTAAAATCAGTTTCGTGGGACAAAAAATCTATTTTAATATTTATCTCCATATTTCTAGTATTTCATAATTTATAAGCATCCTTTTTCAGTTCTTTCTAGCTTAATTTGCTTTAAAGAGATTCAAACCCCAGATTCAAGTAATTTCAATTTATTTATTTGGGTGTAGGTTTCAGAGCCTCTGTGTTTGCCATACACGTTGTTGGTTTCCAATTGAAAGCCTTTGACCGGCTGCACAAACAAGCAAACTCACACAAGCCAGAGAGAGAGAGAGAGAGAGACAGAGAGAGACAGAGAGAGAGAGAGAGGAGAGCGCGTGCACAAAGGCAAATAAATTAAACAAATAAATAAATAATGCAACAACAAAAAATACACACACTGCACACACAAAGAATAATGAACGAAATAGCGCACAAAATTGTTAAATATGGTTGTTGCCCCTTGTTGTTGCTGTTGATATTTAGTGTTGATTTATGATGCTGCGGCAAAACGCGAACGGAAGTGTTTCGCCAAAGCCAAAGTCAGAGCACGTAACAAAATATTATGACGTATGTACGTACAGTGGCGCAGGTTTTAGAGCCACTACTCAAAAGACACAGACAGCGCGAGAGATAGAGAGAGAGAGAGAGAGACAGAGAGAGAGCTATCAGCAAGCGGGCGAGTGAGTTAACGTCACAGAGCTGAGAAGAGCGCGACGCGTTAGGCACGGCTAGCGTTCAATAGTGAACTGAACAAAACTAAACAGCAGCCAACGTCGCGACGTCAACAACAGTTGCAGCGACGCGTTGTGGCGACGTCAGCAAAAATCCCATGCACTGGCTGCTGCTGCTGCTGCTGCTGCGCGACAGCCTATGCGGCTGTGGTGAGTTTTGAGCGTATGATTCAAAAAGTATTTCATTCAATAAGCGCAGCCGGCAAATGTTTTTTTTTTTTTGTGCGTAGCGTGCATTTGGGTGTGTGTATGTGTGTATATGTGTGTGTATGTGTGTGTGTATGTGTGTGTGTATGTGTGTGTGAATGTGAATGTGTGTGTGTGTATGTGTGTGTGCCATTTTAACAGCTGCACAGCTTACGTCACTACAGCGCTGTTGGCAGCGCAGTCAGCGGCAATAAGTAAACAAATAAAAACAAAGCAAAACAAAACAAATTCTGCTGCTTCTGCCGCTCTGTGGGGAAGTGTCGAAAAAAATAAATTATTTAAGTATTACAACAACAATAACAACAATAAATTGCTGATGCAGCATCGCAGTCACAAAACATGAATCATCAATGCGTGGGTGGGGAATGGGGTGGGGGAGGGGAGCAAGCTGTCTGCGAAGGCATTCCACAAATGCACATGTGTGTGTGTGTGTGTGTGTGTCTTTGCTAAAGGAATGCGCCCACAAATGCCAATGCAAAGAGGGCGAGAGCCAAAGAGAGAGAGAGAGAGCGAGCTGGGCTCTCTTCATTTTGCCATTGGCATCCACACACAGAGACGAGCGTCGAATTCACCACAACCACGCGCCACTGGGGCAAGAAGAAGAGCGCGCATATTTTTGCTCTATTTTAAATTATTAATGAGCGGCTTGTTCAGTTATTAAAAGCTTGGGAATATAAAAGCGCTAAAGCAACAACAAAATGGTTGCGAAACGTGCACAGTTTTCTCCCCCAGGTGTGAGAGTCTCTGGGTGTGTGTGTGTGTGTGTGAGAGACATTGTAACTGTAAATGTGTGTGCTGTGTGGGGAAAAGGAATTGGAGTTTTTGGCCCTGCAGGATGCGAATTCCGCAAATTTGATTAGGCGACCACCAGCTACTGGACTCTGCACATTTGATTGTTGGGGGTGGCTGGGGCAATAAAAAGATATGAGCCCAAGTACCGTTAACCAGCCGGAACCGGGCCATATCGAGAGAGGTTAGGTTTTACAGTTTATGGCAGCGGTGAAGTGTAGCCCATAAAACGAATGTAAATGTAATGAGTGAATGAGAGTAATCAGTGATGAACTTGTTCAAAATCAAACCGAATAATCCTAGTTCACAAAATCAGTGATCTTGTTCCGCCACAAATTTGAATCATTAATTGCTTGTCCTATTTTGTCTGAAATAATTCAGATATAAAAAGTTTTAGCAAAGTTTAAAGTGGCATAAACAAATGATTTAATTTCAAGAACTTCAAAAAATAGAGCTTATAACTACTGTGTGCTATTTATTGTGAACTAGTTCCAATGCGGAACTAGTTCTTTTATATTTTAAGTTTGTCTTAAGCTCAGATTTCATTCTTAACTTGCTCAAATTATTATATTTTCGATTTATTTAGCCACTATTTTTACATTCCTAGCTACATCAGGTGTAGTTCAAAACGATCATTGAGTTCCCATACAAACATTAGTTGCACTATTTTACGAGTTTTCACAATTTGCTTAACTTATTATTTATTTTTTCAACCTCGCTCAAGTGCTAAGAATATCGAACTTGAATTGAATTTTAATATGAATACTCAATGAACTGAACTGGGAGAGAAACTTAGTAGTTCTTTAAAGTCCACACACGGACGTGTTTGCGTTTCAGAAGTCATTAATCATTGCGTCAGCAGCACTCGAAAAATTTCGACCCCAAGGCGTCTAATCCGTGCCACTTATCGGCACCCTAATCACGGTCAGAGACTCGAAAGTTTTCTTTCAATTATGCAACCTTTTTATAGAAATACACATATACATGTATATATACATATATATATATATATTTTTTTTTTTTCATATTTCTAAGCTATTTTTCATTTAAACGCCCCGCGGGCCCAACCGCTGGAACGCACCTGGGTCGGGTTTGGGGTGAGGCAGAACTGAATAATTGTGTGGGGAATGGGTAAACAAATAAATTTTTGTAGTCATGCCTCGCCTGTTAAAACAAAGTGTTGCATTTGTTTAGGCAACGCTGAGGTGAACTCGACTAGACTCTGTGACACGGCGACACGCACTCATCTGAATAAGGGCCTGCTCCTGGGAGCAACAGCAACAGCAACAACAACAACAACAACAATGCCACAGAAATTGCGTGCGAATTGGTTTTAACTTTTGCTTTTTATCTTCAATGTGCAACAGCACGAGAAACAACAAGACAACAAATGGAAAGTAATATTGCTGAGTCCCTTTTGGTTACACACACATTACGCATTCGCCTTGTGGTCCACTGTCTGCTATATATACATATATATATACATATATATGAGGATATGTATATATATATATTTTAATGTATGCATGCGTGTGCGTGTTGGCCAAAGTCGAGACTCGGATCTCAAATCTCACTTGTGCGGTGGATTTTTGTTCTTGGCTGCATGAAAAACTTTTGCTCGACATTTTTCGTTTACCACGCCGGCAAATTTAATGGAAAACGACGTGTGTCGAGTTCCACTGCAGCCACGCCTACTGAACAACCTCAAAACTCCCATATAAAAGTGTTTCAGTGTGGCATGATAGATTGAGGCATGCCTCCCAGTTAACACAAATTTGAAAGCCTTAATTTTATTTAGAGGAAAAAATAATATTAGTATCTGTTTAAAGTTTAAAGAAAATTTCGAAGTTTGCTATTTGCTATACATATTTGCTTTTCACATAAACATAGAAGCTAAGAACATTTCTCAAAAAATTAAAAATTAAATCGGTGTTAAATCTAATTAAAATTATATATTTAGCTAGAAAAAAATCCGGCTTAACAAGGTAACCTTAAAATCAATTTAGTTCAGTTTTTCAAAAATAACGCGTGACCTTTTCAAACATAAGAAGTAAAATGATTTAAATAAAGTTTAACGTTTCCAAACTACCAGTTCAAACTACCTTGTCAAACTCTTTGCCTACAGGGCAACTCAACTTTTCGACTGTAATATTGAGCATAGGAAATGTGAATAAACAAAATGAATTTATTGCAAATCGAAATGGATTAAAGAAGCAACCGAACTGAAGTCGTGTAGAACTGACCAACTGAGAAGCTGTGGCGAAGGGTGTGCTGTTGGGGGTGTTTAGGGACACGTAGGCGTGGCTTTGAGTCAACTGAGCCAAACACACTCACACACACACACACACACACACTCATGTATTGACACTTTGATGGTTTGAGGCGTCTCTGTATGCGATGTCTGGACTCCCAAAGCCGGACTTAATTGACTTTCGAAGTGATTGCTTCGGTTCACAAAGTTGCCCCAATTTTTGGCCTCAGATACACACTCATACTCACACTTCACACACACACACATACATGTAAGAGCATTTAAATAATAAATGCGGCAAAAGTTTATTAAACTGGAAGGCCGTAATCAAAGTTGCCTACGAGCATAATTAAAACATTTACAATATGTTTGCTTTGCTCATAAAATCAATAAATCCCAAATAAGTGCAAATACCTGAAATTGGAACAGGCACACACACACACACAAACACACATACACACACAGATACAGATAAGCAAGTGTATACATATGCGCATATTTATAGTTAAATTAAGCCAGCTGCTGCAATATTCAAGTAATTGGCTCACATTCCAAGCTTTGGACACTGTGACACTAATGAAACCGAACCGCTTGATTCAGTGCTGTCTTTTACACCACCCTGAACCACCACACATAACACACCTGAGTGCAGTTGTTCGCCTCTTATTTGTTAGCTAATGATGTGGCTTAAGTTAAGCGCTCAACATCACATTAATTGTTCTGCTGGCCAAATCAAGTTAAATAAAAGCCAAACCAAACATTTGGCTAAAATTCGCATTGTCGAATTTTGGCTGAATCGGTTTATTTTCACAAAACACCGCAGCGCAAACCGCACTCATAATTCATTCCCCTCCCCACTAAAAAATTTATGCTAAATGCTTGTTTAACTATTACTCTAAATTTGTTTGAGTTATGTGTTTTTTTTGTGGTTTTCAATTGCAACTGATCGGTTTGTGGTTGTTTTCATTACAGTTGCCCAGTTATTTTGGTGGGTTTTTGTTGCCTGATTGGTTTAGTGTGAATGAAACATTTAACAAGTTTAGCCACAGGGATATCGAACTGATTTCAAAATATATATATATATATATATATATATATATATATAGATTTATCAGTAGACTACACATTTAATAATTTTTGAACATTTCTCAGCACTTCCCTTCTGCTTTAGCTTTGTGCCAATATTTATTGCAAACCTTTTTTCAAGTCGTTTAATGTGAGCCATAAAAACAGCTTCCTTTTGAGTTTCTAATAAAGCTTGCCGCAACTTAATCAACTCGAATATTTGTGCAAATCCAATCAAATAAATTCGAAGCAGCATTTTAAATTCAAACAACAACAGCAACAAAGAACAACAAGTTCATTAATCAAGCAAACGGCTAAAAGGCAACAAGAGGCGAACAAGGCAAACAAATTCGAAGAATTTCTTGTGTATACAATAAATTTTTAATGTGCAACACTTCCCTTTAAAAATGAGAGACCTCAAGTGACTGACCCAGCAGCAGGCAGCCAAAGATAACTAACAACAACAGCAACAGCTATAACTATATACAACAACAACTAGAGCAAACAGCATTTGACGCTAATAAATTTCATAACTCCAAACTCACTGATATTTATTTTCATGTACTTTTGCTTTTGCCGTGGCTATAAAAAGTCTGGCAGTCCTCGAGTAGGAAATACTCTGTAATTCAAGTTAGACTTTGTATTTGGAATGCATAACAATATAAATATATAAATGGTAGATAAACACTATAAATATCATGTGGAAATTAATATATATTGATTTAAAATTTTGGAATGCAGATATATAGATAGACAAATTTTTGTCTAAATAGTAAAACTAGTTTTGGTTTATATTCATAAATTGCTACATATTTGTATATACTAAGTATAATAAGAATATTAGTTGGCTGCTGTCCCTTAGTAAAAAAAAAGATTCACATATATCTCCCAATGTTTTTGAAGCCAAAATATATACTCCTTCACACACAACAAAATGCCAACACAATATGAGAATACCCACTGATAGAAATAAACAAATTCCAGGGTATATAACTAACTACAAGTAGCAGTACAAATAAACACAAAACCAAAGTTGCAACCTCAGTTCTAAAACAGTTTTGCCCCAAGATGCACTAAAAAGACTTGTGGCCTATTTGAGGCGCTTGGCCTGGGCATGGCAAGGGGGGCGGACAAGTAGTAGTAGAAGAGTAAAGGGTAGTATTTTTATGGGCAGCAAAGATGCAGGCAGCCGTAAAATCAACAAATGAAGAAATAAAGAGAGGCAGTGACCGGGATGAGAGAGAGGGAGATAGAAAGAGAGAAAGAGGGAGAGAGACACTTGAAAAGAAGGAGAAGACTGTGCTGTTTGCCTCGTTGGTCTGAGCTTGCAGCTCAGTTTTGTCTTACCATTTGAGGCAAGAAGCACAACTCAAATTTGGCCAGGCTAATTGTCTAATTATGTAAAATAGAATACTCAACGCTACTGGCTATAGATCCTTACACATAACTTTGGGAGTTTTGCACGTTTATTGAGTTTGGCCAAGTCAAACAAGTTGAGAGAGCTCGAAATGAGTTTTAAGCAAATTGCATTTTAGCCCAAGGCAATTAAAACACTTGAGATGGCTTTTCACACTTTTCACAGCGGATGCATTGTGGTTGACCGGTTCCCGTTTCCCTTTTATTGTTCCCGTTCCCGTTTCCCGTTCCTTGTCCAGCATGCAAATGATTTCCGTTTTCGCTTTTTATGCAAATTGAAACTGAAATACAAATTCACAAATTTACTCGCCCCCAACTCGGACGAGAGTCACACATGTTGTAAATATGTGGATATATATATATATATATATGAATTGGGGGAACAGAATCCCCCCCCCCCCGCCTCCCTCAGCCACCCACTTAAAACCATAAAACAATTGTGCATTTGTTTTGTTTGTTTGTTGTTTGCCTCACAGTTTCACAGTTCTCGTTTCTTGTGGCACAACTCAAATTTGTTTATGTGAGACTTTTTTTTAGTTGAGAGCATTTTGCATTATATGTTCTGTGTTCTTTTTTCCGTTTTATTTCGCCTTATTTCTATAAAGTGTAGCACAAATTGAATGAAATTGACTGAAACCGGATTCTAAACGGTCATTGCAATTCCGGCGAAATGTGGCATGGAAATAGTTTTATAGTATAACTCGCTCAAGTGGTGTAAATTAAATCCAAAATATTTAAGTCAGCATATTTTTGTTATTGAACACCGAAATTGAAGCATTAAAAGTGCCACTAAATTGTTGAAAACCTTTTGGAGATAGGCAAATGATTATACTTTGTGGGGCTAGGAAATCGATAAAATCGACAATCACAAATCGATAAAGCCACATATCTCTCTCAATTACAATTGCTACATGCACAAAATTTGGTTGACAGATTGTTGGCGTTAATTTTGGCAAAATCGCGTTTTGAAACTTTAGACTTTGAATAGTAAAATCTTATGTTTGCAGCATATGCGTCAACTTGTAGATCTAAAATAAATCTAGACTATGGCCTATGAATGTCTTGGAAGTATAGAACAAATTAGGCAATATTAAAAATTTTCTTTGGCTCTGCGCAATCAAAGTGGCCCATTTAAGCTTTGCTTAACTTGTTTGATATTTGAAGAAATTTATTGACGCAACCGAATTGTGGGTAAAAGATAAAAGATATTGGTGTTTCCACGCACTGTAAGGAGAAGCGATGAGTAACTGAATACGGTAACATAACTTAAGACATTTAAATGGGCAACAATGCTTTTATAATCCTATCAACTTTGAGCAATATTAATAACAGACCTGTCAACAATTGTCTCAGTTGCCTGCAGGCATTTGCAAATTTCGGCTTAATTAAATAGAATGGAATGTAAAACAGTTCATTGTTCAACTGTTGAGTTGCTGTTATTCAAGTGGTTGTTGTTGTTGTTGTTCATGCTGTTTGTTGCCTCTCAGCAGTCTTATTACTTAGGTAGCTAGCTACCATAGCACCTGTCGATCAACCCGCTGCTTGCTGTACACCCACACAATACACAGGCTGAAAAGCGACACCCATGACTTGTATATTTGTGTATTTGTGTGTGTTGTGCAACAAGAGCAGCAACAACCACAACAACAACAACAACAGCAGCAAGCAGCAAGCAGCTATAAGGATGCATGTGAAGTGGAAGTTAAGGGCCTGACGCTGCCATTTTCATTCTTGGCTTTACAACAGAACAAGACGAAGACGACAAAGAAGAGGAAGATGTTTAAGACGACGCTCGACTTATGTTTCACACATGAGCTGATTACGAGAGGCATGCAACACACAGCGCACCGAAACCCCTTCCTCCCACCTCCATTACGCCCCTTCACTCTACCAACCCTTACTCACATCGACAACAACAGCAAAACTTGCGCGGTCGTTTAACTTTTGAGTCGGCGATTAAATGCAGAATTCTTGGACTCTACATTTCGCTCTCTCTCTCGCTCTGCTTCTTATCAGGTGATTACCACACTGCAAGACAAAAAGAAAGAAAAAAAATATTGCACTAAGCACATTAATTGAATTGTAATTGCCGACAATGCAGCGAGTGAAGTCTCAACTGGTTTTGTGTGTGGCATTACTTTAACGTTGCACGTTGCACGTCACAAAGGACGTTGAAGGTGAACAACTCTAGTAATGCATGGGGATCAGAGTTGGGTTGGGGCTTAGCTTATCCAACTAGTAACTGGTTTTCCAGCCAACACACATGTAGCTGAGCACAATGTGGTTCTTCGAGCCAGTTGGCCATTTAAGAGGCAACTTCGCGTTCGACTTCGAGTTGATTAGAACGTGTGGCAACTTGAGCTCTCCGACAGCAAACATAAATTCACGTCATTCATACGCCACGTGGGCCGCATTGCCAACTGAGATTCGCACTGTTCTGTTTCTCTCTCTCTCCTCGGCTGCCTCATTTTTCAGCTGTTTTTCAATTATTTTTGCATTGCATTTTCTCCGATTGTTGCATTGTTCCTCTTTCAGTGTTTGGCTGTGTGGCACAGTCAATTTATTGGGCGACCAACACCCCCATTGAACCTACTTGGTCACATAACTTACGATTTTTATTGGCCATTCGCCACTCCCCTTCGCAGCAGTATCAGCTCCCTATCGTTTAAACCATTTAACCCTTTTGTGTATTCTCTCGACGGCGTTGCCTTTTAATTTTCTTGCCGCTTGCCGACTGATACAGAAGCCACTAGGCCAGCCCATTTACTACTCCTACTGTTCCCTCCCCCTTCACCACCGCCCCTCAACCCGCTCAACACCTTCTCCTATTTTTGCTTGTTGCTACTGCGTTCCTTGGCTGCAGTTTGTGCCATTTATGGCTACGACTCGGCTCAGTAAATTTCTGGCATAATTGAGCTGTCGCAATTTGCAACGTCATGTGGCCTCAATTGGTGGGCGGATGAGTGGGCGGTACTGGGACGGTCTCTGGCGGACATTTAATGAGTACGAGCAATATTTAAAAGCAAATATTTTTGATAAAATCATGTAGTTCTCCCCATGAAAATCGTTTGTGTTTTACACAATGTGGGAATAGTCTCAAAATGTAGGCTGATGGAAATTTAGAAACTTAAATAGTTGGTGTCAAAGTTATTATATAAGCCCATCTTCTCGATGTGAATTTAAGAAATGCAGGATTCTATATTCTATATCAGACTAGAACATTAATGTTAATTAATCTAAATACAAGCTACGACAAGCTACTTATTGTTGTATCTATACCTGTGCAATCTGTCAACGCGTCCTTTCACTCCGTTCCAGCTCTTCATATCTTCCTGGTACAAGTTATTCAATTTGACAAATTATAAAGTATAATTATGACAGGATAATAGGCGACATCACAAACTATTGTATCATATCTATATTTTGTCATCGCATCCTTTCCTATGTTGCTTATTGCTATACTGCTGTCACATCATTATGTTCCCCACATGTCTAATAAGCACACAAATCATTTGTCAGTTATGACATCGAAAATCTGACAATAGTCAACTTTATAAAAACATACACAAAACACAGCACGCACTCCCCCGCCCCACAGTCCACCTGTCTCTCCCCTCTTTACTCAGCGCTCGTCACTCTCGCGTAACTGTAACTATATGATAGAGTGACACAAAGCGCATGTAAACAGCAGCCGCAAGCAGAGAGAGAAGCTGTAAAGTTACACAATAAAACTAATAATAATTATCAACGCCATTGTCAAGGCAAAAACAACAACAACAAAAAACAAGAGAAATTGAAACCAAAATGTGAATAGCAACGCAAGAGACAAAGTGAGAGAGAGATGGGGAGACTGTGTGAGCAGGAACAACAAACAAGGCGACAAAAAACTTTGCCATTTTGTTATTGTTTTTCGTTTGTTTTGTTTTGGCCGCGCTGACATGACTTCACACAGCCCGCTGCTGCTGCTGATGTCGTTGATGTTGTTATTGTTTTTGTTGCCGCCCTCGCTTTCCGCAGTTTGCCAGTTGGCATCTGGCATCTGGCATTTCCCATACACACACACACACACGCATACACACACATGCATATAGACATGTGTCTGCTACTCAGTTGACAGCGACCGGCAAATGCGCGTTTGACATTGCGATGGTCGTTTGCGAGAGAGAGAGAGAGAAAAGTAAATTTAAAGAGAAATGGAGGGAGGGAGAGGAGTGGTGAGGAAAGCTGACGTTGGTCAGGAAAAGCGGCCATTTTCTATCCTATACAAAATATCAAGAAGAACAACAACAGCAGCTTTTAGCACATGCAGCAGGCTAAAAATGTTCGCCAGGACAATAAAATGGCATAATGAAAGTTTTGCAGTTAGCAGTGGCAAGGTAATTCCCCCCACAGCCCCCATTCCTATCGTCCTCCAGAGTCGGACAGAGTTATAAATGGTGTTTAATGGGTTTGTTGACTGGTCGAATGACTGGCTTGTCGTTGGTTTTGGGTTGTTGACTGGTTGCTCGCTTTTGGTCATGCCTCGTTATGGGGCACGCTTTATGACTGTGCTTCAAGCAGTTTGCCCACTCACCGCCACTACCACTACAACTTCATGATAAATGCATGTCCTTGAAATTGGTCGACAATCGTCGGCAGTGCAAACAACGACTTACCACCATCTGGTTGATTGGAATGGCAGCGAAGTGTAATTGTTTTTAATTGAAACTCACCTGGAATAAGAAAAGAGAAGAAAATCAAATTAATTTCAATTGAAGGACGAGAAGGGAGAATTATAGTTAGAAATTGACATAGAAGTTAAATGAACCCTATACAGATTAAAATTGTTTTTAGAAATTTGTGAATCATAAATAAAATTGCTTAAGTCCAAAAAAAAGTCACAGACAAACATAAACTGTGAATGTTTTTGTTATCTATGAGATTATAGCTAAGCATAAATTGGATTATATTTATTACTTTCATCTGGAGCTCTCGTGTTGTAATATTGTCTGTAAGCTTATGGCTTGTTTTCTCTACTCAATTACTCTCAAACTTCAAGGGACACAAACAATGGAAAAACAATTTCTAAAGTGCAATTTGTGCAAATCTGTAAAGCAGCTCGTTAAAATTTATGACTGGCATTGGCATTCAAATTGTTGACAACAATAAGCAACAAGATGAAGACACTTCAAGCACTTTATCCCAAAGCCAATTAGTCTCATTTTACAATTCACATTGCACAATGCATATCAAATGCAATTCGATATCGTTTCCATTTTCTTTGGCCATTTACAATTTGATGTTGCAATTAGTGTCCAAAACTGCTATTATTCCCACAGCAGCATAAAGCTGCAGTGCTGCAAAGCTGCAGTCATCAAATGTCCAAGAAATACGATTTTTGGCCCATGTGGCTTCCAATTATGCCCGGGAGATGTTGAAGACAACGCCCTTTACACATAAATCGGCCATGCCACATACATATATCTATACAGATATATATATATATATATATATATATACAGATGTACTCTGGTGCATCATCAGTATATCTTGCGAGCATCTCTCCCAGACAGTGCGAATAATAAATTGCAGCAACGAGGCCGTGCACACAATTTATCTACATTTATATATATATATATATATGTATGAATATCTTGCCCGTTAATTTGCATATCATAATTGTGAATTGTTGGCCTATCCTACACACAGATATATAACATGCAACCGCCTCTCCGCCTCTCACACACCCTCTCTTTCACACTGTCTCTGTCTCAATCAGCTCGTTTGGCTGATGCTGACAGCTTTCTGCATGCCTCGTCTCGCTTTTATCATTGACATTTTATTTACGTGCCTCCTCACTCAGTGCACCTCGCAGTGAGTCAGTGAGCCACAGTCGGGCTAACGGACAGGGCGAACAGGGGAACGAGAGACGCTTAGAGAAGATATGCCCCGTAAAGCAATTGTTGGATGTTGGCTTTTGTTTGGCCCTGCAGCAAGGCTAATGTCAAGGTTGATTCAGCTGTCGCAGCAGCCTGTCGGTCGCTCGAGGCCTCCGGTCGAGTCATCCGCTTGGACGGATTTGTGTTGCATTCCAAATGGATTATAATTGAGTTGAGCTGGTGTTACCAAACACTTTTAACCCGCCAACGACAAGTGCGTTATGTTACAAATATTTTATGACAAATGATGGAAACAATTCTTTTGCAACTTATTTGCTGAATTGTAAGAAATTATTCGGAATAAATGTAAGCTATTTATGTTGAAAATGTTTTACTTATTAAGTCAATTAAACTTATATTTAATTTATAACTATAATAATAAAATAAAATGTTGCTACATATTTTGTATAAGCTAAAGTATTTCTCATCTAAAAAGCCAGCGGCAATTAATAATCAAAATATACAATAACATCTTTGGAATTCGATCAGAAAGTGCCAAAGTCAAAGAAAAAATCTAAAAAATGGGTTAAGCTGAAAGAGTTGATTGAAAACATATTTAAAAAGCAATCAATTACAGCCGGAAACTGAATCAAGGAATTTAAAATATGCATCAAATCAAGCAGGTAGCAGACCAACATTTTTCAAGCAAACACTTTTTCTTTTCTGTTTTTTTTTTTTCATTTTTTTGTGGGCATGTTGAGATTGTCTACTTTATAAACTAAAATGTAAACATTCGGAGAGGGTTAAAAACGAAATTAGCTTGCGGCAGTTGCTGCCAAGGTCCAAATGCCAGAGTTTCCGTAGTCATCGTTCTGTTGGTAGTGCAATGTAGTGTTGTGTTTTGTTATGTAGTGTAGGGCAGAGTGTAGTGCTGTATCCATGCCTTGTTAACCTCAATTAGTATGCATTTGTGTTGGGAATTTTTTTTTCTGTTCGAAATACCGCACTGATTGAGAGTGTTGAAGCTGCAGCATAGCAAGTTGCAGCGTGCTGCAATGGCTTCTCTTTTTTCTTTAGCCATGCCACATGTTAATTAAAAATTTAAAATCAACACACAACTCTTTAAACTTTAGCTCAGTTTAAGTCTCAGGCTGAGCTGCTCATCTAACGTCATTTGTTGCGCTGCCTTTTCTTTCACTTCAATTAGTGGTTTCATGCTGTGCATGCAGGCAGCTCTTAAGATTTATATCAAACTTATGTGGAGCGATCACTTCCCCACATCGCCTCCCCATAAATTGCATGTCTTTATGTTGGCTGCTGTTGAAGGATTACATTTTATGCCTTTCGAGCTTCACTCACACTCACACACACACACACGCATACACACAGAGAGACACACAGTCAGCAATCGTACATCAACGTCTGCTTCTTGTGCAACTCCAAGTTTGCAGCAACAACAGCAACGGCTTATTTGTCTGCGGTTCTCTGGGTAAGCGCCTGTTGTAGCAGGTGCTACGTTTTCGGGTATAGATAAAGTGTCAAATGAGTAATGCAAAACAGTTCAGGGGAGTTACGAAGAGAGCAACAGCTACCATATGCACACAAGTTGTCAGTGGAACAAAAAGTAAAATGCGTGCAAAATGGAGTTGAAACTTGTGCATACCATTTTGGATACTCTGGAAGCATTTCAAATGCTCATTGGGTATCATAATGTATGTGTCAGACATATGCATATGACAGGCAGATAAAATAGCATATTGAGATGGGTCAAAGCTTTTCACAACCATAACTATGTTAAAAATGCTCAGATTTTCAAAGCATGTCGCTTCTCATCATGGTTTGCCATATAAATTTAAACTGCATTTAAAATCATGTTAACTTGGTCAATTCAAAACCAGGTAACTGCTAGTTGTGCATTTGCAACTAGAGGCATTCTTACTTGGTACTTTATTATGACACGCAATTTGGGCGCCTCTCCGTTGTTGTGTGCTCTGGCAAAAGGATATCGAGGCCGTTTTGCTGATTGCTGAGACAGGCTGAGTGGCTTCCTGAGCTGCGGCGGCTGCTTCTTCTGCTGCTTGTTTGCTTGGTTAGTTAGTTACTCAGTCAGACGTTTGCTTTCCAGCTGTCATGCATACGAAAGTAGGTCGTAAATCTTCAACACTAGCTGCTTGCACAAGTGCAGTTGTTGTTGTTGTTATTGTTGTTGTTGCTTGTGCTTCAGCTGTTGCATATTTGATGGACAGAAACTAGAGAAACTGCATCTGAATAGTTGAAGCATGTGTGTTGCACACTGCTTTGATTAATAACTGCAAATTGATGTAATAGATCGAGTGATTTGCATTGCAGTCTGAGTTTGTGTGGGGCGCTGATGAGACCAGTCATAACTCCGACACCTGAAAGCATTTGAATTCTGTGTTCATCTGCCAGACTGTTTGTGTTTTTGGGTGTGTGCTCAGCAAATATTTAATATCAAGCATAGCTAATTGAGAAAGTATGTGCAATGGCAAATGCAATTCAAATTTATGCAAAGACCAAGTTTGTAAGGTGAATTTAAAAATTATTCCACATTCATGTCAGTCATTTATTGACAACTGTGCATTGAATATATTCACGAAAGAGTTACATCATTAGTTGAGGATATTTAATCATTGACGTCTTATGCAGTTGTAACAATTATATTATCAATTTACAGCCATCCATAAAATGCTTTATTGATTTTTTAGTGCTGTCTATAATCCTTTTTAAGATAAAATTATTAATTAAATCAAAAATGTATTCAACTTTCTTATATAAAGATTTTTTTTTATTATTTTATATTCATTGCACGTTCATTAAAAAATATTTTAAAACTTAAGCGTATAGAAGTAGCTGAAGGCAATTCTGATATTCATGCACTCATCCACATACATATTCTGTATTCAGTTTATTACACTTATCCTTTAATATTTAATATAACTAAAATGATGTCAGTTTTTGTGAGTCAACCCAATCTGTTGTTCTTTACCCTTAACCTTTTTCATAATTAGTTTTTGTTTTTGCAGCTGCCGCACAATTTTGCCTTTTGGGCAACATTTACAACCGTTTACATGGTCAGGCCTCTTGTACGTAATTCTAATTGAATAAAGTGCACTTTCGAGGTGCCCGCAGGCATCACACAGCCCCACGTCCCCCTCTCTATGGTGTGAAACAACTTGTGACACTTTCATTGTGTAATGTCCTGCATTTAAAGTGTGGGTCTTGTTTTTGGATGGTAGTCGAAAATTGAAAGGGAAAGGGTCGTGTAGACAGCTATTTGCCGGTCATAAAAGTGCGCCAATAACCCACTGCACTTTATAACCCGAAAAAAAAAAAATAGATATATATATCCAGACAAGTTATCCACTCTTGTCGTCTCTACTTAAGACACATAAAACGCCAAGTATAGACTTATGTTGGGCAGCTTTTGGCCCCTGTTCCCATTCATTTTTGTTAATTTATAGCCAAGACAAGCTCGTGGGGTTAAAGGCCTAGAGAGGGGTAGCAAGGAGCAGATGAGATTGTGGGGAGGCGTGGGGGGGGGGGGTGGGGTGTTAGGACGAACATTGCACGTAGCAAGTAGCGATGCTTAAAACTTTTTGCTACGTGACTCGACAAGTGCGCAATGGAGGGCGGCATTTAGCTCAATATATACGTGGCTCAATACCCACGCACGCACACACACACACACACACACACGCACACACACACACACACAGATTGTGTGGCTGGGCTTGATAGACACTATGGCATATACTCCTCTCCTACCTAATTCCCTACAACATCTTCGAGCACACCCACACAGATGCACACAGACACGTACATATATGCACACTTATACATCTACATAAAAATCAGGTCATGTTCGCTGCTCAAAGTAATGGAATTTGTAATGCGTTTCCCCCTCCCCCCATAGCCCTAAGAAAAAGTCTCCAGTTGGAGTTGCTCAACCCATCTAAGAGTTCTTTTGCCGCGGAATGTCGTTTTGTGTGCTCGTCTCTGTCTTGGTTAGACACACAACCTCACCCTCTCTCTCTCTCTCTCTCTCTCTCTCTCTTTCTCTTTCTCGTTAGCTCACTTTCGTAGCCTGCAAATTAACTTCTTCGCGTGCCGTTCGCGTCTCCTTTGGTTTGAATAACTCTCTCTCTCCTGCCTGCAAAAGTTGGTTCTTGTCAATGGCTTGGCTCAAGTGCCAGGCATCGAAAACGAAAAACACAGAAGACAAAGACGAAGAGTTGGTCTTGGAAGCTGGGGGGCTTGAAACTGAAGCTAGAGCTCGTTTCGCTTGTTTGCCCATTATTAACAATCTTTGTTAGCGCTTTTGTGAGCGCACCATGTGTTTCAGTTCCAGTTCACTGTTGCCCTGGTTCCCCTGGTCCAAGCGAGCTGCTTTTGGTGCAAATGTATTCAATTAGTTAACTGAGAAAAATTATATCATTAGCTGAAAATGGGGCGACGGCAGGGGTAGAATTGGAGAGTGGTGCGAAGGAGCGAGCCAGGCTTTGCCTGTGGGCAGCTTCTTCCTACCCGACTGCCACCATTCAAGTTTATTAAAATTAATAATTGCCTTGCCAAGTCGTTGGGTGGCCAGGATTGAGCACTGTGTATGCGTGTGTGTGTGTGTGTGTAGGATGTACCTCCAGGGATACTTTGTTCATATCGGGTGGGGTTACAAGTTACCTGTCAGGCGGGGCCAGGTGGACAGGTTATAGAAGTCGAGGGGCAGTTTGTAATGATGATGGCAAGAAATGTGGATTAAAGTTAAGATAAAATTGCAAATGATTCTGCTTAAAAATTATGCCACATTATGAATTTTAAAAAAAGGGCGCAAATTTTACCTCTAATTTGGGATAAAGACCATTTCTACGGAGATTTTATTGCGCTGAGGTCGGGATTTGTAATATATATTTTATTTTTAATTAAAAAAAATAAAATAAAAGCGAAGTTTTGCGCTAATGAGAACTGAAACGGAGACGAATATAAAATGAAGCTTAGATTTACATAAATCTAAATTAGAAATTTTATTTGATTAATAATATAGATTAGTAAATAAAAAACATGAGCAAATAATGTGATATTGTTTTATTTAGAGTATTAAGACTATATAAAATTATCTAATTTTGGGTATGTATAAAATTTTGTTTATTAAAGTTTGCTTTCTCGAATAACCATTAAGCCAATTTCCGAAACAATTTATTTTTAATTTAAATGCAAAAATAACTTAAATTAATTTCGGCTCATCACGCAAAAGTTTTAGTTGGCCATTGAATTTTTATATCCTGACATCAGAATTGAATTTAATTGCGCAACTATTAAAAGTTACGCTATCGCCTTAATCCGATTAAATTCAATTGAGCAATTCGCACAAACAAATTGCATATATATATATATATACATTTATAGGTCATATCAGATGATGTTTCCAAAAACTTTTCCAAGTGCATCGCTCTAATGGCAAAAGTTGCACGAACCGAAAAATAAAGGAAAGAAAACATAAAACACTTGATTCGCCGATTGGCAACAAAACTACGAGAGACAGCCACGCCCACTCGAAAAAAAAAAAAACATCGATATTGCCACTGGACTTTCCAACTCGTGTCTTTCTACTGCCACACTTCCCCATTCCATAGAGTGGCACATTCGAGTGCATGCCACAAATAGCGGCTATCAACTTTTGGGTTGGAACAGTTTTCTGCAAAATGTTTAAAAATACAAAGTGCAAAATGCCAACAAACAAAACGAAATGAAAACGACAAAACCAAACAAAAAACTGCAAAAACAAGCAGCAGCAAACAACAACAGCAACAATAACAATAACAACAACAACAACAACAAACTGCGACACATCGAAAAGAACATGGCACATTCCAATGGTAAGCAAAATTTTCTATTTTCACACACTCGTTGGCCCAAATCCAAGAAATATAGCAAGCAAATATATAACCAACTATCTATACGACAAACCAACATATGTATCTTATAGAGTAGTGTAGAGGGGCAGTTGGATAATGTGTGAAAACAAAATGCGAGCAAAGTGGGGGAAATTCGCGGAAATAGCTGACTGAATAATAATAAAATAATAATAATATTATGCGGTCTGATTGCGTGTGTAAGTGGTAGTGGCAGACACGCAAAAGAACGGCACACAATTGTGGTACATTGGACACACACGGCGTATGAGTAACACAACTGCAATGTGACCCAAAACCCGACAGGGGGGCGTGCAAAATAAAACGAGGAATGCGGAATGTCAGAAACGAAAGCAAAAGGACATGTATATTGCCAAAAATAGCTAGGAACAGCTGAATACATATTAATAGGCATAAGCCATAATTAAAAGTAATCAAAAGTTAACAAAATTGAATAAAGATATGGCAACACCCATTTATAGGCATAAGTTTCAAAGTAAACCGTAACAATAACTAGTTGGCAACTCTAATGGTTAAATACATATCATTTATAGAGTAGTAGTCCAAGCACATTAAACAACTACTCAAGTTCAAACACACAATGAAAACAGAAAACATTTTAAAATGCTGAAGTCGTCACCCAAGTCCAAGTTCAAATTTTAGCTGTGTACTCTTCAGGCGGTCAAGTTTTATTGTTTTGTATTTTTTTATAGCCATTGCCTAATAAACAATTGCGTAAAACATTAAACGTTGATGTCACACACACACACACACACAACATCCAATATAATAATAATCGTAAAATTGGTCATTTCACACAAGAAAACATTTGTTTCTCGGCAAATAGAAGCACTTCCATTCTGTTCACATCTCCCAAGCTGTTCTGTCTTGTAAGAATTATTGTGTATCACAATGTGAGTAAATTTACTAAACTGTAGCTTAAGAAATTTATTAAAAACAAATTATGATTGTTTATTGTGTTGAATTTAATGACCTTTTAATATTATTAATAATTTTATAAATGAATTTTATCATGGATTTAAGTTAGAAACTAATTAACTAACTTATTAATGTATCAAGTCACTAGCAAATCAGAAACAATTTTTTTTAACAAAAGGCAAGCTTACTTTCAAATTAGAACAATACATCTTTTAGTTTTTTTTTTAGTTTATTGAAAAGCTTAATATAATCACATTTATCAATTATCAATCAAAATAAACAATGGTAAACCAATTTAAGACAACACAAATGTCAGATGTTGAGCTCGAGGGCACAGAAAGCTTAACCTGGCATAGATAACTTGAGTAGCATAAGTCGCGTTGATCTCAAAGCAAGTTAAAGTAAATCCAACATATCCAGACAAAGTACTTTTACACACACTCGCATGAATTTGTAGCCTGTAGCAAGTATGCCATAAAAATAGCTGAAACTGGCAACTGCTAATTGATACAGCTGTGGGGTTTCTACCCCGACCCGACAGAGTTTGAACAAGGCGTCGAGTCGAGCACTTTCAAAGGATTTGCACAAAACTATTTAATAAATATAAAGCAGACTCAGCCAGACGGCAGACAGCAGCAGCAGGAGCAGAAGCAACTCAATGGTAAACCCTTTGACTTTTGCACTCCGTCGACACTCCGACGGCAAGTGCGGCGATTTGTCGCATGTCGGACACCGTGGGGCGTCGTCCACGCTGTTGACACTGATGGACACGGCAAACTTTGTCCGTGCATCCACACCGTTTGAAAACAAGAGCCAACTACAGTTAAAGTGGTGGAGGATAGCCTGAATATATCGGGCATAAGAACTGACGACGTATTCCGTGTTTTTCTTGTCTGCACTGTTTGCATAAAATATGTAATTCAATTTATATTTAACTTGTGTATTTTTTTTTTTTTTTTTTGGTTTTTGGCTTGTGGCAGGCGACAATTTGAATTTGTGATAAGCCCCAACTTTAAGCGGCTACCCGTCAATCGTCCGAACGCTCACACACGTCGCCTAGAACCCCTTCACCCCAGCCACCCACTTCCCCTAGTCCGTTGGCCACTTTGTGTGTCGCCGCCGCCATAAAGCAAACGTAAAGCCAGACCAAAAAAGTTCGAGTTGGTGTTTTGTGTGGAATTAGTGCAAACAGACGCATAAATAACACATACGCACACATGCTCACACACACACAGTGGGTTACACATACATATAACACCTAAGACTTTGATGCGAAACCATAAATGAGAAAATGGGATTCACCAACCACCACCCCACTCCCTTCTCCACTTCAATACTGTGTGTGTGTGTTTGGGTGTCTGCTAATGTCTATGAAGTGGCTTTAAATGCAAATATATTTTACATTGATATGCTAAGCAGATGCGTCTGTGACTTCGTCTACTTTGGCGACTGTCGTCTGCCTGCTGATTTTGATCTTTTCGGGTAATTGCATATTGTATTTTAAACAGAAATCATATATTAATGCATGCACATTGAATTTATTGCAAAATCCACAGAAAATGGGGTGTAAAGCCGGTTAAAGTATCAACTTGAGATGTAATTAGAATTGCTAAGATGAATAAAATAAGTAAGAATGGCACACCGAATATTATTTACCCTTACAGAACGGAGTTAACCTGTCATTTTACATTCACAAACCGACAGGTTGGCTCTATATCATATAGTAGTCCGATGTCGACGACTTTTTGTATAACTGTGAAGAGCATAATAACATATATGTTTTTTCCGGATATCTCAAGAACTCATCTATTGAGTGAGCTATATGAGAGTTACTTAATATAATGATCCGATCAGGTGTTTTGAGGAATATTTTATGCATGCAGCAAAAATTTGCCTTGTTTCATCAAGATATAGAATATATATACTAAATGGGGGCGGAGACGTCTCCATAAACATGTGACAAACTTCACGACGAAAATTTAATACCCTATAGAGCATGAAATTATAAATCTTTATATAGCAGGCATTTATTATATTCAATAACTTCGAATCGCATAAATTGAAATTAAGTAGAGGCAAATGAACTGCGCTGTCTGAGCAACATTTCGTTTTATTATTTATAGCAAACAAAATTTAAATTATCACACAAGACGACTTTTCATAGATATCACACAATAATCTCCGTTGAAGATTTAATATTCCTCTACTTATTGTCAACCTACACATATTTTATACACTTTTACAATCTCAAGCCAGTTCAGAACAAAACAGTAAACAGTTCAATGACCAAAAACTTAAGACTATATTTTTTTTTCAACAAGTTCAGTGTTGTGTTATTCAAAAATGTGTCATATGCAGAGCTATTCATACCACTCTCTTATCAGATTTTTGCCTTTCACTCAGCCAAAAATATTAAAAGAAAAGACAATATTAAGCTGCATAAATTAAATTAAAAACCAAATCAAAAATGTCTGCACCAAACAAATCTAATCAAAGCACAAAACAAACGTGAGCGGCCTGACAATCAAACAAATTTGAATAACTGGCAAAGAACAATAATAAAATCAAATTAAAATAAAATGTGAAATGCGAAATGCCAAAATGCCAAAATGAAATAAAAGAAAATAAAGTGTACTGAAATTAAATAAAATTGTTTTGCATATATTTTGCACAGCGCTCAACTAATTCAATTAACACAATGAAAATGGCATACAAAAGGAGCCCAAAGGGGAGCAGCAGCCTTTGATTGCCATTGCCAGCATTGACTCCCGCAGCTCTATGCCAAGATTGTCCTTTGTAGAGGTGCACGGCTAAAGGGCAAAGACGGTGGCGGTCCTTGCACTCTATTTCGCCTGGCGCCAGCTTGAAAGAAGTCAACGCAAGGAAACAAAGCATAGCCCCCAAAAAGGAATCTAATGTGGAGCAGCTGCCGCTGAATCATTCCACTCGACTCCATTCACTGCTGCCACTGACACTGGACTCGACGCGACTTTGACGCCGACTCTCCACTCTCTGCAAATTTGTACACAGCACACGCATCGTGAAGCGTGTGAAGCTATTCGCATGCCACAACGACACATGTGGGGCACAGCCAGACCCACAATGCCAGGAAACTGGCAAACCGGCAGGACGACGCCAAACCAACGACGACGACAACGACGAAGAGGATGACGCTCAAGGCTCAAGTGCACTAAATGCAAGCGGCAACATCCGTTTCATAAACGTAACGCCGCCAACAAATACACTCCAAGAAATTCAACGCAATATTAAAAGTCAAATTAATTATTGGCTTATCTAAATCCTCAAGATCAAATGGAATTAGTAAGTAACATCTAATAAATATTATTCTTTATATTCGCTAAACATTATTTCATTTCTAATTCCATAAAATCTTTCACATACTAAACTTTACATCGGATAAAATTCGAATATTTTAATTCGAATGATTTATAAACATAAATACTTGAAATGATTTCTGTCATGTTTATCAAACTATAAAATCTTTTAACAACTCAATTACATTATTTTAAATAGATTTATATGTTATGCATATATATGCACTTTACAAAATGTAATCAAATCTCGAAATTTACTCCTAGCTAAATTCATTTTCACAGTGTTGTCAACTCCCCAACTTCTTTTCAATTTGAAGCAGACCTGTGCAGTCTCTGAACTTTGCCATCCTGTGACAATTTCTATGGCAAGCATCTACCTCAAAAACCCAAACCCCCTCCCCTAGTCGCGCGTTCGCCTGGTCGCCACTCTTTGGAGAAGCCATTTTACGCTTTTACGCCACAATTGTTGTGGAAGTGCATTGAAAGGCGTTGCACATAAACTTGCTGCAAGCGTGACTTTAAAACTAAGCCACAATTGTGTGGCATTGTGTGTGCACAGTTTGACAATCGCTGCTGGTAGCGAGCTATTTTATATAATTTTTTGTTTTTTTTTGTTTTTTTTTGGCCGGAGTCAAATGTGCATTGTGCTCAGGTCACTGAAATGCCTTTTGGGCTGACTGCCAAAGTTCATTAACATTTTGAACTCCAATCAGTGGCACTCAAACTGTCGCCGCATATTAGCCAGACGCTCTGTAAAAAACTCATTAGCAAATTGCTTAAACTGTGTTGTGTGTGTGCATAGAACATGACAGTCGACAATTTATGTGGCAATTGACGCTGTCAGACGCTGCTCCCCAAAGACCGATCCACCTGACCATGACGTAAACGAACTTGGACACCAAGTGGTACAAGCACACACAAAACGAAACCGTACCGAACCGAACCGAAACCTTACCAAACCATACCAAACCGAAACCCAACGCTCTACGCTGCTCATTCGCTCCGACTTGCTCCACATTTGTCTTATGCCGCATGTCACAAAGTCGCCACGTCACGACGAGGCATAGTCGAGCAGATGTGGTAGAATGACAGGTGAAGCAAGCAACTGTAAAAGCCATTAACAACTAGGTTATGTAATCGAAAGAGTGCCAGCCAGATAGAGTCAAGCAGAAGGAGCATAAATATAACTAGAAGGTGTAGCTCATAAATGAATGAGTGCGTCAAATTTGTAATGATGAGTAAAAAGCGTGGGGCATTTGAATTAGAATACACATTAAAATGATTATATTTTGTTTGGGTTTTTGTATGGTTGGAGTGTGTAATCGCATTAAAGTATAATAAATCAAATTAAAGGGCTTATCGCATTAGCCAACAACTCCACAGTTTCAATTGCCGGAACTCTGTCAAACCTAAAGTGATTTTCAAAAGCAATACATTTTTCGACATAGCTGGACTGCAAGTCAAATGCTGCATTTAAATTTGTAGACTTTTTACATATCTCATTCGATTTTCACTGATCGAAAAAATGTCTGTCTTTGCATCGACGTATTCGAAATTTGAAGTATCTGGCTTAAATAGTCACTGAGATCGGCTGATCAGGAATACATAAACTTTATGGCTTCGCACCATTTTAAATGACGGCACGGTTTACTTTGTTACCTCATCCAAGCCACGAAAACACGTTTATTGCTGCACGTTTTAATGCCATGATTTAAATTTAATTGGCATGCGACGGCAAGTGTCAACAATTATCAAGTATACGCCACCTGCACACGGCCTGTGCGAATTGGCGAGGAAATTAATTGAGCGCACTCATGAGACTGCTGCCAATTAGCAGGACAAATCAAATTTATAGTCCCCCCAGCAACGTAAAATCAGCGAAAACGAAACGTATCGAATCGAATGTAGAAAACCAAAATGAAAATCAAATAAAATAGCTTATTTTAAGCTGCTGTCAATTTGTGTATGAGGCGAGATGCGAACGCGTGTCCAGGTCATAAAAACACGCTAATCAAATGTTTAAGTACCAAAAAAGATCTTCAAAAGTATTTTACGTATTTTCCGAGTGGCAACCAAAAGTCGAACATGAAAATAAACACACAGACGCACAAGCACA
Organism: Drosophila setosimentum; assembly: GCA_035043505.1. Lineage (NCBI taxonomy): Eukaryota > Metazoa > Arthropoda > Insecta > Diptera > Drosophilidae > Drosophila > Drosophila setosimentum. The sequence continues at coordinate 9,095,073 of JAWNMY010000006.1, forward strand.
TTATTGTCCAAGAAAAATGTCAAAAATTAGCAACGAAAATAAATGAACTAAATATGAGAGACAGCTACAGAAAATGAACGAGACAAAGGCAGGAAAAAGCGAGAGAGAAAACAGTTTCTATAAAGTTTCTAGAAACAAAAAAAAAAAATACTCTGTTGCGAAAATCACAAACTTTTTTTTTTGTCCAAACTCTTCTCAGACTTTTGCTACTTTTCCGTGTTTTTTCGCTGCGGTCGAGTAATTTGCGCTTGACAAAAGGCAACCGCCACAACAACAACATCAACAATAACTTTTAACAAATGGGCATCATAATGTTGCAAAAGTAAAAACCGCATCCGCAACACAAAAAAATAAAATAATAATGAGTAGCTCAAAAATAGAAAGAAAAGACACATTGAAATATTAACGCTAATTTTGACAACAATTTGCGAACTTTGTTGTTGTTTCGGGGAAACGTCAATGATGGCTAATTAAAAACCTCAACTGGCGACAAAAAAAAACGTCGAAAAAGTTTATCAACTCGAGGGAGTCGCCGATAAGAAGCAATTAAACATTTTGTCGTATCTCAACGTTTGTTTGGAAAACAAAAGATACATTTGTATGTGTGTTTTTTCGAGGAGCTCTCTTTTAAAAATAGCTCAAACAGCCAGCAATAATATCAAAAGTATCTTAAAGATGCTGTAGTGCATATTCCACTGACAGCGCCAAGTGCTTTTGTTGTTGTTGTCCCCTCGTCGGGACTAACGAACAAATGGAAATGCTCAAGCAGCCGCTGAAAGCAAAAGTTGGATGCCCACGCACAGATACAGATACAGATACATATAGAGATACAGCTAGAGATAAAACGGCAGTGAATAGCAGACAGCTAGGGGGCCAAAGTAGGGGAGCAGTGATGGAGAGAGGGAGGGGGTGGGCCTCAAACAAATTACGGCAGCCTCCAAATGACAGCTGTAGACCAAGACTAGAACAATGACAGCCGCAAACAGAAACACAATAACACTTTCCCTATCGCATTTGGCATAACAAACAATACACTATAGAAATGTACAACAAATTTCGACTGATTAATACCACGTGCTCAAATCTAATACAAAACATTTACTTACTATATTAGTTTTGAGGTTGTTGTAAACATACAAATTCCTTGTTGAATAAGAATCTTATTGCCAACAACAAATAAGCACGTTGTCTTATACCAACGTAATACTCCCTGAGAACAGGTGGCAAGGAACATGGTGGGCATGTCCAATGAATTTTTGAACAATCTTTGAAGGCAGTTCCGCGTAATGTACAATCAAAGTTCGGTAACTTTAGCCCTTAAATTGCAGCCGATACCGAGATTTTTGGGGGAGTCGTTCGAAGGGCATTGCTTGTAATATGTCATTCAAGTTTAGTAATTTATCGATTTACAGGACCATCAAGTCCTTAAGTTTTTGGGCTGGCTGAGTTGGCGTGACCAGTTAATTTGTTATCGATCATTAAAGAGAGTTATCGGTAGAATACTTTCAAAATTGGTTTACGCTGGCTAAATTATAGGGACATTTCACATAATGATCAGCTTATGAACTTCAACAACAGGTAGGGCCAAATTAGAGGGTACAGCATACACACACACACACATATATGTATATATAGAGAGAAAAGCACACAGCTTGAGGGAACAGGCTTAGAATCTTGTTCGTCCTTGCGCAAAAAATGCTAAAAATAAGCGAAACGGACTATGTTTGTAGACAACACAGCTTGAACAAACACACGCACACAGCGCTTTGTTAAAGCATATTTTGGGTGTGGGTGTGAGTGTGTGTGAGTGTATGTGGGCTTGGCAGAGACGAGCGCAATCAAGCGTAGTTTCCCAATTTTCAACTACAAAAACGCATGCAAAAAACTACAAAACAGAAACAGAACCAAAACCAGTCGTCGAAAAGAAAAGGCAAACAGATGCCTAACATCAAAAAAATAAAAATAAAAAAAAAAGGTAAAAAATCATAAAACGCTTGAATGAAGTGGGCGTGGCAGAGGGAGGACACAAATTGTAACAGACAACAAAAGCAACAGCAACAGCAGCAGCAACAGCAACAACAGCAACGAACAAACGAACGGCAATACTCATAAAAATTTTTACGCACATTGAGCAAAGAAACTGGAAGGAAGCGCGTGTGTGTGCCAAAGGCGTCCAAAAAAAAAAAAAGCAGCCCAAGCTTCCACCTGCTGCCCAAGGACGAGGACAGGACACAGCTGCTGTGGCAAGAAGTTGGCCCAACAAACAAAAAAAATATTGAAAGAGCGAAACAAATTTCGGTATTACAATTTTTGCACTGCCAATAAAATTAAATGAAAATTGTTACGCATATGTAGAATATGCATAAAAACTCTGCAAGGGCCAGCAAAATTAAATATGCAGAAGGTTGGGGAGACAGCAAACAGTTTGCATTTACATTTGCATTTAATTAATGTACTTTAAATATTTACACAATTGCCAATTGCAACCAAAATTAAACTGGCAAGCAGTATGGGGTGCAGTTGCAGCAACGAGAGGCAACAGCGATAATTGTTTGCTACACATATTTGTGTGGATAACTGGGGCGGAAAGGGGGAGTGGATGTTGTGAGGCGTGTCTATCTGCTCCGCACTATCACTCCCCCTCTCCCTCTCTCTCGCTTTCCCTCTCCCTCTCCCTCTCCCTCTCCCTCTCCCTCTCCCTCTCCCTCTCCCTCTCTCTCTCTCTCTCTCTCTCTCTCTCTCTCCCTCTCTCTCGCTTTCCCTCTCCCTCTCCCTCTCCCTCTCTCTCTCCCTCTCTCTCTCCCTCTCTCTCTTACTCTTTATTTGTCTGTCTGTCTGTCAACTGCCCGGCATTAATTTGGCTCGCAACTTGCAACTTTGTTCGAATTCGCTGCGGTTGCAACTTGAATAGCAACGGCATTTCCACACTCTAAGTGGCAAGCTAGCAACAACAGTGGACAATAGCAATTGAAAATTCATTTGAGAATATGAAATTTGTGAATAATTTGTATAATTAACTCAAACTCAAAAAGCCCATCTCAGAGACTATAACACATATGGAGTTCAACTCGTGATTATCTATAGCTGCCTCCGTTAATTAATAAACAATATACCCTGTAATAATATAGATCAATTGCACACAATTCATGAAGAACAAACTAATATCAGCAAGCTTACTATGTGTTAAAAAGCTGGGTATCTTTTAGTCGAGTTCCTTTATCTAGACGTTTCTAACCAGTTTCCAATGTTAAACTGACGCTTTCATTCTACTATGACTATTAAATCTCCACTGCAATTTCAATTTCAATAGCAACATGTCCAAATGGAGTCAAATTAAAGTTTAATTAGATCCAGAGAGTTGCTCGTCGAACTAGACACAAATTTGGCAATTCTGGGAAATTGTTGCGGCTGTCAATAACAAGAAGACTGATTAAACCGAGTCGAAACCGGAACAGGTAATATCTCATGTATTTGATGTATATGTGTGTTTGTGCAACTGTCGGTGCGTAACCATCGTTACTATGTATACTATATTGCATTTGAAGCTGAGCAAAGTCTTCCAACACATTTGGCAGTTGTGCGTCAATGCAATGCCTCCACACACGCAAAGCTCTATTCAACATTCTAAATGCAAGACTGTACATAGACAGCAAGTGTGTATTGTAGCTCAACGCAGATGCAACGCAGGCACTCGATAAAAAAAAAAATCATTTCACTGGAAGAACAACAACAACAAAAACAGGCTACAAAAGCACAGACAGCATTTTTTTTTTCTTTTTTTGGCTCTGTCCATTTGAGGTGCCAATGAATTCTGATGACAGCAAAACGAGCGAAACGTCAATTAAAAATGGCAAGCAACTGAGAAAAAAAAACCACTTAACAATTTTGCATTCGAAAAAATTGTTTGGCGATTGCAACGCTGATGAATCCACAATCGCTGCGATACGTCACAGAACATTCGAAGTTATTCGTGTGGAAAGTGCACTCTAATGAGCGCACCTCGAAGGAAAACCCACATCGAGTGGAGCAACCGCCTCAAGGAGCTGTCACAACTGGGCGAATTTCAATGAGACCACGCGCTCACCATTTGATTTATGCCAAGAGTCTGAAGGAGGCAGGTGGGCAGCTGGACTCCTCTCCTCCCTTTTGTTGGGTTTGCCCATTTTCAGAATTGGACAATATCATCAGAGATGCAAAAGCTGATATATATTATATATATATATATATATTTATTTATATACATATTTCTTGTAATCAACTTTCAGCTGCCTATATATTGTAATAAACTTCCAGCCATTTCTTTTGAGCAATAAAAAATTTGTAATGAAGCGCACCACATAAAAACGGGTACGCCAGAGTGGACATTAAAGGCGAAACAAGATTGACTGAGGGACAGTGCGTGGGGACAAAGGACGGGAACAGTGGGCGATGGGTGGCGGGTAAACGTCAAAGAATTTTATGCGCGTAATTTGCAACAATTATCAAAAAGGGAGCCGCGACTGAAAAGAGTGTGGCACGTTAGGTTGATTATATGGCGGCGTATAGTTAACATTGGCCAAGTCAGTGGTTAAGAGTTAAAACAGACTAATTATATTATTGGGTTTTTATTTATATTTAATAGTTACATAAATATATTTATTAAATATACGTTAAATTATAGAAAGAGGTCACCACACAATAAACAATTATATTTGGTAAATTAAAAGTGATCGTCTTCCGCCTTTTACAGCCATTTCTGCTTACTTTTATTAGCACATATAATTGTTAATTACTTTTAATACATAATAAAAAAGAGTATTCCAACATCGCCTAACATAAATTTTAATGACTTTGTTATTTTTTCTTCACACGCTACAAATACTGCTTGCTGAATGCAAATTACATTAAGCAAATTAGCGCAAGAGCGCCAAAAGAGCAAAAGACGAGATAAGACAGCGAACGGAACGGTAGAAAGGCCAAGACACAGTGTCCAAGGGAAAGGTGGGTGAGAGCAGTTGAAATATAAGACAAATTAGTCTGCAGCAGTTAATGTAGAATGTGGGAGTTGGCAGCAGCTAGTTAGCAGCATCTACTAAAGTTGTGTAATCTTAAGAATGCGGAAATAATAACTAGAAGCAAAGTTATTTTCTTAAAAATACGTTGAACATGATTAAGAAATTAGCTGCTCGATGACATGCGTAAAAAGCTGACAAGCAGTTTAAAATTAGATTTATCAGTAATTAAGCAAAAAAATTTAGGGGTTGAGTAAATGAATATTCAAGATTATAATATTTGAGGCAAGACTTTATTAAATATTTATGAATTTCTTCAGAGAGCAAAAAATAAATATATTGAAAACAAATAATAAAATGATTTACTAAATATTTCTAATTGATATTCATGTGCATAACATTTCTCAATATATTATTTTGCTGTCTAACTACTGTCAAGATATCAAGCTAAAATAAAATTACACTATGTTTGTTGAATGGCTCCCAACTGTAATGCCAGCATAAATATAGTCAGTAGAAACGTTAACAAAATCTAATCGTAGTCTGCAATCAACACATTTGAAATTTAATTTAGTCAGTTGCCAGCTGCTGTCTTTTTTATTTTATTTATTTTTTTCATTTTCTGTGCCTGCAAGCGACAGAATTTATAATAAAGCAATTCACAAGTGCAACAGTCGCCGCTCTCTCAGCACATTTGTTGTTGCACACAGAGCTGGCCACAAATCAAAAAAAACTGAGCCCCGAGCTGACTGAATACCGGAAAAGCCCGACAAGCACCTGCCTCGAAGTGGAGCATGTAGCTTTAGAGTTATTCAGTTGGAGTTCAAATTGGAGTGTTGGGCTGGACACGTGGAGATGACAAACTACCGCCACTTGTGAGGCAAATGGCAGTGAAAAATAAAAAATGATGCCCAGCCGGTCTCACAAAATACATTTGCCGAATGAGCTTTGCACATGAAGTGGAAACTTAAATGCAGTTTACCCAGTGGAAATGAATCCCCCCAACTGCAACTGAAAAATATCAATATGTTATATACACATATTATTATTGCTATAATTATGTTATGCGATAATAACGTAATATTCATTATAATATTTTTTTGCCATTTTTTTTTATTTTTTAATCAAAAAATCAACAATGAGAGAATATAGAGATAGAGTTGGGACTCGCATGAAAGCGCTCATCTTTTCGTATATTTGTATATTTTTATTTTATGTTCATTAAATATTGTGTGAAGCTATCTGTGATTTAATGTTGCTAAAATTATATTATTAAATGTTTTTCAATAATTATTTGTTGACTTTTTGCTCTTGTGCACTAATTGAAAACGGCAACAAGAATAAATATTTGTGTGTACGTTTATTAACCGTGTATTTGCCCCGGGCAAAGTTGCATTTGCTGATAAGCACTATTTCACAACTGATAAAATAATAAGATACAATAATAGTGTAATGTAAATACATATGAATGGCTGCCCCATGTTCCCCATATTGCTGCTAATGGCTGATAAAACTCACAAGTTGCGCCAAAAATTAGTTGCTGATAATTGTGAGAGACGACCAAAGTGTAAAAATGTTTTTAAAAAAATGACAACAACAACATTTTAGATTGTGTTAGGCGAGTCAACTCGACCTGGGGATACCTGGAACACAGCTTTTAAATGCATTGTTGGCTTGCAAATAGTTATTTGTTCAATATAAAAAAATCTTTTTAGTTAATAAAATCTGCGGTTCTTATAGAGTCTAAAAGAACTTTGTACAGTTGATCAAATATATGGTTTCTGATCGACACGGCTGGTATACGATATATATTTAACTTATGAGATCGGAAAGACTTCCTTCTGCCTGTTACATACTTTTCAACTACTTCATCCCATTTACCCATTTTAAATGGGTTCAGGAAAAAATATCCGATTGAAAGAAAGCCAACGATTTTTTATTATTAAACCAATTAATCATTTTTTCGTTTATAATAAAGACATTCTCTACTTCTGTTTAGTTTTAACTTTGTTAAAGTCCCCTTAATACAGCTATGCAACATTGGAATTTCATTAAAAAAAAAAAAACTCATACCAAAATTCCTTTGCCAATTACTAAAAACATGATAAATAAGCGACAAAAAAGTGAGCTTAATTAAAAAATTCCAAAACGAAACCATTTTCATAGATTGCAGAAATATTTTCACTTCAGCAATATTTCAATATGCTAGCATCAATTAAAGCTAGTTGAATACTTAGTTTTTATTATGCTTTTTATCGCAGGTGAGGGTTTAGTAATTAATCATCGTTTAATTGATAGAAAACATAAAAACATGATCTGATTAATAATCAATTGCTACTAATCAATAATCAAAAATATATGTTGTATATTAGCTCGTGATTCAGCTAGTCTTATTCTTATCAATATTATTGCTGATAAATACAACTGAAGTAAGTAAATAAAATAAAATGACACTCACAACAAATGAATATCAAATTGTCAATAAATTGCCATTCGAAAGTTGTTATCTTACAGTGCACTTAAAACTGTAATCGAATCAAACATAAGTTAACCAAACGATTTTTGCCAACGATTAACAATTACAGTTAGCTATGATTTAATTAAATAATTGTGCTTTATCGATTAATTAATGATTTTATACAATTTCGGCTTAGTTTGGTTTTTTTTTTTTGTTTTCGGCGACTTTTTGACCATCGGTGAGATTTGCGCTTTTGCCGCTTCTGTGCTTCTTTCTTTTAACAACAAAGCAGGTTTTCCATTTGGCCTTTGGCATAAGCCAGCCAACGCAAAAGCCAAAGCCAAAGCCGGCCCAGAAAACAGCTCGCCGACTGCCCGGCAAAACCGCACAAAAGTCGCTCTGACGGCCAAACACAAGAAACATACAATAACATTAACAGCAAATGATAGGAATGCAACAGAGGTGGCTAAGTACGACTAACAGATGCCCTGTATTTTCTATCAGAAATTATAACTTTAAATGTGAAAGTGTTATTTTTGTGCAAATTTCTCTTCTCCTGTATCGCTTTACATCTGAGATTCTAACATATTCAAGTTGCAGTTCAGCATACCCTGTCTGCACAGTTTGCCAACAGGGTGCAATGGAAACAACTGTATCTTTTGTTTTGTAATTGATTTGTTGGTGTGCATATTCTGCGTGTAAAATCAATAAATGCGAGCGGGTTCAGAGGTGACGACAACATCGAAGTGCTTCTGACCTTCATCACAAGCCTTTCGAGCACTTCGGTGACCTTCTCCATTGCACAGCACAGCACAGCACAGCACCGAACCAGCGCCGTGCCCCGCCCCGCCTCCGTTTGCACACTCTTAGCCAATTAAATTTTATAGATGTGTGCGTGATTCTTTTTTATTTTACTTAATTTTTGCACGCAAAAAATACTTAATTGTTATTGTGTTCGCCGTATTTTGCTATTTTTGGCATTTTTTTGTGCTGCCAGTCTTGATATGTGTTTAGCTTTGTTTTTACTTCCCGGCCGGCTGCTTTTGCCGCTGCGGCAGCGGTTTGTTAGATCATTAATTTCATAGCCTATTTGCTGCTGATGTTGCTGCGATGTCGATTTCTTTGGCTAATACAATGTTTTAAGTTGTTCGGCTTAATTAATAAACAATTTTATGCTACCTCTCAAATTTCACATACATGCGCTCAACAAGTTACGTCAGCGATGATAACTTTGTGCTTGGATTTATATGAACTTTTTTTTGTGTTTTTGATTGGTTAGGGAGAAGAGCATTTCAAATCAAGCCAAGCATAAGGTCAAGCTTAAATCTAATTATGATCGCTAATCTACAAGATATTCATATAGGATATTGATATTGATTTAATACATATTGCATCAATTTAGTTAAGTGTCTGAAAACATCAATACCAAAGTGAATCTGAGGTGAATAGTTGTTCTACACAGTTTTGCAGCCACCAGATGCATGCAAAACTGTGTCGCGATTGCCTTGAACTTTAAGGCGCCGCAATCAATGCTGCTTTTCTGTCTCACTCTGTTTTTATTTCGGGCCACATGCAGTATATAAATATATATATATAAATTGTTTTTTTTTGGTTGTGGGTCAGCTATAAGTAAATTTAGCCTCATCAACTTACCATCTTTAGCATTTGTTGTAGTTGTTGTTGTTGTGGCCATTGTTGGTGTTGTGCTGGCTGAGGATGCGGACGCTGACGCCGCTGCCGACGCTGCGCTAAAGAATGTCGTTGTATCCGCAGCAGCTGAGAGGCTACGGGAGCAGTGCATTAGTCACGTTTCTTATTGTTGTTGTTGTTGCCGAAGTTATTGTTATTGTTGTTTGTGCATGCAGATGTTGCTGTTGTTGTTGTTGCTGTAGCAGAAAGCGAACTTGAACCCGTCGCTGGCGTTGTTGCTGATAAGAACTTGTCGCGAAAACGCTTCACAATGACACACACTGGTACACTCACACTCACACACACTACTAACAAGCATAAATAAACACAAGGTGAGTGTGTGCGTTGAAAAGAGAGAAACGGAAACAGAATGCACGCAAACAAAGGCAAAAAGGCAACAATAACAACAACAAAGCGCACACACACACACGCACACACAGAAGCAAACAAGCAGCAAGCAGATAATAATTTCTTTTACTTGTAGTTTATTTCATTTTCTTGGTTTTTATTCGTTGCAGACGCGTCGTAACCGAAACCGAAATGGAAACGAAAACACAAAATGCCCACACAAAAAGCAGCCCCACATCAATTAGGCCAACTCTTCTTTTTTCTTCTTCTTTTTGCTTTAATTTAATTGATTATTTGTATTTCATTTCTTATTTTCTTTTTTTATCATAACCATGCACAAAAATTCAACGACTGCCACCGCGACGGCGACTTCGACTGCGACTGCGACGCCGATGTTAAATGCTCGCGATCCCGTTGATTGCAGGCCCACTTCTTTTATTGTTGCTGCTGTCACACGCACGCTCATTTACACACACACACACAAGCCAAGCAGCGGAACATGTTGTTGTTGTTGTTGATGCTATTTTTGTTGTTGTTGTTGTGCGGGTGAATTTTGACAACGAATAGCAGCCAGCAATTGTTGTTGAGTAATTTTTTTTGTGGTTTTATAAGCGCCTAATTAAATCATATTATTATTGGCACTTGGTTGCTCTATCTCTCACTCGCTCTCACATTGGTCTTGCTGCTCTTGTTGTTGGTGTTGTTGTTGTTGGTGTCGTTGTTGTTGGTGTGGGCGCAAGCAGCGCTAGAAATTTGTTGTTGTTGGCAGGCTGCACTTTTGTGTGTGTTGCGTGCCTTCATTCACTTGTCTGTTTGGCTTGACGTACACGCACTTTTTGCACACATTGCACGTGCTCTTTGCATTTAATTTCATTTATTTAACAATAATATTAACGCGAACGCGCGGCAGCAATACCTATCGATAGTTTTGCGGCCTCTAACTAGAGAACTGAATGGAGCCAACTGGCTGTTGTTATTATTTATTTTCGGTTTCGGTAGCTTGTCTGTTAGGTTCATGTTAATGCAAATGTAATGTTCAGCATGATGTAACTTGCCGATATATCGAACGGTGGCAACAAATGCGATGGTTTAAGGGTGACCAGATCTAGGGCAGACAACAGTTTTTTTTTTTAAAAACGATTTTGTATGCCGTTGAGACTTAAGTTCTTAATATTATTTTGTTAAATATTTATAACCACGACAATATAAGGTAAAAGCCAGTATATCAGATACCTTAATATACTTATTTATATAATTTATATTTAATATACATTTCTTTTTAATAAGATCAGATCACGTCGGTGTTTAATTTCTGTATTTTAATACACTTTTAATGTATGGAATAGGTAGTTTGCTTCTTGTCGAGCAGCCCATTTGAATATTTTAACAGTGCCCGTTTTTAACAGAGAAATAACGCAGTTAGTTAACATAACATAGAAGAGCTAACATAAGTATATTGGGTTTGAAAAACCAAGCCCATATTTGCATGAATGAAATTCAAATTATATCTTATAAATATTTTATAATACTAAATAAATTTCGAATGTCCCTTAAAATAAGAGACCTGTTAACAAATGCGAAATTAAACTCACTGGATATTGTCTGCACGCTGTTACCTATTGTGAATGACTATACTGAACAGCTCTTGTCAGCTAGCTCTTAGGCAGTCGCTAACGCAACAAAGCTCGCTGCTATAGAAAGCAGGTTGCCGGCGCTACCCGAATTTTAATTTAAAAGTGAATTTAAATTTGTAGCTGCTTTTTTGGTTTACCATAGTAAATTAAACAATTTGAACAAATGTACAAAGCTTAACGCTTTTGCATATAATTTAACTTGATTCGAACTTTAAAGAGCTGCTAGATTTGAGACACAGTCATAGCCTTTGAAAATATTCGATGTAATTCCCAATTTGCATCTTCTCAAATTCCTCCAAAGTTTAATAATTGTTTCTTTATGCCACTTTCGCCACTGACAAAACAACAATCTAAGCAAATTGTGCCCAATTTGTATTTGTTTTTATCATTTTTTGCGCACATTTTTGACCTTGACACAACTATAAGAATTATGACACAAATATTGCGGCAACAAAAAAAAATTCCGTCTTTTTTCCATTTTTTTTGGTGACGCGATCTGTTGACGCCTCCTCTTAAAATTACCCACATTTATATTTGCAGTTGATGTTGTTGTTGTTGTTGATTTTGTTTTTATTGACTGTTATTGTTTATATTGTTTAAAATTCCGATTCCGCACGATTGTCAAGTGAAAGTTGCCACCGTTTGCATAGTGTGGTTGCTGCCACGCCCCAAATGTAAACGCCCACATAGTGGAGCATGTGTGTGTGATTTATTTTCGAGCGTAGGTATGTGAGTAAGGTGTTAATTTCAGTTGGCAATTATTTTGAAGTTGAGTTTTTAAGTATGCTAAAAAGTCAGAGAAAGAGACAATGTCTGAAAACTGATTTTGTGGCCCACAAACCGTTTTCTGTGTGATAACACCACAAAAATTGCATAATCATTGTACGATATATATATATATATATATAAAAATAAAAATGTGTGTGCGTTTGTGTGTACATATATATGTATATATAACGATATTTATGTGCAGCTGAGCTGATACCGCACAGCAATTAAAGTCCAATGAAAACAAAGCAAACATAAAACAAAAACTTAATGACAAATACAAATACTAAATAACAAAAATACATTTGAGTGTCGAACTTGTTCTGCTCGTTGCGGAAATCAATTAAACAACGGCTCGGCCAAACTAAAGAGCCAAGTTAAGCAGCCAGCCAAGCCAACAAGCCAAGTCTATAAAAAATCAAACTCGATGTCAATGTCCTTTTGCATGCAGACACCAACAACAATAACAACAACAACTCTTGGCCACTCTCTTAGCCTGTTTGCTTTAAAGGGCCACCAACGAAACGAGTTCTTCGCCAACCGGCCAAAGTGGATATATACACATATATCTGTGGCCAGTTGTCTGGCATTGGATTGCCCAGCAATTTGGCCAACAAAAATAGTGTCAAGTTCAGCAAAACAACAACAACAACAACAACAACAACAAAGTCGCACTTATTTGCTTAGAAGGAATACAAAAAAGAAATAAAAAGTTGCCTTGCATTTTCAGTTTCATTAGCTATGCTCTTTGCCCCTCCCTACCCCTGTCACTCTGCACACCCCCCCCCCCACCACCTCCACCTCCCCCCGCAGCATTCCTCTGCTCGAACAATCGTTGACCCATTTAACTAGATTTTTAACTGCCAAACTCATTTGCATAATCTATTGTCTGCTGGCCTGCTTAATTCTAACGCATTTCTAATCGAGCATTATTAAGAAGCACCACAAAATGGATGAAAATGCATCTTAAATGCAGTCCCCAACTCCAGTCCCAGTCCCAGTCCCAGTCCCAGTCTCAGACTCCAACTCCAATTTCGATCTACAGTCGCCGCATCCAAAACTAATTGGCTCTAAAAATAGCCGCACTTCTGAGCTGGTTTTCTTTGGCAGCAACACACAAACTTGTTTCATGGGCCCAGGCAATCAAAGACGGCCCAAAGACCAAAGCCAAACCCAAAGAAGACTTTCATGTAAGACACAAAATGTGGACGTGGATGCTGGATGCTAGGCCAGCATCTGCTGCCTCCGATCCCAGGAATGAGAGTGAAAAATCCAAAGACACAGCCAGAGGCGGCGGGCGGAGGTGGGTGGTTGGTCTGGCGGTTGGTTAGTTGGTGGTTGGGTTGGCTGGAAAATACGATGAGATCGGTGAATCGATAAAATAAAAGACATAAGAAACCAGTTGCATAGTGGCACAAAATGCAAGTTGTTCAACATAACAACAACAACAACAGCGACAACAACAACGACAACAGCTAAGGAGAGGCTAAGTTGAATCTTCTGTAAACTTTAACGACCATCGTTAATGTAAGCAAGAACAAAATGAAGATTGTTTTGTTTTTGATGTGCCGAAGTTCAAATGCCCTCCTGCTCTAATATATATATATATATATATATATATATAAGGCAATTTACCTATAAATTCCATTTGATATTTAGTTATTTCTGTTCTTAACAGAGTGTCAGCCAACTTAAACAAAACCTAACTAAATAATTTTATTAGGCACTCTCCAGTTATTGCTTAATGATATTTAGCTACTAATATTAGTTTCAAAAATTATATATATACTTTTATCTATACTTATACTTATATCACAGTCTAAATAACTTTGATCATTTATATATTTTTTTGTTTTTTAATAATTATTTTCAGCTGCCAATTCTCGGTTAGTTTAAATACTTTGTTACTAAACCTGTCAAAGTGTGATCAAACTTTAATCCTTATTGCCTCCTCTTAAGAAACTCTTTTATTTGGTTAAGTTATCTTACAAAAAAAAACAATTCAGGTATTTGTAGTGAAATCGTTAAGTTTCTCCAAAATCTATTTTAGCTAATTTTCCAATCAAGACTCCAACTAGAATTTACTTTGTAAAGCAACACCGAAAAAAATTACTGTACGAAATTTGAACTTTCAAGATATTAGAAATATATTTTCCAAGGCCTTAGATGCATAGAGTGCAACATGTTTATTTTTTCCTTTTTTTTAAACTATTTACAATCGACCAAATTTGGAAAACTCTTCAATTTATTTATAAATGTAAAGGCTAAAATTGTAGGTTCGATTTGAAATGGTTTTGGTCTTATATATATTAATATGAATTTTCTGATTTATTCTATAAATAAAGTAGTAGACTGTCGCTAACATTAATTAAGAATTTAAATTTGATTTCCTTAATGTCCAACACATTTCTCAAAACACATCACATTAAGGCCGTCAGTAGTATAAACTAAATGATCTCTAGGCTAATTTATAAAAAACAACTCCAATAGCATATCAAATGCATGATCTTTAATTTCAATCCCAAAAGACTTAAACCTTAATCGTTTAAATAATTAATTCTACTTCTGCGCAACTATCTTTTAGAAAAGACAAAAAAAAAAAACGTAACCTTGATCAGTTCTATTTCGAGAAGTTGCTTGCTAGAATGCTTGTTGGCTTAAATTGTCGCTCGACAAGACACAAGTGGCACTGCCTTGCCCACCCTCTTCCACTTGGCCCTGTTGCACGTGCCGCACCACTGAATTGTCCAATTAAACACAACGATTTCTTTGGCCTCTTTGGCTCCCGCCACAGATTGTGCGTCTGTGTGTGTGCGTGTGTGTGTGTGTAGAAGAAAACCCTTTTCGACTGCAAGCTTCACCTTCGCCTGCACCAGTTCAATGACATTTAGCACAAGAATTGGCCAAGAAGAGACGTCAACAGCAGCAACAGCAGCAGCAGATCTTCGCTGCTATCTGCCATGCAGTCGCTGCGTGCGTCGAAGTCAACGTCGCCGTCGACTTCGCTGATGAGGCATATAAAAAGCGACGAGGCTAAAGAAATTTCAAACAGTTGAGGCCGTGAGGCGTTAAGTTAAACTTGAATCTCGTCGCGTGTTTGGTTTTTGTTTGAGCTTAAACATGAAGTTGGTTATTTTGCTGTTGATCTGCCTGGCATTGGGCAGTCAGGGAAATGTGCTGCGGACGCCCAAGGAGGAAATCGATGTACACGTTGAGGGTCTAATAGATCCCGAACGTCTGCCAATGTTCGAAGCTGAGAAGAAAGTGGAGAAAGTGAGGGTGACACAGACGGAGCAGAAGCCGGAGAAGAAGACGGAGCAGCAGGCGGAGAAGAAGACGGAGCAGCAGGCGGAGAAGAAGACGGAGCAGCAGGCGGAGAAGAAGACGGGGAAGGATGCGAACGAGAAGGCAATCGATGAACCCACTGAGAATCAAATAGATCTGGCATTTAATCCAGATATGTTTGCTAAGGAGTTGCCGAGAATCGGAAAGCAGGAAGAGAATGAGGCGACGACAGACTCCAAGACACAAGAACTTATGGTGGATATACGTCAATACGATGATCAGCCTGCAATCAAACCAGAAGATCTGAAAACAGAGCTGACCAAACTTGTGGTGGACATAAGTGATAACACAAATCAGGCTGCAATCGAACCAGAAGATCAGAAACCAGATGTCGCCACTGAGCCCAAAACAGAGCTGCCCAAAATCACCGAGGAGCAACCGACTGAAGCACAAGCCGAGCCCCAATCGGAGCCACAGACACTTGTAAAATCGCTGACCGATGAGCAGACTCCCGCTGAAGATGCAGCTGCGGTGGCTGTTCCAGCTGCACCAGTTGCTGAGGAACAGGACGCAGTGCAGCCGAATTTGCGTCAGGCGACACAAGCAACACCCACCCAGCAATCATCGACACAGCAGAACTTTGTGCAGCAACTGATCCAAAACTCGCCCATTGGTCAGTTCCTCAATCAGTTCAATGGCAACCAACAGCAGCAGGCACAGCCCACGGCTGATCAGGCTGCGACGCCGGTGCCGACAGTGCCTGGTTTCCTGAATCCGACCAATGCGATCACCTCCGTTCAGAATGCCGCACAATCTGTGGTGAATACGACAACTCAGGCCTTCCAGGGTATTCAGCAGTTCGCCAGCAATCTGGGCACTCAATTCCAAAACACCCTGTCCGGCCTGACGGGACAGCAGCAACAGCCGACGACACCACGTCCACCGGGTCCCATTCAATCGTTTGTGAACAATGTGTTCGGTGGTGGTAACAATAATAATAATGCCACAGCAGCTGCACAGCCCCAACAGCAACAGGGACCGCTGCAGGGCATCATTAATTTCCTGGGCGGCAATCGGCCATCGGCTCAAGCTCCTGCTGCAGCTGAAGCAGCAGCTCCAGCTGTTACCGAAGCGCCTGCCAGACTGCCAACTGTGGATGATAAGATTGAGCAGACCGAGGAATTCAACGAGCAGACGGCGGACACGGAGAACGAGGTGCGCAACAGCGGCGAGGCCATCGATGATTCCTTTGAGGAGGCGGTGCCCGTCAACGAGATCATTGTGGTCAATGATGATGCCTCTGCTCTCGATGCGTCTGCCGCCGAGTCTGTCCAGAGCGTGGTCAACAATTCAGTGGAGCAGGAGTCGCAGCCAGCGGCTGAGGAGCCAGTTGCTCTCTAAAAAAAAAATAAAGACATCAATTTTTGCATCTCACACTATACTATTTAGAAGCGGAGAAGTCGTCGCACACTGACTGAAGCCATTTTGTCGCCATTTTTCGATCGCTAAATCTCAAGAGACGAAGACAGAGAGATAAGGAGAAAAAAAAAAATACTTTCCCATAGTTGTTTAAGTGCATGCAAACAAATTATTTATTTCATTTTCGCAGGAATTTATATTTAATAAAAAATACAAAATAAAAAAACACGATAACATAATATATAAAATGCTGAGTTTTTTCTTATATTTTTTTTATTATTTTTTTTTACCATATCTCAGAGTAACGAAGTAAATCTTTTCTTGAGCAAAATAATATATAGTATCTGATGGAAAGTTTTCTTCATTATTGTATATAGATAATTTAAGATCTAGGATATAGAAGAATGTCAAAAAGTCTAGTAGAACTTTTTGATTTTATAATGTACCCAAAATCAAGCAAATCATCCACTTTCCACTTCCAACTCAAGGGAGAAAAAAAGACTATCTTTTCAAAAAATTATCTCATATTTATTTAATTAGTTTTTGGTTTTTGTTTTTATTATTTAGTTGTTACACATTAAGGTGGTTCGATAGCTCAAAAATTGTTATATCTCAACCTAGGGGCAAAAATGTACACTCATATTTTTATAAGGCTAAGGGGGAAAAAAAATAAGACTCAGCAAAAAACTCTTAAAAACTATGTACTTTGATAGGTATTGCAGCTGTTGTTGTTCTTCTTCTTCTTATTGGTGTTGGGAGGACAAATCTTATGCCCAAATATTTATTTTTTTGTCTTTTTTTTTGTTTTTTTTATTGAAATTCCATTTCATTTTACATAGTTTTCGCTAATAATCGTAAATGTTACACTTAAGCTGCCTTTATAAAGTACTTTGAGCTCGAAAATTTATTTGAAATAAGTCTACTTAAACTTACATGCGTAGCTTAATGAGGTGACTGTGGAGAGGGGAAGTGAGGGTGGGGGTTAGTGATCTATTGCTTTCTTAAGGGATTCTTGTATGTTTATCCATTGACTTATTCAAGTTTGCGACGAAGCGAATATGGAAAATGTTTTTGAGCAGCGATTTAGGGGTAGCAAAGGGGTTAGTTTTGAATAGATTTGTGAGTGATGTGCTTTGAGTATTTATGATTTGATGTGAGTTCTGAATATGTTAGTTTTGATTGTGTGGTTTGGTTTGAGTGTCTTTCGAAGAACATTTTTAAGTCTTTTTGTTTTTTTTTTTTTTGTTTGTTTGTTACTTTTCTTAGTTAGTATTTTATATTTTTTGATTCACGAACTTAGCTGCATAGGTTTATAGTTAATAAGTTATTATAATGATAGGTGCACAGCTGATCAAAACTCTTCTTTTTTTTTTATTAATTTGTTGGCTGATCTTAAGGATAGCTCCGATCAGGCTGATTTGTTAAGTATAGAGTAATAGATTTCGGTTTATATGAGAAATTTGTATCTAATTAAACGTTTAGAATTAGGCCAAACATAACAGTATTAAAGCGTTTCCATTTAGCATTTCGCTCAGTGTATACATGGTAAATGAATATATATATATATATATATGTTGATGTATGTGTATATATCGAGATATATTTTTGTATGTATGCATGTTATGTTTTTGTATGTTATGCTTGTAAATAGACGAGTAAATAGGCATTTTAATTTTGATTTTGATTTAGATACTGGGAGGGATTACGCATGTTTATATAGATATATATGTATATATATATATATATATATATGTATATATATGTAGAAAACGATCCGGTAGAGAATTTTGAAGCCATTTTTATGTCGCTCGTGTATAATTTATGTGTGCTTCTGTCTGTGTGTATGTTTGTATGTATATGAATATGTGTGTGAATATGTCGGTTCAGATACGTTTATATATATAGCAATGCATACGGCAATTTGGCTGAAGATTACATTGTCTCTATATGGTATATATGAATATGTGTGTGTGTGTTTGTGTGTGTGTGTATATATAGTATGTATCGAGTATATAGACTGTGGTATGAAGGTCATCTAATGGGCAGGAATGAATACAGTTGCTGCAAAATTGTTACTAAGAAGGTACAGTACATCGTGTATATAGGTTAGTTATAGAGCGGGCTGCTATATCGTATAGAAGCTAACATTTAGGCAGGTTCTTGGCGGCTTTTGTTTTTGGTTTTCTTTTTCAACCGTGCGGAATTTCTTTCAACTTATAATAAAAACTCTAGAATAGGATTTTTTTCTCGTGTATGTTTTGTTTTGCTTGGGTTTTCATATGTTTTGGTCGCATTTTATAAAAATAAAAATAATTTTTTTTTCTTTTTTTTGTTTTTTTGTAATTTTTTTGTTTCTCGCTAATAACAAATATTGCACAATTGGAATCTAGAAAATATAATGCGCTTATCAAATACATATCTATCGATTTTTGTTATAGCATAATATCGTTATATAGCCTAGGCAGATTTATATGTATGTGTATATATATGTTAAATGGATTGATTAACATGCAGACACCAAAAGGTAATGCGAAATTTTGAATATCATATGGAATAATCATATGCATTGAAATTTATGTATATATATATAAATATATATATGTATATATATGTTTGGACTAGCAATGGGATTTTGTGGCATTGAGAAGAGCTGAGAGAAAGCATAGGGAAGAGCAAGACATAAAAAGCTAAGAAATCATTTGATAAAATTGGGAAGTGATCTCTATATAGCTTTATACAGTTTATACAGATGCAGGAAGACTTGAGAAGTGTGTATTTTATTTTGATGCATTTTAAGAGTTTAAAAGTATTTTCTTTACGCCATGTTTCCCATTATGTAGCTGCATTGTTATAAGCATCTTTGCTAGCTTAGAATGTAGTTATTTAGTATTATGTTTATATATATATATATATATATATCTATATATATATATATATATATATGTGTGTGTGTTTATCGTACATTAACTAGTTTATGTTTACTCCTTATAAGCATTCCTTTTCCCTTACTAAACTTCTGCGCTAGACTAGAATACAATTTTGGTTTTAGACTCATGTGTTTTCTTTTCGGGATATTCGCTTATAAATTCGTTTCAGTTCTGTGCGGTGCCAGAGAGTTGGGCGTGGCTGCCACTGCGCCTCCTGGCGTTGCCATGCGCACCCTCTCCCCCACCCCTGGTCCGAGGACACGCGTGTGCCGCAGGACTGTGCCGCCCGAGGCGGACTCGGATGCTCGCATGGACCATTCGTTCTGCTTGAGCAGAAACTGTTTCACATTGTACTCCATCTGAGCGATGTCCACATGCTGGGTGGTTGTATGCAACTCCGCCTGCACGGATCGCGTCTTGTCCGTATCATTGGGATAGTATTTATAGTTGAGTATATCACACGTGGGCTGTTCGGGGCACTGCAGCGCCGGTGATCCCGATGAGGTGGAGCATCGCTGCGATTCTGTGCCGGGAGCTATCATTGTCGTCGTCGTGGTGGTGGTGGTGTACGCCACTGGCAAACCGGAGCGTGTGGTGCGTCTATAGTATGTGGTGCAGAGCTCTGCTTTTTTGGTCACCACATTCGCTGCTGCCACAGCAGCGGCGCCCTTCTGGCTGGGCGTTGCCTCCGGCAACGAGTTGCTCGTGATGTCCGTCTTGGGTGATAGTGAATCCTCCGTGGATTTGCCCGCATCCGCATAGCCATTGGTTAGCTGTTGTGGCGTTGTCTTATAGCCCGAATCCATGCTTAGTTTCTCAATGGATATGGAGTCCATGCGATCGAGTGTGGAGTATGACGATTGACGCTCCGTGCCCGAATTAGAATCGGTGGGCAGAGCAGGTGGCTGCAGCGCCCGCTGCTCCAACTGCTGTGTATTGTGCTGCACCCACTCGGCAACACGATTTAGTTGCTGTCGGCGGAGCATAACGCTCTCCTGGTAATCAATCGCATCGCTCATCGAGCTCGAGTTGGCCGAGTGTTTTGGAGAGACGGCAACAGTCGCTGCTGCAGTTGCACCCGCTGCAGCAACTACTCCCACTGCTCCGGCTTCAGCTTCCTCTGTCGCTGCCTTGTTGTTGTCATCCATTTGGATGCCCTTTTCAGTCTCTTTTGCCTCCACCTGTGGCTCCAGCACCGGCTGCAGTGCCACATTCTCCAGCGGCGTTGCCGGTCCTTGCCATGCCTCAACGGCTGCCGCCGCATTGCTCTCCTTGGATGTAATAATGTCCTTGCCATCGTTTAGCTCCTCGTCTAGCAGTCGCTCCCTTCGCTTATAGATCACCGGCACATGTGTCTCTATGGACTCCAGATTGTCCAGCAATATGTTGCTTTGGCCATTCTGCTGGATGCGCATCGCACAGAGGCGTGGACCACGATACTTGGGATTCTCCGCCTGCCAAAAGAGAGAGAGAGATTTGTTTAAACAAGTCTGGCCGGAGTATATATACAAATACAGTGCTCACTTGAGAACGGAAACCATAAAAAATTTAAAATTAATTTCTTTATATTAATTATGTTAAAGATTCATTTACCAGGTGAGCACTGTACAATTGTTTACACCCACCTTAATGGTCTTGATGAGATTTCTGTTGAAGGTCTCAAACATTTTGGCGCCCTCGCAGCTGCTCGTCTTGTTGCTCCACAGACTCTGGACGCTGCCCGAGTTGGTTGACTTGAGTTGAGAACCAGTTGCAGCTGCCACAGTGGCAGCGGCGGCAACTGACGCAGTTGTTATCTTCGCTGGCTGCGGTTCACAGACATCCTCAGGCTTGGCGATTTGCATGCTCGGCGGCTGCTCCGTTTCCAGCAGATTTGCCTGTGATATGCCCGCCAGCAGTGGCTTACTGATCTCGTCCTCCAGCTCCAGATCGGGTGCAACTGTTGTTGCCTCAAATTTGTTGAGCAGCTGCAGTGCTGTGCCGCCTCCATCCACAAAGCGGCGGTGCTGCGAACCAGTTCCTTGCCGCAGCTGACTCAAATTGCTTGTCTCCAGCAGATACTTCTCCGCACCATAGGCACCCAGATGTGTGGTCGGATACATCAGGGTGGACGTCTGCCCCGTAGTTCTCTCGCACAGCCTGTGATGACCCAGTATGGGATTAACCATGAGATCATCCTTCTTCGGCGGCGTAAACAGTTTATCCATGTCATTCAGATCGGAGACAGAGCTCTTTGTCTCCGAGATGACAGAATCGCTTGACTTGACTAGCTTCATCATATAAGGACTGTTCGTGCGTGACGGGGAGTTCAGATTGCTATTACATCGCAAACAGAGCTGCGTTAGTGGCTCGTTTGGCATTGTGGAACCGGCTCCGAGGGCATGTGGTGTTTGTGTGGCCACCGAATAGGAACGCGAGACATCCGCCAGGACAGTTAGATCCTGTTTGGTACACTGGCACGTATCGCAATGCTTTACATCGTTCACTTTGAGTTCATCCTCCAGAAACTTGGCCATTACTGTTGGCGATATCATATCGGGATCAGCGCTTGTCTTCGTTTGTTGTCCATTGAGCGATTGGCTGGAGTGGAATTTGTTATTGCCGTTGCCGTTGTTGTTGTTGTTGTTGTTATTATTGTTGTTGTTGTGGGTCTTGTTATTGTTGACCGCATCCTTATTGCTGTTATTGCTGCTGCTGCTGGTGTTGTTGTTATTGTTGTTGCTATTATTATTATTGTTGTTGTTGTGGTTGCTCGCTGGTGCTGTTTGTTGCTGCTGTGCATTGCTGGCATTGCCATTAGTGGCGTCTGTTTATTACCAAGTAAAGATAAAAGAGCCTCAGTCAATAGCTTGAAATGGGAATTTTATTTTAATGTTTTTTTCTTTTTATGTATGCGAGGCACTTCCTCTTCTTTAAATTTCATATATATATATATATATTATTATTTCGTTGAATTTGTAGGAATTCTATAAATTTGATTTTCCATAACAACTGCTAAAAACATTTCAATTGTGATTTAAATTTTAAGTTTATTAATTGTGTTTAAATTTTGAATTCTATTGTCTTCTTATTCCTCGCAATCAGTTTTGTTTGCACCATTGTTGAAATGACTATTAAAATCCGATATATTTATTTGGCTACAAGGGCTTTGTTGATTAAACAAATTGATTGCATTTCAAAGTTCAATTATTCATCAATTATTTGAGAATTCCAAGTGTTTTATTTATGGCACTAATTCCTAAATAAATATTGCCTATAACCTCAACATTCATCAAATAAAATGTATAAATATCATATTAAACACATTCGGACAGAGCCAACCAAAAAACACAAAACAATAAAACAAATTATTTACAGTGCATTTGAGCTGCAACTTAAACTATGACAAATAAAACTCAAATGAAAGCAATTAAAGCAAGCAAATTTGCACAAAAAGCTCATCAAATGATCATTAAAATAAAGAATAATAAATGCACAAGTGCTACTGGAAAATATATGAATATATGTGATCTGAATGATAATTGAATTAAATTAATTATCTAAAAAGAGATATATGTATATTTATATTGTCCATTCTCCACAGGAAATACGTCATGGACTATGAAATAAATATATAGAGAAATAAAATGCAATTGCTAAGCAAGGAAAATATGAAGTAAGCAAATTAAATAAACGAATCAAAAGCAAAATAATAAAATCAACATGGTCTACTGACACTTACCAAGTCCCCGCATCGAATACACCATGGCGGTTGGTGGAAAGGGGCAGGGCGCCGGCGGTGGCGAGTCCGAGACCGGAAGCACTTTATAGGAAGCCGTTGTGGCAATGCCAACACCACTATTGCTACACTCCGAGTCCGAATGCGAATTGGTCTCCAAACGCATATAAGCCGACACCTTGGACTGAATGTCAATTGGCAGCTAACACACATTAAGTGATGAAGATAAATACATATACATATATTGTTGTTTATGTGTGTTAATATATTTGAAAATGATGAATTGTTAAGGAGCGCTGACGCAACACTTACCGAGGACACCTTCTGTGGCACAAAGCTGTCCGGCTTGCACTGCAGCAATTGTATGGCAAGACTAATGTCGGCCTTGTAACGTTCCTACAAAACACATAAACAGACAGACAAAAAGAGAGTGAGAGATGGACAGAAAAAGTCAGATTTAGAGAGATAGACAACAATACTATAAGATAAAAGCGTTAGGAAAGATGCGGTCTCATGTGTGTTAGTGTTTGTGAGCTCCCATTTTGACACTTTTCGTATGCAAATGTCAAATATGTTTGCCGTCGCTTTTTAGCCTCCACCTAGCCACACCTCTCCTTCTACCACACATTAGAATCCCTATCTCTCCGCCCAGAACACAGACGTCCCTCTACAGTTCCCGGCCATTTGCCGTTGTAACCATTTCTCAGCTTCTTTACACATTGTTAAACAAACTTTTAGCTGTTGGTTTTTTGTGTGTTTCTCTTTTTGGTGTCAGCGACAGCCTCAAAAGTTCCTTTCACTCCCATTTGGTTTTGTTTTCGCACACACACACACACACAGAATCACACACAGAATCACACACACTCACATATACAAAAGCTTAGATGGTTCTTAAATTTTACAAATGCGCTGCACTCGAACTTGTTAAACAACAGCAACTGCAGTCGAAACAGCAACTAAATATGAACAGTGCTCGACAATAAAATACCTGCAGTGTTGCTCAAGTTCAACTTAAAATAGTAAACTGCCAGTATAGACTATAGAAAAACACTTCAGTTTCTCTTACAGAAGGTATCCGGCATTCTCAGTCGCTGCTCAAGCTCAGATTTCACAACAGTAAAAGTAGCGCTCTGAAAGTGATTAAGTGTTACTCAACAAGAGTGACGAACCTGTCATCAGATGCCTAATCACAGGGTATTACAGCAACAGAATCAGTTCTACGGCATATCTGACCCACATAGAGTGAAACAAAAAGAGTGGAGGCATATCGTGCCACGTGCCACATCCCATCACACTTTCTTGTATTTTGTTGCTGCTTATTGCATGTGTTCGGTTTCGCATCGAGTTTCCCTTGCATTTTCACGCCGCATCGCGGCGCAAAGCTGGCAAATGCTGCCGCTTGCATTTTATGCACCTCTTTTTTTTGACTCCCCTTTTTTGCTCGTTTATTCTGGCATTTTTTAACGGACAAAAAATGGGTATAAAAAGTGCATGAAATGGAAATGAAATACACTCCATACGGCAAAGTGCCAGTTGCAGTAATAGGATTGCATTCTATACATATACATACACACACACACATATATATATATATATATATATGTATATATATTCCTTTGGAGAGCATGGCAAAGTGGCCGAACAGAGGAGTGTTGGCATTAAATGCTTTTTAAATTAGCTGCGATAATTGAAAGTAAATTGATTGACAGCACTCGAAAGAGTTCCAAATTCAATCGGAGAGTTTTAATAATTTAATGAAATTTAATAAATTTAATGTGCGAAAAGCACAT
This sequence comes from Drosophila setosimentum, assembly GCA_035043505.1. Taxonomy (NCBI): domain Eukaryota; kingdom Metazoa; phylum Arthropoda; class Insecta; order Diptera; family Drosophilidae; genus Drosophila; species Drosophila setosimentum. The sequence goes on from JAWNMY010000006.1 coordinate 9,120,100, forward strand.
AATTTAAAGTAGTTGAAAGTCTTAAGTGTGCGAAGAAATCGTGATATATATTTATTTTATAGAACAGATTAAATATGTAGATCAATATTGATAAAATGTTTGAGCTTCAACCTCATTTTAAACCTCAACAAAAATCGGTTAAACGTTGAATTTAAATCCATTTGCTGTTGCTTTATTTGTTTCTTTGTTGTTGTTGTTGTTTTTGTAGTTGCCAACGGCTTATAACTTAATGAAAATCTGCTTGAGCGCACTCTCGCCTTAATAAATTGCATTAAAAGTGCAAAAATGATAACCGCATTTTATCATACACCTCTGCTTTTTTTTTGCAATTGACTGCACTGAAATTAAATGCGATTCAATCGTGTACAAAGTGGTCGTCTGTAAATATGCGCGTGGCGTGGCGAAATTTACTTTTCGCAGACAGTTCTGGTGGCAGGTAGGAGAAACTACGGTTGCCGTGCCAATTTCGCCCATAGAAATGTTGGCAACAAATGCTGCGCCATATTGATGGGCAAATCTTTGACCAAGCCAAAATATATCCGGATCTGCAGTGATGAAATTTACAGCTTTACTGCAGCGAGTGTGGCAGGCATAAGGACAGCCGCAATTAATCCCCATTCAGGCTGTACGCTCGGCGCACGATGCACATAAATTGTTCAACTTTACACTCTTTAATGAACTCGGCCATTGGGGCTGCCACTCACTGGCAGCCAGGCAACCACTTTGCCGAGCCTGCATTGCAAATTCATTCTGCTCCTTCGGACAAGTGCGCTAAATTTAAAACGTGCTGCGACTGGCTATCGATTTGAATCGGTTTTAATTAAGCTCAAGCGCTGGGCCACACACACACACACACATATATAATATATATATAGAATATATATATTTATATATTTGAATAGTGTGATTGTGTGTGTGTTTGTGCAGTGTTTGCACAAGTCAAAGTAATAAGGATAATTGAACCATTAGCGGGTCTTGTATTCATTTAATTTGAATAACAAAATCCCCTGCAGCTGCTGCTGCAGCAGCTGTTAAAGACAATCAACCAAATAGCCGTTTAAAATACTTGGCCTAATCAAACATCAATAACACAGTAATTGGAAAAGCCTGCAGAAGTGTGCGTGTGTGTGTGTGTGCGTGTGTGAGTGTGCGAGTGTGTTGCGATAGAATTTGTGTCGAAAATGCATTGGCCATGCAAATAAAGCTAAAGTGCGATGTGTTCGATTATGTGGTAGGGAAAGTGGAGGGAGTCCACATTCATAAGCCGCAAGTTTGATTGCCTTTTGCGGGCTGCGTGTTGCCCCAACAAAATTTCTTTTTTCCCTCTTCATCACTCTCTCTCTCTCTGTCCCTCTCTTTTGCAGTCCAACATGATTGCTGTGCAATTTCACGCTTGTTTGCTGACCAAGGACCAACTGACCACAAGCAAAATAGGGAACCACACCAAGGTACATATGTTTTCTTCCTCTATAGGAAATGAAAGGGTGCACACATGAAGGGGGGAGTGGCGGGGAATGGGTTTTGCGTTTTGTGTGTTGTCGTAGTTCGAAATTTAACTAATAGAAACGTTGACATGCAACACGATGTTTATGCAGAGTGTAAATATTGTGATATTCTGGAATAGTTGAGTTTTAGTCACTGATTAAAGCGTCGCCAGTTGAAGCGAAAAATCAATAAACACTTAGAAATACACCTCGCTCTCTAGCAAAACAAAAATCAAAGAAACACAGAAGCCACGCCACAAGCAATTTCCATGCTGAGTGCGCTATGAATTCTCAAGCGGTTTCTGCGCACTCAGAAATGAGCTGCTGCCCTTGATTGCTTTTCAAAAGCTGTTTGATTTGCTCCTGTCGAGTTCTTTAGATCGCCACAAATAGCACTTAATAATTGGTATTTTTCAGATGTATATAAATTGTATAATTTGTATTGATAATTTCTTTACGTTCCATTTCCTATACAACTCATAAAATGGTTCTCATTAAGATTTTAAATAATAAAGCTCGTCTGTTATTGCTGCTGTGAAGCTGAGTGTAATTCTGAGAAGCGGCACGCAAAAGCCCAGGTGAGTGTTAAACTGTAATTGGGGACACATTAAGTTAACGTGACAGTGTTGAATTCATATATATATATATATATATATATATGTATATATAAATTGGAGTATTTTCCGCGACATGGCCCACATATTTCTATATCCATTGGCATTGCATGTGAGCGGTTTTCGCAGATTTTTCAACCTTTCAATTCAGTGGACGGGCGTACATGACGTATGCATAATATAATGCGGTAATTAAGTTTTTTTCTGCTGTCCATTCGACGGCCTGTTGTACAAAGTCCTTTTAAAGGCCACTCAACCGCAAAATCAAAACCACAAATGCCAACGAAATCATCAGAAGAAAATTAATTTTGCACAACGACAAAACAACATAATTGCATAGTAAATTAAGTTAAGCTATAGCAAGGGAATGCTGCCAGGTAGTTATGCGCATAGCATCGGAACGTGAATCAGAATGATATGAGACAGAGAGAGAGAGAGAGAGAGAGAGAGGGGCAAGATGCTGCAGGATAGAGGGAGTGTATTCTGAATCTAATTAGTAGCTCAAAAGCTTTGCAAACGCAGCAGTCAGGCAAAATATAAAGTGAATCTGCATGTAATTTATGTGCCTTAGACATTTAGTTGCTCTTGGATACGAGGACAGGCTATTAGCTGTGTTAATGCTTGCATTATTGTTAAACTGCAGCATTTCATATACTGATGTTTGCGGCTAATCTGCAAAAGGAACGAGATTGTGATAGAGAGATTAAACTGATCGTCTTAATCCGATTGCCACACATCAAATTTGTTGCATTTTGCCCGCCAACAAGAATAACAATGACAGTATAACAAAGACAACTTTGAGGAGAAATGCCAACATGGCAAATATACCAAAGCATCCCAAAATTAGCATAAGTGTAAACATTGGCCCAAGTCCATTTCACGTGTGTGTGTGTGTGTGTGTGTGTGTGTGTGTGGCAAGTTAAACATTTGGCACTGCATTAAATACATAAAATTGCGCATATATTTGTGTATGAGCAACACAAACTAACCCCAAAATTGTCACAAACAACACGGCTGTAGAGGGTTTAGGATATGGGGATGTGTTATTCGATCGAAACACATTTTCCAAAATTTGAAATGTTTCGACAGGCAGCACAAAAGTCGTACTCACTGCAGGAGCCAGAAGGCTCTGTGAGCTATCTCTCTATCTTTCTCTCTCTCTCTCTCTCTCTCTCTCTCTCTCTCTCTGTCTCTCTGTCTCGCTCTCCCTCTCTATCTCTGTGTGTGTGTGTGTGTGTGTATTCATGCAGGACACGCAATAAATACATAGCATGAATGGTTGGGGAGCAGGGAGTCGGTGTGTTGTCTAATGCCAAACGCAAATAAAAATGGTCGACCGACAGATGCGGATCCGGGTTCCAGAAAGTGGGGGCAACGGGTCTAATAATGTGCGCTTGTGCGTAGAAAATGTAGAATTTACATTTTTATTTCAAGCATAGCAGCAACAAATATGCGACACATGGCAATTGAGGCTATAAGTCAGAGCAACAAGAAAACAACAAAAACCTAAAAGATAGAAAACTTGCCAAAAATAAATGGAAAGACCAGGCGGACATTATAACAACTATAAAATACCCTTAGGAATAGTTGTTAGAATTTTTAAATTGGGTATTTAAACCTAAATGAATATTCATTTTTAATTAACCCAACCAAAATTCGTATCCCAAAAAAGTACGCTTATTTGTATTAAATTCAACTCTCGAATAATATTTAGCTTAAAGTGAAATTCCAATTAAAATATAGTTCACATAAATCTGCAAATTTGAGATGCTTTTGTGTTTCATGTTTATTTGTACTGCTCGCAATAACAATTCTTACGCTTATTTGAAGCTCATTATTATGAGTTGTGAATTGTAAGAGATTTGAAGAGAATTTATATTAGTATGACTGCATATTATGTATATGTTTCTGTGTAGATTATTTGACTTTATGTCACTGTCATTTCCATAATTTCCACAAACCAAACATATCCATTTCATGTGGGGTGTGTGTGTGTGTGTGTGTGTGTGGGTGGGATAAGCAATGCATGGTCAAGCGAAACTAAGGCAAATCATTGAAATTTCCAAGGCGCATCATTTATTCATCACGCACATTCAGAATGAAAGCTGAGCAATACCCATATATTATAGCCCCACATTCATTCAAACACACATTCCGAACCCCAACCCCCAACCCCAAACCCATTTCCCATTGAAATTGTGTGTGCAAGTCGGTCAATCATGAAAATGGCCATAAATATACTTGTGTGCGTGTGTGCGTGTGTGTATGTGTGTGTTGGCGTTTGTTGTGTTCTGCCTTATGAAGGCTGCTTTCAGTTTGTTATCAAAGTGCAGACGATTTCAGAGTAACTGTACACTTGTCTAAAGTGCGAAAGTTTTCTACTTCGTCTTATGTTTTGTCCACACAGAGACACCCCAAGAGTACAAGATGTATGTGTGTGTGTGTGTGTGTGTAGACTCCACGCTCTGATTTATTTATTTTAGTTATTGAGGCTTAGCCACAGAATGTCAAGCTCAAATCCTTTGACATCCTTCATTTTGCCAATATGAAGGCCTTTTACGAATCTTGCATTCGTTTAATTATTTAAAAAGACTTTTGCAAATTGTTCTCTCAAGGTTCAGGACGATCGATTGGTAAATGGCAAGCCAACACAAGTCGCCGTATTCTAAACAGTGTACAAGTAAATTGAAATCTGTAAAGACTGTTGTGGTTGGAATTAAAACGTTTCCATTTTCGATATACTCGTGTGTGGCACTTGAAATCGAATGCAGCTGGTGCTTAAAATGTCAAAATAGCTGTAAAGAGGAAAGGACTCTCCCTTTTTTTGCTGCCAATAAAACACGAATACCTATAGAAAACGTTTGTTTATTCCGTCTACTAAAAGAACTCTAAAGTTCGATAACTAAATGGTGTATCTCATTTCAAATATACAGCACTTTGGGGAAACAATTTGAGTCCTTTATTTGTTTGGCTTGCACGCTCTCGGCTTGTTTACAGCGTGTAAATAGAAAATAAATGGGCCAGCCATCTACATTTTATCGCGAACACAAAAATACAAAAAAATACAAAAACACACACAAAATAATAAGAGAAAGAGAAAAGAAAACGCAGTTTCAGTTTCTTCACCTGTCAGCTTCGCTGCCTTTTCGCCATTTGGCATTTTCTTGGCCCAAAGCAGATGTAATTATTTTTAATGAGCACCTGCAGAAATTACACATCAAACATGTTCTGCGGCTGCCGGGGGGAGGTGACCAACTTGTTTACGGCTCAAATACGTGTATATCTGAGTATGTGTGTGTGTGTGTGTGTGTGTGTGTGTGCGTGTGTACTATGTGGGTCGAGGTAGTGTGTGTCCCTACAGCAGGAGCAGCCGCAAACTTTCTTAAAGCCAAGTAAATTGCAAATTTCAATGTGTTGACCAAAGCACAAGCAGAAAAATGTAAATGTCTGATGTCTGAAACAGAGAGCAAACATTGTGACAGCATCAGCAAAATGACTTTATAACAAGGACCACATGGAAATCTAAAACTTAAACAATTTAAAGGCACCATTTATATAAATATACATATATATATATATAGAGTATCATGTATATGTTTGTCGGTGTTTGTGTGCGCACTAATTTAAGGCTTGTGTTTTAATTAAAAGGTGACAATTTATTTACATGAAAGCGCAGCTGACATCAGGTCATAAAGCAGCAGCACACAGGACAACCAGACAATAGACAAGAGCAACTGCAGACATTGCCACAGGGGAATGTAATATAAAGCAGAGAGCAATCAGGGACACACACACACCAACACACACACATGTGTGGAAAATCACGAAAAATTAAAATGAACGGATCGATAAAAAAAGAATAAAGCAGATTTTCATAAAAATGCGTTTCAATCAAATGAGAACAACAGTGGCAGTGGGTGGTCACGTTGCGTAAGCGAAACGTGCTACAGAGCGACCGAGCGACTGAGGACCCAGAACGCAGGAGGCAACGAGTGGGGCATTGAAGGCTGATATGCTTGATAGCTGATGCCTGGCGATGAATCAACCAGCCAGTTGGCGCCAAATGCCAAAACAATGCAAGTCAACCAAGCCAAACCAGCAACAGCAATTTATGATTTACAGCAACACAACGAGGCAAGGCACAGTGAATGGAGAGAGTGGGGGAGGCACATACATATGTACACGTTGGCTTGTTACAAATATCCTGCGTTTATTTCGCAGTAATTACGAACGGAAGGCGTATACGCAATGTTACAAGTAAAACGCCACAAAAACATGTCGAGCAATTGTAGCGCGCCAGGGGAGTGGCGGGGAGGGGGGGGGGTGCTGTGGGTGGTGGTGGACATTATTTGATTTTTAGCTGGGGTAGAAATAAATTTATTTGCGTGTCAGACTCAAATGCGAAGCATGGAAACAACAAAATGCCAAAACCAAAACAGTGAGGGCAAATAAATGTGTGTGTATGTGTGTGAGTGTGTGAGTGTGTGTTGCAATTAGTATCAAGTGTTGTTGCTGTAAGCGATAAAAGGAAGAGATTAGCTAATAACTTATGCAAATTCTAACTGCAGCATGTGAAAGGTTGCCAATAAATCGAGTGGAAGATTGTGATTGCAGCATGTATCCAAATACATATTGAATAAATCTGTGAATTAGGCAAAAACCGACGAAAGCACTTTAGGCCATGATTTAAAGTAAGTGATTTAAATGTGTGTTATTTGCAGCACTTCAACGCATTTAGTTCAAGATACAACACTTAACAGCTTAGGCAGAGCAATAAATTAACGATTTACTTCGCCTATAAATGTGTACTTAAAGACTCACATTTCTTAAGCCAAATAAGTCGTTGTCATTTTAAGAATGTAACATTTTGGTCACCCATTGCTCTTCGGTCGAGCTTATTTTATAGATTTATTTTAATATAAATTATGATTTATTATTTTGGTATTAATGGGAAACTTGCAGATGGGACGAAAATAGAATAGATGAAGTTCGCTAGCTGTAAATTGTATAGCTTAATTTTTCACTCATTATATAGTTTTCAAAGACATTATCAACTCTTAACTTTGGAGCGATCCTTTCTCATCCCTTTGCTGTCACCTTTTTTGCCTAATTTAATATATATTTCAATTTTAGTTAAATAAACGACGCGTCGCAACAATGTTGGCAGCACAAGCGACATCAACCACCACAAAGATGTAGGCAACAGCAACAACGAAAACAAAACAACACCAACTACAACAACAACAACAATATCAACTGGCTACACTTGCGCCACTAAAAGCGACGCCAAAACCAAAAACGCACCATCCCAAAACCCCAAAAAAAAAAAAAAGGACAACTTTTTTGGGGGTGTCTTCGAAAAGTTGAATGCTGCCACCCACAAAAGGAAAATCGTTCAAACGCCAGAGTTGCCAGCTGCTGCCAAGGGCTGCAAAAAAGGTTGGCCAAGGAGCATGGGTATTGTTAGGGACTGACAACTGTTTGTTGCTAAAAGGCCAACTAAAGGTGTTGCAAATGTGTGCTCCAAAGTACTTAAAGTGCAAGCAAAACTATTTGCCCCAGAATTTTGTATATCAGCTGTTATATTTCGCTGTCTCTGATAAGATCAACTAAAGTTGTTGTTGTTGTTGTTGTTATAATGTTTGTGGTTGCTCCTTACGAACTGCTCGGCAAATGTGATAATGTGCACAAAGTAAAAGTAGCGGCTGCAAACCAGAACAGTCATCCTGGTGCAAACAACAAAGTTAAGTCCGGGCAACAACAGCAACAGCAGGTGCAGCCCTGAGAAGTTTTATGAGTACAACAACAACAACAATAACAACAGTTATCGGTGCGCTTCAAAATGTTGCACAATCCGCACGTGCAACTTGGCGTATGCACAATGTTAGCTATGGCAGATAAAAGTGTAAAATGGGTAGAAAAATGTAAGTCGAGGTCAAATCCAGCTTCACTGCTCCCAGCAGGCTAATAAATTTGTATAACGACTAAGTGCAACAATGGAAAATAAAAATCCATAAATATCAAAATGTATGTTATGGATTTGCTACTTATGATAAATAAGTGCATAAGTGTAGATTATGCTCAATATATATTGTTGAGAAATGAATGCGAGTTACACACATACGCATTTACATAAGTGTGTATTTTTTCAACATCAAAATATGTTTTACGCAATAAATTCTGTGTTTCTTATCTGAATTTATTGAAGGTCTATTTAGTATATTTTGAATTGTGGCTTTTTGTTGCTCACAGAAATCTATTTATATTGATACACGTTAATCTGAAATAGTCAAACGAATATGTCTATACTGACTCGATTGTTAGAGCTGATCAAACATATATTCAAGTAAGTTATATCAACAATATTTCAATTATTTATAACATTTAGTTTAACAAGTGCTAATGAATGCTTTTTTTTGGGGAACTTCCCTTTTGCAGGCAAACTCTGCAATCTTTTAAAAATACAATTTTACTTTGTGTCTCTATCGCTTATACTGGCAGGTGCATTTGATTTTACTCAGGTAGCAGCAAAACTCGCATTTAGTTCAACTCAAGAAATGAAATGAATGCAAAATCAACTTTTGCTGCTGTTCTATTTGCTATTTGTCAACTGGTTATTGCTAGGTATGATCTCACTTAAAAGAGAAGCCCAAAAATTATTTTGTGAAGTTTCAAAGTCTTGAACTATTCTATGCCCATTTCAAAAAGTTATAATAAGTCAAAGAGCTGCAAGATTTGCGAGTGATAAAAGCATTTGCAACTTGTGCGTTACAAATAGCACTTAAGAACCGAATGGTGTTTGTGCCCCCAACACTCAGCGTGAACATTCGTATATGGGGCACTCAGCATGGACACTGGTGCTGTGACTTAAGGTTCGCTTTATGCTGTTTCGAGTGCGGCGCCAGAGATTGATTTATGTAAATGATTTGCCATACTTTGTGTTGCATAACAAATACAGCACAAGAGAGAACGTGAGGACGCGGATGCGGATGTGGATGTGGATGTGGTGGTGAATCGTGCCGAACAAGAAAGTAACCACCGCCAGGAAACTAATATAAAAGTATAAGACAACAAAAAATACGTTGCGATAGAGAAACGATAAGAAGAAACTCTGTTCACTGGGCTGCATTCGCCAGGCTGTTGCCACCAGTTCTCTTCTGCCTGACTGAAGTTGAGTTTTTGCATGCCGCTTAATACCAGCCAGTTAGACAGATGAAGCCAGAGAGGAGATCACAAAGCGGAAGAGCTAGACAAATGATATATTGCTGATTTGCGTAGCTGACGTGTAAGTCTGTGGCACTGGCATGTGCATATATCAAGTTAAAAAAAATATATACATATATTCTATATATGTATATTCGAACTAAAAGGTAGAATATGCAAAAATATAACGCATACGCCGTGTTAAGCATGACAAATGGCACAAACTGTAAACGGCTGTGTGCTTCATTGCTCTTTTTCAAACTTCTCTTAACACTCGATTTAAGAGAAAGAGAGAAAACACACACACACACAGAGAGAGAGAGAGAGAGAGAGAGAGAGAGAGAGAGAGCGAGAGGGGGGGAAAGAGCCAATAAAAAGAAAAAGAAAGGTGTTACGCATAATGCAAATTAAAAAAGCTGCCAGCTAATGGCGCGCACCATTAAACTCATTTCAACTCCCCAACTTGTCCTTAGTCCTTTTAAGCCACATCGGAAAACTTCAAAATGAAAATTGCATAACTGCAGCAGGAGGAGCATCAGCCAATCTCACACACACACACACACACACACATACCAATGCATATACGGAGTGCACTTGAGGGTCTGCGATTCTGAACATAACTCGACGCGACGGGCATATTAAAGTTTTATGTGGCTGCGTTATAAGCTGCACTAATGCCACACACACACACACACACATACAGCTATAAAGCACATAGATACATATTTGTGTATATATTTTTGTATTTTCGACATTCTGTTTAGGTTTCGGCTTTCAGTAGAGCAAACAAAATCTAAAATTTTTCACCAAGCCCCGAACAATTTTGATGTTTGTATTTTGTGTGCAGCAACTAAGAACACCAATAACAGCAGTAAAATTTGTACTGATTGCTTTTAGGCTGTCGATTCATCAGGCAGCCAGATTGCTCTATTGGTTTTGGGAAGGTAGAGTGGAGGGGGGAAACAACATAACATCAAAAAATTGAATGGAGTGGAGCTGAACTGCTGTCAATATCTCCTGTGGTCATAGTTTCATATTAATTGAATTCAAAATCTGTTAAACATTCGAAACTTAACTGTAATTGCTGCTGTCCATGCAAATTTCCAAAAAAGTAAAAAATCAACAAATTTGAAAATGATATGAATTTTTAATTATGGCTTATGCTGTGGTTTTATTGAGCTTTCCAGATAGCACTCTATTTTTTAATTGGCTGTTAGATTTACCCTTCATCTATAAATAAATATTTATAATACCTACTCCCACACAAATACAAGGCACAATATTGGCTGCTTTTAAACTGAAATTGGCAACATTTATATTAAATGTGCTCCAATGTTTTCACTCTGGTCTGCCATTAATTTACCGCAGCCACCCCTTCTCAGACACAACCCTTTGACGCTGCAAACTCTTCTGTTTTTGGCATGCAAAACATACAGTCAACCCACACTTGACCCCACTTAACAGTCCAAATCTCGGTGGGACCACAGTCTGCCTGCCGCAGCATGCCGCAGCTTAAATGCTCCTTCAACTAAACACATACACTGCATTTTGTGGAAGAGAGGGGTTTGGTGAGGTGGTCGGGGAGCTATCTATGCGAGCTGCGTCTAAAATTATACGTACATATTAAGCTCAACAGTTCCGAGCAGCCATCTAAAAATAAGTGAAGTCGTCGTATTTTTGCTGTTGCTTTTATCATGATTGATACACTAAATTAAGGCTAATTGCAGAAAAATATGAGGTGCACATGTTTCCAGGCTTTGGGTGGGTATTTAGATCATTAGAGTGTAGTGCATGTATATATGTACTATGAGTAAAGCGGACACCACTGCGGATACGGAAACGGGCATAAGCATGGACATGTACATGAACACTCAACCCTGGTCCCAGTCAGGGTCTCTGTGCTGTGAGGCTGGCGCCAACATTTTGCGCTTGGCGCAGACATTAAAATGCTTAAAATATCGATTTGTTAGACTGAAATGAAATGCCGCCCATGTCCGTTTCCCCAACAAAGGAGCCAAAAAAGCAACAGTCTGCCGCTTAAAAGGAAAAAAGGCATAAAAAGTGCGCCATTTCAAAATGACAGCAACGAACAGCGAATACTCTAAGAACTTTTTCAAAGCTTACAAATATTATTTATATTTTATTTCTGATTGGTTTTTTAATGTTACGGTATTTACTTGATATGTATTTTCTCAATTCCCAAATATGACCATATAGACACATACATTTTTTTAAACGTACGGAACAACTTTTTGTTTTTGCAATGTCACAATGCAGTGTTGGCCAATAAAACAAAGTTATCGCACCAATAAAACGCAACAGAATTGAGCTGGAAAGGGATATGTTAAGCCATTGGATATCAAAGCTATTTTTCCCCAAGCGATACATAGTAAATAACACAGTCATTATATCCTTTAAGAGCGTGTTAAGACTGTAGCATAATAAAAAAAAAAAAGTGGAGCTACAAAACAATGGCCGTTATCTATCTTTGTCTTTGTGTTTGTGTGTGTGTATGTGTTTGCGATATGCAAATGTGTGCGTATAGGTAGACATTTATAGACCAAAAGTTTGGTCGAATGTACATCAAGTTGTGTGTGTCTGTAAATTTGTGTGTGTGTGTGTGTGTGTGTGTGAGTGAGTGCCACATGGTTGCCTTGGTTTTATTTACTTGAGCTGCTTTTTCGCTTTGCGCCGTTCTTTCATTTTCTCCTCTTTTTTTTTTAAATTTTGAAATATTTTTTCCGCCGATTGCCCAACATTTTTTTCATTTCACCAGCTGCAAAAGGCAAACAGGAAAAAATGAACGATTCATATCGTGCAGCGAAAATCAGTTCAGAGCTCTGATTTTCCGGACCGTTATTGCTGTAATATGAAATAATTTTTTCTCTCTCTCGCTCTCTCTCTCTCTCGCTCTCTCTCTCTCGCTCTCTCTCTCTCTCTCGAATATTTCAATTTTGCTAGGGTTCAGTTTTATTCTCTCATTTTTTTTTTCTTTTGCGTGCATTTCGGCCACATATTTTCCGAGTCTGTTGTTGTTTTACATCATTCAACATGCTACCGGAAAAATTTCAATGTTTGTGCAAGGATATTAAAAACAAAGCGCACTCAGTGGGATTAGGTGAGCTACGAATGTTCAACATTTGTTAGCTTTGGCTTAATTGGGTTTTCGACGACATTGTTCTGATTTTTATGATACCGAATAGTTGAGAGGCCTTATCAACTTTCCGGCCAGCGTATTCAGAAAAGCGCTCGTGAAAGTATTTAGAATTGTATTGAATAAATACAAAAACTTCAAATAGTTTTATTTATGATTACAGGTAATAAAGAAAGTATTATACTCAATACATTGAATACTTCTTCTTTGAGTTATTTCGTTAACTGCAAACACATCTTTTCAAATTTGAAGCCACAGAAAGTAAAGTACGTTTTATTTCAATTACAATCCATTCCATTGTTTGACTATTCTTAGACTGAGCTAATTCGACGCAAAAATGTTTGTCTAAAATAGCATTTTGCCAGTCAGCTCTCAAATTCCATCATCCAACATCCTGTCAGGACTCTGAAACCATCAGTCAACAAGAAGGTGGGGAGACGCTGCCACACCCACAAGCCCAAAAGCCCAAAAGCGACAACTAAGCCTCCTTCGCTTAGTTGCAAAACCACATCATGCAAATATGTAAATAACTTTTAAGAAATTAAGCACACAGGCCCAAAAACAAGCAGCCAGAAGCAATGGCAGCGGCCTAAGCCTGGAGTAAACTTCCGGATTCGGCTTGAACTGTGGCGAACTGGAGCAGTTCTAGTATGCAATCACTTATACGCACCGTCGCACAAGAGGTTCCAAAAGTTCTCAGCGAAAACTCATTGAAGTAGAACTCACAATGAGCTAAAAATGCCTTGAGTTGAGAAGTGAACAACGCGATTACTCAAAGCACCTGCCGCCAGGTACGAAACATTAATTACACTCTTTCGGGCTAGAAACAAAAAAAAAAACAAACAAAATACAAAAGAATACAACACAACACATTAGAAACCCAAACCAAGCTGGGAGTGAGTATAGTGATTGCCACGTGAACTGTGTGTGCTGCGCTCCGTTTTGCATTTTATCTGCTCCAATTGCAGCGCTCGGGGAACCGGTGAGTGCCGCATCATATTTACAATTACTCGGCATTTAATGCAAGTGGGAATTTCAATGGATGACGCCTTGGCTACGGCATCTGCATCAAACTGTGGTGTAGCATGAACGGTTGAAATATTCGAAAGAGCCAGTAAGAGGATGTGCAATAACAGCCAGTGAAACCACACCCAGTAGCTCAAGTGAGAGAAAGAGGAGTTTCCTCTGTTTGCAGTAGGCAAAAGCATCGAGCAAAAGCATAAATTTGAACTTAGATTTGAAATCAGTTTGAACAGTTTTCCATTTGACTGTTTTAACAGTTAAGTATTATCTGTACACTAAAGTATGCCAATAATCTATTAACATTTTCTAATAATTTAAGATGCAAAAAATACTAAATTAAGTTATACTTCCGCATATTAGAATTATTATTATTATTGATTTTACAGGTACATTTCAAAAATCCGATAATATATAGTCTAACATTTTATGCGCCTAAGCTGGATAAATATTTATCAACAAGTATGTAAGTCATAAGACATAAGTATACCTTTCCCATTTTAAATTACAAAAGTACATCAAACCCAACTAAGTCCAGGGTATTACTCCGTCAAGTAATTGAGTACAAAATCGCTTTTGCATACAACGTTGGCAGTAAACAATAACAGCCGACAACAACAGTCAACGATGGCAAACGATTACAGGACACAGACCCACAAACTACGGGCGACGTGCGACGGACTACCGAGTACGGACTACGGCATACGGCTAAGTGTTTTGCAACGGAAATGCCAAGCTATCATGCAAAAAGCCACCGCCAGATTAACGAACCATGGCCAAGGCATGCCAAAGGTATACAGGATGCAGATAGCGTAAGCAGGATACCATATACTACACAGAGATAGCTGGAAAAAGACACACAGACAGAGTGAGACCGATAGAGAGAGAGAGAGAGCAAGAATTCGGTATGGCACGTGACGCAGCGACAGTCCATGACCAAGTGCTGATTTTTCATCCGGCCAAGTGGGTGGGTGGAAAGCGTGTAAGCAACAAAAGGTTATTGACATTGTCGCCAGGACCCCCAAACTCATAAAACAGCGTGCAGACGACAAAAACAACAATAAAAAAAAAACAAAACAAAAAAAGAAAACAAACCGAAAGCCAACAGTAAAGCATAAACTGCAATCAGCGAAAATCCATATCCATATACGCTTGCCAAGAAGCGAAATAAATCCACGTCAGTTAAGCTGCCCACAAGCTGTAGTCCATCGATTTGGTAAAGTCAAAAGGCAATAATACTATGCTCATATGGGCTATTACAGTAAGCACAATAAGTATGATAACAGCTAACATCTAATGGTCTTGCACATGTGACAAAACTAAATATGACAAGCTGAGCACAGATATAACAAACTTTGCGCACACATCGAGTGCACTCATTGTTGATTCACGATACTGTTTCAAATACCCAATGCATTCGCAATTGTTAAACAAAAAGACAAAAAGTATAACGGTACCAGGTGGAAATTCTCACTTTAAGTATTACTTTTCACAAACACTTTGGCCAAAGGACAACAGAAGAGGTTAATAATACCAACGCCAATCTTTTTTCTTGTTTTTTGTTTTTTGTTTTTTGTTGCCAACTTTGTTTCCAACATTAACCATTACCCTAACTTTCTCGATTCCCTTGGGTAACTAATTGTGGCCAACATGGCCGATAGCCTGAACGAAACACCTCGACTAGCTTAGATGCAGTAAAGTCCGTTAAAAGGCTTCCAAGAGTCCCCCAAAGCCATCACCTCGTTCATTTCCCTCCAACGCTGAAGTGCATTACGGCCCGACGGCATTTTACTGTTCGCCTTAATTGAAAACTTTTCGCGTAGATATTTTTCAAAAAATTTATACAAAAGCTTGTTAAAACAAATAAAATAAAAATAATGTAGAAAACAAAGTGAATTGGAAAAGTTTCTAGTTTTTAACGCTTTGACGCCTTGCATTTGTTTAGCTCTACTAAGCGACTTTCAGCGGCTTAAAGTTATAGCCAGCTACCGAAATGATGCAGGCCCAACCACCCCAAAAAGTTGGCCGCCAATTAGTTGACTAGCCTTACGTGCGCTGAGCGTAAGCCAAACTTGATGCTTTTACGCGTGCATCTTGTTGAAAAGTGTATTACAATTTCATTCATTGTTCGCATGCAGCTTTTTGTACACTTCTTACGGATACAGCAACACATTTATTTTTTACTTGCAACATAAGTGAAAATAACCAAATAAACTTGCATTCCATCAAAATGCAAATCGTTGAATTCTAAAGACATTTTTCAGCTTTAACTTAAGCTTATTTTTGGGTAGTGTACGAAATATATATAAATATGAAAATATAGGTTGAGGGGTAATCGGACTGCTTAAGAATCGAGTCGTAGCTTGAAAACTTTTTGATTACTCATTGAATAATCGATTTAATACAAAAAAATACAAACAATTTTTATAAAAAGTGATATCTTGATGAAGAAATATATATATTAATTAATGATTCTGTAAACATTGTACTTACAATTTCCCTTTGCAGCTTGGCAATGTTGAAGTTGGCCTGGGCCAATCGAACGCTGAGAGTGGCCACATCACTTGTGAGCTGAGCCCGCTCGTTTGTGTTGCGATCGACGAGCTTTAGCATCTTATCCTCGAGGGTCTGATTGACCTTTTGGACACGCTTGTGCGACTCGTACAATCGATCGTACTTATCCTGCCACGCAATCACGCTATCCTCCAGCTCCAATTGGCGCTCCGACTCACGCAGACAGGCTGTCTCCAATGCGTACAGTTGTGTTTGCTTGTCGAGCAGCGCTTGCTGCAGTTGTTCGATTTCGATTTCTGTGTTGGGCGTGGATGATGCTGCGGTTGCTGCTGTTCCTGTCACTGCTGATGTTGCTGCTGCTGCTGCTACTGCTGTTGCTGTAACGGCTGCAACTGTTGCTGTTGTCGCGGTCGCTGTTGCTGTTGCTGTTGCTGTTGCTGTCAGGGCGCCCGCTGTGAGCGCTTCGGTGGCCGTCTGCAATTGAATTGTTGTCAGCATTAAATTAAAAATAATCAACAACAAACGGAATTATGTGCATTTTATAATTAATTTTGTTTCCGCCAGCAATGTCAGCGCATACCGGACACAAGTGTCACACAGTCTCGACGGCAAAAATGCTACTAATCGCAGGGCAGAGCAACCGAGAGAGATAGAGGGGGAGATAGAGAGAGAGAGAGAGACAGATAGACAGCATTCAATGCACGGCATTGGACTTATTACAAGCGGTTCTTTTTTAATGTATAAAATTAAAAAAAGCTTGGCGCTCGTTCCTCCCTCTGTTTGAGCACATCATAAAAATGCACGTCATGCTCATAAATGCTACTTATAGACAAAACAAAGATAGAGAGAGAGAGAGAGAGAGAGAGTGGGGGACAAGGAGAGGGTGAGCGAAGGTTAAGAGGGAGAGTTTGGTCTGATAAGCGTGCTTTGCATGTGCTTAATTTTTCCAACTTTACCAAGAGCAGCATCTGGTTATATTGCCACAGATAACGCTGAAAGTAGCTAAGTTTATTAAAGACACGACTGGGATATATGCTGTAGCAAGAGAAGGAAGAATAATGAAGTTATCATTTGTGGAAGTCATATTTAGTAATGGCAGTTAGTAATGTGTAGACAAACAATTATTTCTATTAATCGTTACACATATTTAAACTAACTCATTGTATGCCTACTCCAGGGTATACGAATATTTGCCCCATGTAGTTAATGAGCTATTGAGGGTGAGTAACTCTCTCCGCTCATGGACTTAGCTAGTGATCCCCAATTTGACCAGCAAATGAGCAGATAAGCTGCAGCAACTACAAAGAGCGGGGTAGAGATAACAAATGATCTCTCGAGTCACACGATCAATAGCGCAGATAGTATGAGTATATAATGTAATGCAATGGAATATTTCGACTTTTGTGTTTGTGTTCTTGTAAATTAACATAAATGTGCTTTTACACCCGGAGAAAAACATGTTTTCTTTTCGATGCTTGACGACATCGAGTTTGATTTCAAAAATTTCTAACCCATTAACTAACTTTTAAAACTCTTTTGTGTAAATCGCAGTCACAATTCTCTTATCAATTGCATTATTATATTGCCATGACTATGACCTAAATGGGGTGACCACAGGAGACGGTTGACTAAAATCAAAGTGAAAAATACGCTCGTATGTACTTGTACTATATATATATATATATATATATACATTTCTACAAGTGTGTGTAGCATGTGTGCATGTAATTGGATTTAGTTGACAGAAAACAACAATGAGAAAAGCAACCAAAACGCTGCCAGGCTAAAACTTTGTCTTCGGTTACAGTCACAGACAACAAGCCAAACTCTGAGAAGAGTCTCAGCGGGAAAAATACAAGGAGAGAGAGAGAGAGAGACAGAGGGAAATAGAGAATTTGAGAGAGGAGGGTAAAATGACTCGCTTGACATATATGAGGCGATGAGTTCGTTGTCTACTCAAAACTAAAAACTGCAAAATGTACAGAAAATTTAATTAAAAAAGGATTTTCAGGCTGTGCAAAAGTTATTTGGCTTCGCTGATTTGGCCTTTCCGTCTCCGTACTGCCTCTTTTGCAGCATGTCTTGTGCAGCGCCAGCATTTCAAATGCTCTAGAATAATGCCAAGTATTTTCCTTGTCTTTAGCGCATACGAGTATATATGTGTTTACTTTCGTATTGGTGCAAACGCAAAGCAAAATTGAATTTTTTAGTTTTCGATGGGTGTCGCTTTTTGTGGTGGCATATTGCCAGTCACAGTCGAAGACATTAATTAATTTCGTCAGCAACTCTAATAAACCAAACTTCAGCAATTAAAGCTAGCCCCGCAATAAAACTACGGTCCTGAAATTTGGAGTTACAAACTTACAATGTGGTCATTATTAAGTGACATTGGGCTACAATTTCCATAGAAATAACTTTGACAAGACTTAATCGACTTTTCAAAGCCATTCCTTGTTAGTCTTGCTTTGGAATACTTCACCGATTTCCAAAAACCAGGTCTTCTTCGTCAATTATAAAGATGGTTCTAAAGTTTTTACGACCATAAGTTTTTCAGCACTGCTGCGATTTCAAAGCATAATTTTTAATACTGCACTAAAAGCCGGAAACTTTACTTTACACGAAATGAAACTCAAAAAATCCACTTTTGCGACAAACGGGAGGCTCAGTAGCGACGATTATAAAAATATTTGTTTACAAACTTTTAAGCAAACGGACAAAATAACACTTGAGAATTGGATCCTCTTGATTTATATGTGTTTCAATGCCATTTAAATTGGGCTTTTGGTTTGGCTTTCATCATAAAATAATTTCCATGTTTTTTTTTTGTGTGTTTTTCTTAAGTGAGTAAGTGTTTTGTGATTGCTTTATAGAAACAAAAGTTCTTTGTGTGTGCTGCAAGCAAGTTAATTGTTTTTAAACTAATTTTTATTAAAATCTGTTTTCATTTGCAAATATTCTCGCCGAGACAGAACTCTTACTTGCCACAATTTCTCGAAATTGTAAATTTAATAAATCTAGAATTTAGTCAAGTTAAAATATTATAAATAATTTGCTATATAGGTTGAAGTTAAATTAATTAGTTTTGCTTTTGTTATCCTCAGAAGTTTTGCTTGAGTTTATATATATATATATATAAGTATAAAGCATGAATTCAGCTGAAAATCTACCAACTGTATCCACAACAATTCGTAAAGGAAAAGTCGACTTTGCACAGATTCCTCATCAATTGGATCATCACTCTGATTTGCGAAAGGAAATGATAATGAAAAGTAAAACCCAAGCATAAATCTTTTACACGCTTAAATGCAGTTGAAAAGAGATTACTGTTTTGCTTTTTTTTTTTATTTGTGTTGCTTTCAGCGCTTGCCTTGCAGCTCATTTTTCACGCGAAATGACAACAAAAAAAAATAAATAAATGAAGAACAAATTTCCAAATGAGCACTGTGAAAACAGAAGATGGAAACCCTTTTACACTGAGCTAAAGATTTTCTAATTGTCATTGTGCCATAAACGCACATCAGCACACAGCAAGGAAATGAGAGTGGGTATGTAATAAGAGAGAGAAATGAGTGGAAGGTGGCAGGGGAGACTATAGGAATGTGTCGTGGGCAATGCCTTACTCATGGTTGCATTTCACTTTGTTTGGGGACTTGTCATTATTTATTATATTTCTCAAGTCCTTTCATTACAAAATATTTTTGTCATTCATTTGTTGCCTTTTGTGCGGCGCGAAAATGTGAAGGCAAAAGCATCCAAACAAATTTGCTTCAACGAAAGGACGAACGACTGCCAGGCAAAAGATGTTGTCGTCGTCGTCATCTTCGTTGTCACATTCCACGGCAGCCTGCTTATTTACAGTTACTTGGTTGTCTCTTTTTTTTCTGTTTTGGGTGGCATGCGAAAGGCTTAAAAATGAAACGGAAGTCGCCATATGGAAATCTCCTGTCTACTCATCATTAACTACAGCTAGCAGGCAGACCAGATAAAAGGAACTGGACGAGTTACAGTTCGTGCTTCAACTGCTTTTTCAGCCTCATTTGAGTGGATAATTACAGTAGAGCAAGCAACCCAGAACGGGGAGAATACCCAAAACTCGTGTTGTTTTAGTAACCCAAAACTTTTGTGCCGTAATCAATAAATGAATTTTGTAAACATCAATAGAGTTTTCTAACGGTTGTGCGAGTTTTGCCTTGGCAAACAATATGCGCCAG
Organism: Drosophila setosimentum; assembly: GCA_035043505.1. NCBI lineage: Eukaryota > Metazoa > Arthropoda > Insecta > Diptera > Drosophilidae > Drosophila > Drosophila setosimentum. Next base: position 9,140,300 of record JAWNMY010000006.1, read on the forward strand.
TTGCTCTGGTGAATGGAAGGTCAATTGCTGTGACCCAAGCCAAGGGACCTCTGGCTTTGCCTCTGCCACTGCCACTGCCACTGCCACTGCCACTGTCTCTACCTCTATGCCTCTGCCATCACCATCGCTGACATTTAACACAAACGACGGGAACGCTCCCGTCAGTGCCAATGTATATGTAGGTCTCTCTGTCAGCAGTGCTGAATGGATATGCGATGTGCCACAGCGATGGCAACGGAATGCTTATGCGAATGCTTAGGCACAAACATACGTGACATGCCTCTATCCATCTCTGTCTGTCGCATTTTGTATCTTGAACGTTGCTTAAGCGGCGGAAGTGCGATGTGCACCATACTGACAGCCGGAGCTGAGGGACGGGGCGAAAAAGCAGCTGGAGTCGAGTGAAGTGAGGCTGCGACAGAAAAGGAAGTGGAGCCGGTGCTGTGTTGCCAATTCGGATCTTTTGGCTGGAAAAATGGCTGCCTCTGGATCGTTGCCTAACAGTTGTCATCATACTTTTCTTTCATTTTTTTTTTCCAGCGACAAGAAGTTTAGCGTGGCATTTACAACTCGAAGCTATTAATGCACAGTGGGCGCAAATTGTGAACATAAACCAAATAATATCAGAACTCTATCAAATGAATATAGTAGTCAACATATATGGAAAAATAATGATTATTATTGAAATTCATATTCTTAAAATTTATACAATTTTAAAGATAATAAAACAAATGAACGACTTTATTTTATTTTAAACATCCATTATAAACCCAGTTACAATGTGCTTTCGCGACCTCGACTCAAATACAAATATGTTGAAAGCATGTCTGTATATTTACATACATATACACATACATCACACACATATATATATACATAAAGATGTATGTGCTAGTTCACATTATGTGCTTTTTGTGCTGACACATTATGTTAATACATCTACGGTTTAGCGCGAACAAATATTGAACTTCATGTGGCAGTTAACAATGTTGTTTCTGTTTGCTTGTTGATGTTGTTCTGTGTCAGCAGGGAACACACACACACACACACACACATTGACTGACACACTCACTCACATTCAGATTAATGCATATTTTGACGGCAATTCGAACGTATTACACAAAATGTCGAATACATAAAAAAAGCTGAGCAAAAATAATATACTGAATGCCCAGAATCGAAATGTGTAAATCGAACCGCATTCAGAATGATTTCGTTAACACACGCAACAAAATTATTGAATAACATATATCTATATACATATAGATTTAAGCGGAAATCGATGACAGCCATTTTGCAGTAAATTGAGGCATTTTGGCATGGCGCTACTGTAATTGCATTACAGACAAGGATGGACAGACAGACAGAGAGAGAGAGAGAGAGAGAAAGAGAGAGAGAACGACACATTTGCTAGCTATTTTTAGCGGCATTTTCATTTAATTTGCTAGCCATGCTGCATAACTAAAAAGGCGAACGGTAGTCAGAACAGAGATGAAAGATGAGATGAGTAGGTTAGGGATGGGGAGTGGCCGTGCAATGATGGATAAGTGGGGGGCGTGACAGGCGTGAGGGTTGGTTGCCGGCTGCCGACAGCCGCTGCTTTCGGTTTATGTTTTTCAATTACGCAAGCCTCAAATTTGCAATTTAGATAACCTGTTTAGGCAGCAAACGTATTTTTCTTCATTTTTTTTAGTCGACTCCATGTGCAATTTACTAAATTGGCAGAGTGGGAGAGATAGATAGAGAGGGATGGATAATATTCTTAAATAAACGTTTGCATTAAATATAAAGCAAATATTTAAATTATTGTGTGTGAAATTCGAAACTAAATTTTGCATCTTTTCGCGTTTCACGTTTGACTTTATTTCAATTTTATTTTTCGCCTGTCATTGAAAATACATATGTATATTTGACATTTAATTGAGCGGAAAATACTGATAAAAAATATATGCGATAATTCTGATTGATATTTGAAATATTCGCATATGTATATGTTCCATAAAATCCATTTATGTATATTTATATATATATATATAGTATATGTATATATATATATATATATATATATACGTATATTTATTCAGCTAGTTGTGCGCATTTCACCTGAACTTTATTCCACCGAGTGTGGCTACGTGTGCAGACGCTTGGAAAATCCGTGTGCAATGTCAGTTGCAAGTCAGTGATTGCAGATGGCAGAGACGGCGACTGCGGCAGCGCGAGTCCTATGTGGGTGCAACATGGCGTATGATTAATGAAAAATTGTACACATATGTGTGACTGTGTGTGTGTGTGTGTGTGCTGCAGTCGAAAGAGCAGCAGCAATAGCAAAGTAAAAGCAAAGTGAGAAAGCTGATAAAATTGATAGAACAGCAAAGAAAAGGAGTGAAGCGGAGCGAAGCTATGCAGAATCGATTAACAAAATCACTGATTGAATTTGCCACAAAATTGCGTTTTGCGAGGCTGTGGGAGACAATGCAATTGCTACGGAAGCGCCAACAGCAGAAACAGTGGCAACAGAAACACACAACAACAACAAAAACAACAAACTCCACACAATAACAATACGCCAATTTCCTTTTGGCTTTTTGTGTAAAGGGAAATAAGCAATTTCGGCAAATAAATCGTAAAAAGTAAAAGTAATAAAATCAAGAAAATGAGAAAAGAAACAGCACACACACACACACACACACACACACACACACATCCACACGAGCACACACACACACACATATACATATATGTACGTGGTGTAGAAGCGAGAACACACTCGCAATATGAGTCTCATTTCGGTAAGATGAACCAAAAAAAAAGAAACAAAACAAAAAAAAAATGTGTGTACAAGACAAGCCAACAAATAAGCCTTATTTGAAAAGACAATTTTTTATTGCCCTTGCTAAAGTGAAGTTTAATGTACGCACACATCGATATATCACAATAAATTGAACCTTATGAATATTCAATTCAGATTCAACGCAGAGTTGCTTCGAGCTGTTGTTGTTGTTCATTTTGAAAATGATGTGTTCTTCGTTTTGAGACATTTTTCCTGCCATAGATAAGCAAACCAATGGAGAGTATAATAAATATAGCTATCAGAAGCAGACAATCGTTGAGGGCGAACAAAAATAATGTAACAGAAGATAACAGTTAATGAGTACAAAGTGCAAAGTCCTTACAGTGGATTAAAAATGACAATAAAATAAAAGCAAAAAAAAAAACACTTTTAATTGAAAATTACAGTTAGTTAAGCAAAGCTTTTAAAGAATGACTTTTGTTTGTCACTTCATTTTACACAAAAAGCTGATCAGAATTGAAAAAAATATTAAGGAAAAGAACAACGATGATTTCATTCATAGATAATAAAAATATGTATGTAATTTTCAAACTGTGAATGCATAAATAATTAGTCTTGCATAGTCATAATAGTCATATCATCAACTATGAATCAAAATCACAATACATCAATTTCTAAATAAATAAATAAAAGCATTTTTTGTACAAATGTACTAAAGCACAAAACAAAATCAAATCGAAGTTGATTTAAAAAGCTTTTTAAAGTTAAGAATACAAATTTGGTTAAGAGCTAACAGCTAAACAGTGTGAGACCAATTTTCAATCCTTTTTCGTATAAAGCGCTTCCACGAAATGGCAAACGAAAATCATTTAGAATCAGCGCTTTTCCATCAATGTGTACATATATATATATATATATATATATATATATATACGTATGTAGATGTATATGTATGTACGTTATTTCAGCTCTCACATAAAAACAAAACCCCCATTTATGCCACAAAGAATCTTACCAATCTCTCTGCAACCCCCTCACACACACACACATATATATATATATATATATATATATGTATATATGTAGAAAGATACTGCGGCTGTGTTGAATATAGTTTCGTCCATTCGAAGGAAATGAGCAAGACATTGAGTCACCTCGTGGCGGCAACTGTATGACTGTCTGTGTGGGGGAGTGAGTTTTGTCCTGAGCTTAGGTGTGGGCAAAAGCAATCAAAATACACATACACAGAGAAACAAAGACAAAGATAAACAGGGGCAGACAAACAAAATATTGACTTTGCTGGCCGCACAAGCAAGAAGGCGAGCGAAAAAAAGCAGCAGCGGGAGCAGGTGTACATATCTGTATATATATTTATATATATATATATAAAAATATATATATGAACTTGGACTTTTATGAGTGTTTCAAATGTGTGCAACAATAAATTAAATCAAAACAGTTAAATTTGACCTTGGCCAGGACAGCCAGGCGCCGTTGATGGTCACAGCGAGCTCAATTTGAATGACATAAAATGGAGATGCCATTTGGGGGCCACTACATGATAAAAATGAAAAAATAAAAATAAAAAAAAAAATGGAACAGTGAGGGCCATGAACCTTGCGGCTGTGAGTGTGTCCAGGGGCAACGATTGCACCGCCTCTCTCCCCCTCATTTGGTCGTGTGCATCTGAGCAAATAAGCATAACGAAGCTGAGTAGAATGGCATTATCCTTGGGGATGCAACTGCTTCAGCTGGCTGACTCGTTGCACAAATACGCACACGCCATGTGAGTCGCAATGGAAGCACTTTATTATGCCGCCAAATTGAAATAATATGCATATGCACATGGACAACAAACAGTGAACAACAACAACAACAACAAAAAGAGACTGAGGAAGGCAGAACAATTCAAACCAGGATACAGTGCGTCCATTGTGCAACATGGAGGTCATCGCCATTGCCCCTAACCCCGCGACATCACACGTGTCGCTGTTGCTGATTGTTTTTGTTGTTTCCTTTCTTTCGCCGCTGCAACTTGTTTGACTTTTGTTTTTTTTTTTGCCAAACAGCATGAAATGAGCCCCGGCACCAGGTGGCAGGCAACATCATTAACATTATGTAAGCAGCAACCGGCGACGACACTGACAGCAGTAGCAGCAACTAGGCAGTTAGCCAGGAGGCAGCAAACAGCGACCCCAAATCCCGAGGCAAGAACCTATATACCCAAAGCATATGTGTGTGCGTATGTGTGTATGGCTGTGTAGAATAGGTAACCTCTGAAGTTGTAATTTATGCTCAGACAAAATGGTGCACAAAAAGCAGGAAGCTTCTCACGTAACTTCGCAAACTATACAAATGAATGCGATTGTGTGTGTATGAGTGTGGCTTTATGAGTATCGCTTGTTGGCCTATGCACCGTTACAAATCGGGGGGTTATATATTCACACATCATACACAATACATTATTCATTGCAATACTGATATTTATCTTACTTGCATTCAAATAAAAGGCGATGAAATATAATGGTTTATTTAAGAAAGATACTTACGATATTTTATGTTCAAGATTAAATGGGATAATAAGAACAACCAAAAGAGTAAGCTTTCTGTTGTGCTTTATTGGTTATTTTAGTATAGCATACTTTTTGCGGCACGCAGACTCAATTTTGATATTAAAGCATTAATTGTAAAATAACAAAACTTTGATTCAATAATCAAGAGCAAACTAATCATCGTTTAATTGTATTTATATCTCTTGTATTTATAACTTATATCTTAACAATATTTTCAGCGCACAATTTTTTGGTTTTGCAAAAGCATCCAATGACGTATGCAAAATGTTGAACTCATACAAAAGGAAAGCAAATTTCAGTTTAATTTATCGATTTCTGTTTGATTTTTTAATTTTATTGGACCAAAGCCATGCAGCATCAGAATAAGACATTAAATTTGCTAAACGCTTAAAAATGTTTGCTTGACGCTTATCTTTAATCTGACAAAAAGATCAGTTGGTTGATTGCATATATTCTTTTCCACATGATATCTATTCACTTTTATATATATATATATATATTAAAATAAAAAGCAGTTACCTGGCAACGCAGCGCAGCAAAAACTTTTGACCAAACTGCATCAGGCAAACTTCTTATAAAGTACATAAAACGTAATGACTCGCGCTACACGCGCGCCTTGAAATATGCAACAAAAAGTTTTTGTGACTTTGACGATGACTACAAGAAGAAGCAGAGAGGCAGAGTACGCAAGTCTACAGATATGCCGCATAAGCTACGTAGCCATAATTTGCATAAAATTAAGTTACAATTAGACACAAAGTGAAAACTTGTGTTTGCGCGCATGCATTTCCCGGACAGTTTGTCGCTTACAGCTTAAATAACAGCACAAAAAACAGCAATTTGCCAACAAGTTTGTGGCATCAGAAGTGGGGGTGGTGTAGCTATTGCAACAAAATGTCAAATCACAAACAGAGTTTAAATTTGAGGGATATGCAAATGAAATTTGCATGCAATGTCGCGTCAGTACTGAGTGTGTGTGTGTGTGTGTGTGTGAATGGGTGGGTGTCTGTGTATGTAAGTGTGAGTGAGTGAAATTCAATTCGCTGACAAAATGGCAGCTATTTATATTTGTCGCTGTCTGAGTCTGGGTCTGGGTCTGCGCTTGGCACTTGTCATGCTGATGTACAGATTAGGAATTAATCGAATTTTACTGTCAAATCGAAGGCAATAGTAGCAGCAGTAGAGGAAAAGGAAGTGGCAAGCGTCGCCGTTGGCATGGCAATGCAAAACATTCAGCACATGCCAATACACACACACACACACACACACACACACACACACACACATACGCATTATGAGAGAGAAAGGGATAGCTAGATGGGTACACCTACGCACACAATGGCAGACAGAGAGACGCAGAGACATACACACACACACACACACACATACATACGCACGCATACAGAGACAGACAGACACTGACACTGTACGTTACGCAGTTGTCGGCATAGCGCTACGTTAAAAATACCGTAAGATTGCCTTAATTACTGATAAGCTTATATACATTTTAGTTTGCCGCTCCTTTTCTTGTCATTACTCTCACCTGTTCCACAGTTGTCGACATTTTGGCTTTGTTGCTTATGTTTATTGCGTTATGCTTTCTTAATTTTCGTTTTCTTAACCACTGTGCTCACAACGTTGTTGTTTGTTGTTGTTGCTTCTCCTTCCTATACACTATATTGCACGGCACATTTTGTTTGTTGTGTTATTGTAGCGATGTTGTTGTTTCACACGTAAAATACATATATATATATATTTTATTTTTTTTTTGCACTTGTTAGCAGTTTATTTCAATGGACACAATGGAGAGAATGCGTGTTTTGTCGCGACGTAAGCAGTTGGCTGCTCCTGCTGCTGCTTGCGACGGGGTTGTGCTGCTAAAATCAACTAAAAGTATTTTTTACCAGACAGGATTTTATCCTGCAGTAATGTGAACTTCGTCGCTGTTAAGTGGAGGAGTTTTCTCTGTTAAACGGTGGAAGCAGTGCGCATTTTGCGCTTACGTTGCTCAAATTGCGCTAACGTCACTTACGTTACGTACGGTCATCGAGCTTGTAACGGAAGACTTTTGGGTTTTTCTTTTTTGGCATTTCGATATAAATTAAATTATAATTTTTAGAATTCTGTGATTTTCAATACAATAAATAACAAAAGTATTCTTTAAAACAAATTCATTTACTTTTCATTTAAATTTCACTTAGAACTAAGAGCAGTTATAAAATAAAAAAATAATCTTCACTTTGGATGCAACATAAATAAATTTTTCTTTTACTTTTCTTTACTTTACAGCTGGTGCCTCATCTTCGCCCAGGAATTGATGTAGATAGTCCAGCCAATCCTGAACATCCTCGAATCGTATAACTGCCAGTAAAAGACGACGCAGATAGCGCAGCTGGCGAAGATCGCCGCCATAGCACTGGGCCATTTTGCTGACATTTATGCGAGCCATGGGCAGATTCACTTTAGGCCTGGCCAGACTCACTTTTATGTTCATCAGCTGCTTCCAGCTGGGCGCCTCCTTTTGCATTTCATCGAGCATAAATATTTTACCCACATCGCCGGTGACCACGCCCACGGGCGTAGCTAGCGGACTGGTTGTTCTAGTCTGTAGCTGCTGAACGGGCGTTTTGGTTTTAATGTAAGTCCAACATGCTTGCAGGTTCAACCACAGGCAATAATCCTGCAGGGCGTTGAGCATTATCTTGAGGTAATCCTCACGAGACAACTGCTCGTTGTCGGCCTGATCGATTTCACTGCGCGGTTTGTATTTGGACCAACGCTTTGCCTTCTGCTCCTCGCACACCTTTTCCGGGCTAAACTGGGCATTGGAGCAGTAGAATAGCTGCAGAAACTGATCGGCAAACTCGAAACGCACATAGGGCTGACTCAACTGTGGAATGGTCTTGATATAGGTGTTAACTTCGGTGGGATTTTCCGTTTTAAATATCCTAAAGAAGTCTCCAATGAGACGACGTGTTTGCTCACCCAAACTGGGATAAATCACAAAACTATCTACGTACTGCAGCTCAGCAGTATTACTTGCCTCCATGATAAGCGATATAAAGCGCTAAAATAAATGACATTAGTAAAAGTCAGAAATAAAATAAGGATATTCTACTCTACCTCCAATATGCATAGGCGATTTGGATACATTGATTTGGATGCTGCACGGCTATAAAGACGCAGCAGCTGTCGCGTTATGTTCGTGAGACGCGTTTTGGGCGTCATGCCGAAAACGATGAGCACAAAGGGCTTCGTTTCCTCCTGGAATATCTCGGGTTCTGCTTGCTGCAGACGATTGTGATCCAGCCAGGCGAGAAACTGACGCTCCAGCACCCAGCAAATCATGTCCAGAGCATTGCAAACACGTGCTAGCCGCACTCCTGGTGGCATCTTCTTAAAATCGTTCACCCACGGTTTGCCGCTGTGCCAGTCGTAGTCCTGCACATGACGCAAAAACACTTCCTCCTCGTTCATCTTCTCCTCCTCTGCATAATCGAATAAATACTCTGCGCTGAACTTCGTGTACTCACGCAGCTCCGTGTCGCTGCACTTGGCCATGCAATCCTCCAGCAAATCCAGGAGTAACTGCAGTTTTTGAGGCTTCTGCTCCGTAGCATTGTTGACGCCCAAGAAATTTAAGTAGTACGGACGCAATGCTGTCCAGCAGGGTGGAAATGCGTCGACTAAGAGATAAAAAGTGCGTATCACATTTGTGTATCTGTCAAATAATTCGTCCATCGTCAAGCACTTGGTCGTAAGAACCTATTAAGGCATATTAGTATTAAATAACCATTATATATTTAACACACTTACCATAATCATATCGAAAAGTCGATCGAAAACTGCCTCATCGGGAAAAACAGATTGCATCGCCATTATTTCAAGCATATCCAGAAACGTATCGTACTTCTGATTGTACAGATTGTTACGCAGGTCCTGGGCAGCGCTAATGGTGGGTGCATCTGGAAGCATGGCACAACGATGTTTGCTGACGCACTGGCTCGTATTGTGCAGGCATCCGGGCACCCGGGCAGCCGGCAGGCGATTCTCGCTTTGCATGTACAAATTCGAGATTATCGCACGCAGATTCCACTTTAAGTTTTGTCTGTTTTTCGGATCGGTTTTCGAGCGATTAATCGGTGCAATTTCTGTGGAGATGTCGTCCTCGGCAATCGGCACTGGTGCCTCCTTTACTGCAACGTCTTCGGAGCCGGATTCATTCATTTCACTGTCGGCATCATATTGCGCATCATGCTTTGCATTCGTTTTTGTTGTTTGCATACCCGTTTCCACGGCATCTGCATCGGATATTCTGTTAGCTCTTTCGTCTGAGACTTCATTCTTTATTGTTTTAATTGATTCTCCACCGTGGTTTGTCTGAAACATTTTCGACTATTGTTTACAGTATTGTGTTTATGCGCCTACCTTAATTCGATAAAGTAGACCCTGAATTATCGATAGTTTATATGCCAGTAACAGCTGGGGCGGCAGTGTGGGAAAACGCTTATCGCATATCGATAACAGTTGGCGCGCAGCTTAAACTAACCATCTGATAATAGCTAAGCATTTAAAAATAAAATGAAAATATAATAAATGTAAGACGTGGACCACTCGCCCACGACCAAAACTAAATATTTGCATATATTTCATGCAAATTAAACATATAAGCTAATGTACGATTTCAGCATGTCGGGTCAAAGAGTTGAATTGCACGACAAACATGCGCTCTTGGCCACAAAAAAAGTAAAACAATTTTTTTAATTTAAATATAGCAATTAGGTTGATTTATGCAGCCCGTTCGCAAGTAATATTAATTGCCCCTAACCGACAAGTGCCTCAAAGACCAATGGAGCCTCAGAATTGTGGCGCCGCAAAGACACACAAACGAATAAAGCTGGCTGCGTATGCAAATCTTTGGACAAATGCGCAAAAAACCAAAGTCGAGCATGTGAAAACTGCAATTTCCACAAAAAAATAAACTGCTTCAAACTGTTGCATGCAGTCAATGCAATTAGCAATGCCTTTTGGCTGTCCTCAGTTACTTGGTATTTAAAGACAGCTGTACCCAAAATCAAACAGCCCCCGCAAACGTTATTAACTCGAATATCTGTTATTTGTTTTTCCTACATTTATTTTTAAATGTCAATTAACATTATCTTTTGGCGCAGTTTAATCAACGCCAATTATTTGATCTTCGCTATAATGGTATATACTTTAAGAAGAAAACTTGCTCATTGGTCTTTTAAGAATCTATTCGGCTATCGTTTAGTTATTTAATTGCTTGTTTTCTATACACGTATATATGACTACACAGACTATTATTTTCTTTTTACAATTTGCATGCAAATTTAACCTCCAACTGCGCTTAATTAAGTTATTGAACATTTAATCCGATTGTCGTTTATTAACAAATCATGTGGGCGGAGAATCTGTTGTGGGTGTGTTCTTGAAAAGTTTATTACGCATACGCGTTGCATTTTTTTTTAAAGGTGCAGCACTTTGCGATTTTTAGATAATTGAAGACATTTCTGGGGCAAACTTGGCAATTAAACTGTTCTATGTAAAACCGTTGGTAGTTAAAAATTAATAAAGTGCCTATCATTCTGCTAAACTTGTTAGCTTTAATAACTTAACCACGAGTGAATGGTCAGGTGATCGACTGGAAGATACACTGTTTGAAATACAAGGTTACTGATAGGAATTGCATTGGAGAATTGTCAACATCATGTGTATGTTTTCTCTGAGGTACACAAATATCTGTGGATTTAATTAAATATGCGATACAGAAGCTATTATTGGTATAAAATATGTGAGGAATATTAAAATATTTGAAAAACAATATGGTGTTTTTAAACCACGAAGGCATATTTGATTTGCAAAGTATTTTGAAAATACAAAACCAAATATTTAATTGAAGTATTTGTTTATTCAAGTATATCTACAAATCTACGAAAACATAGTTTGTGAAAAGGAATTCAGCACAATTTTCATTTTATGCACTCTATTAACTACTGCCTTAAATAATATGCGTGTGCTTGTTGCAAACTAAAATATCACTTAATAAGTAATTAGAAATACAAAATATGAATCACAACTAGACATTTATATCTAAACATATGGTAAATGCAGCTACCCAAGAATTGGATAAATGAGATACCTAATCATAATTGCGCCAAGCTAAGCATTTCACGCACTTACTTATACAACCGGTAGCTTTTTGTGCCCATCGATGATTGGCAATTAAATTGCATTTACTGCATAGATTATCAGATGTCTGCGTGCACGACGCTTGTATGTATATATGTACATATAGTGACCCATTTTCGTATCGATCATTGAGCTGCCAGCCGGTTATTGTTGTTGTTATGTGACAAATGTTGGTCAGTGGTGCGATTGTCAGATAACCAGTGGCTGACTGGATGGCAGACAGACTCGCCAAATAGCTACCAGTTCGCTTAGTTGGTTAATAGTAAGTTAGTAACTTGCTCTAATTTTACACTTTGGCGTCTTCTGCAGCAAGTTCGTTCGCTGTTCAAGTCATTCGTTTTGGCTACCAGGCAAATTAGTCAAAAAAAATACTTGCAATTATATAAAAATCGAGTTTTATTGAGCTATATATATATATATATATATAATATATATATATTAGGTCCACAACATCCAAGTGCCAAGTGGGCGTTTACTTGTTTGCCTTTCACTTTCTAGCACTAAGCTCTGACCAGCTGCCAGGATGTTATTATACAATAGCTTGTTTACAAGAAGAAAAAAAAACATACTAATCTTTTATTTTTATGTGTTTTTTTTTTAGCACGTAATTAACTGAGCGACTTAAGCGGCTAACTGTGAACCGATCAAACAACTGCAAACAATGTTGACTTTGTCGTTGTTGTTTGTGTCGTTGTTCAATTGAGACATTATTTAATTTGTGACAATCGCGAGAAAATTTAACGGCCAAGCCATGAGACATATACAAAAAAAAAAAACCAATTCGAAATTGACAACAATTAAAAGCCTTTTGGCGATTTCCCAAAGCGATGTTCTAATTTTGGACAACATATTCGCACAGGCAACAAAAGCAGCAAGAAAAACAATTGCGACAACAATCATTTTGTTACCGATCTGCTCAACATTTAATGAGCACCAAAATTGTAAATTTAATTTATAACGTTTGCTGCACTTTTTGCCAGACGACAAAATTTCGTAATTTTGCTTGAAAAAATGCATTTGTTGTTGTTATAGTTGATGTTGATACTTTTGTAGTTACGTGTAAACTGTGCCGACTTAGCGTGCAATATTTGGAGTCGCCGCCCGTTCAGCTTGCATGTCAAAGGTGCATAAGAATCGAAACCAAGTGAAACGAATCCAAATGAAAAGACCTTACCTCGATTTTCTGTTTCGGTTTCAGTTCGTGTTGATTTAATTGGCACCTCGACATCAGCTGTGTGTGTGTGTGTGTGTGTGTGTGGATTTAGGTGCACTTGATAGTGCGTGCTACATTGCGTTGAAATTTATGTGCCACGCATGCCATGCAATGCACAAAGCATTGTCAAATATCAAATACGCGCATTTGTTTTCGCACATTGTAACACGGTTGGCCAAAATGCTTCTAGCCAGCTGACAGTTTGGCCGACAGCCATGATATCGATATGATGCATTGTCACGCAATAAAATATGACATGAGTTACACATTCAGCATGGCTACAAAGATTTAACATTATGTTGCATTGGTTATGCGCACATGCAATTTAACTTTGTGGTTTGAAATTTATTTAAATACAAAATTAATACGAGTTTTGACAAAGTATTGCAATAGACATTTTCAGATACCATCAAGCGAATTAATTTTGCCAGAATTTGTTATTCTTTTTGACATAGTTATGAATACTGTAAGACAAGAAAGTCCTTTTAAGGGTCTGGGAAACCTTACTAAATTTATTTTGTAATTTTTACATAAATTTATTACATTTTTCTATTTTAAATATAGAACACTTTTAAGCGCCACATAACAAGTTGTTAATGGAACCGCTTTTTTTTTGGAATCCGATTTCAATTTCATTACAAGCGTGCAAGTGTCTGGTATATCTGTGTGTGTGTGTGTCTACTTGTCTCTCGTTGTTGTTTGAAACTGTTGCAATCACTGGAGCTAACCAGACAGACGACTCGAAATGAAAATGAAATCAAAGCGAGACAAACAAGAGTAGCGCCGCTGGCTGTTAATAGTGAAAAAAAAGAAGAAAAAAAGCTGTGGAGACCGCATCGAGATGAGGGAACTGCAATCTGGACAACAACTGGGCAACTCTGCAAGATGTGAGGCTGAGATAGTATGCTGAGTGTACGCGACTGGATCGATGTATGGCTTACATAATCGCAAAAATAGAAACAGAGCACAGCATGGATTGCTTTGAGCATTATATGCAATTTATTGCAATAAAGAAATCGGTGAGCAGATTTGTACCCTCTCCCCTCGTACTGCTTATCACCCAATTGTCTGGCGAGTATTTAGGCTAACTATCTGTGTGTTTGTTTGGTCAGCAACATGATTTTTTGGCATGTGGCTTAGATTTGCTTTTGTCCCTCATTCCAGTTGTCGATGGACAACTACAATGACAACAATTTGCATTGCAACATGTATTAACCAGCAGTAAGTCCAGCAGCAATGGCAACAGCAACAGCAACAAGATAAATCATAATGCAATGGCACATTTGGCTCATTCGATTGCGTGCCGCTAAAGGGCAAAACGAAAAACTTAGGCAACGAACTGAGACATGACTTTCTGCCTGGTTGCTTGCCGGCCTGCGTCTTAATTACGAGTGCGAAATGACGTTAATAGCCTCGACGAAAAAAACCAACGAATTGCGATTCTTGATGCTGTTATAGCAGCATTTGTGTAATGGGTAATTAAGCGAATCGTCCGAACAAGCATCAACAAGTTTTTCCCACGATGCCGTTGTCCGCCCGGCTGCCTGAATATCTCCATGTCTGTCTGACCGTCTCGGCTACTGTCTGCGCGCCTTAAAGCCCAAACAAACTGCTGCCAAGTACGAGAGGCCACTGATATATGCATTTTTCATGCCACAGCAACATCGGCAGCAATAGTGCAACAAGAGTGCAACAACTACAAAAATAATACGCCATCGCTTATAAATTAGAAGTAGTCAAAATAATAGCCATATTTTTCTCTGGCGGAACCCTCATACAAAAAAGGTCAAAGCTGCAACAGACGGCCAAAATTTGCAGCTGCGTTTTGGCTGGTGGTTTTTTTTATATTTTTTTTTGCCATTTTTATCAAGGCACGAACTGTTTAATCTTTGAGCAAGCATTATAAGCATCGGCTGCAGTCGGTGGCTAATCAGCTGAACGCACTTAAAGCTATTTCCATGTCTTTTTTTTTGTGACCAGATTGATGAGCGGGTGGCGAGTGTAAGTTGCGAGTTTACGTTTGTACATGCGTGTGTGTGTGTGTGTGTGGGTATCTGCAGTGAATTCCGGTGCCAAGATGATGCTGCACAAATTGGTCAACAATAAATGGTTTTAATTTTAATGAGCAAACTATGGCAAACGTGTAAGCAATAAACAATGGCTAAATCTTTCACATTAATTATAATGCTCATTGCTTCATCTTAGCTGTCACTAAAAGAAACCCCCTAAAAGAAACAACTCTTCGATCAGATGTTGAAAAATAAATGAAATAAAATATATTTTTTATGCCATAAGTATTTTTTTGAAATTTTAGCTAAGATTGTCTTTACTTTGGCATAAGGTATTTGGTCTGAGAAATCGTAGGAGACATTTTCTGTGTAACTTTTTAATAATTTATTTTTATAAAAAAAAAACTAACAATTTATAAAATTGTATACAAAAGCATCAATACATTTTTTAGGAAATGTGCAATCTGGCAAACGGAGGCCACGTCAGACATCGGACATCGGACATTGGGCTTTGGGCATCAGGCGACCGCATCACTGTCGCTCTTGGCCAGTTCCACTTCGATTGCGGTGTCCATTGAGGCGCATAATTTGTGCGGAAATATGCAAAATGATTGTTTGTGGCAATGCCCGCAAACCTTTTTCCCAGTATCGCGGGCATATATAAATAAGTGAGAAGTGCCACATTTCACGCTTAGTATTCCGGCAAATGCGAGACGCTAGCGAGGATTAAAGATAGCTCAAAGCCAAAGCGCTGTTGAGGCAGGCGCAAAATACAAGCAATTATATAAATACAAATTGAATTTTCAATTCAATCAACACCAAGCTAAAAGCAATGATGGCAACAACAACAACAACATTTGCCGCTTGTTGTTTGTGTTTCCGCGTTACGTTCGAAGTGGCACGCGTTGAGCGGCATCTCTTGCTACTCACTCTGTCAATCTTCTCCACATTGGCGCACTGCTCGGCCGTTGGATATTCGTATGCACGCTTCGAGGGACCGGTGGTGGGGCCAGAGCATTTGGTTACTGTGCCCAATGCTTATGGCGGTGGCACGCACTCCGATTATGTGGCACGGCCCGAATATAGCTTCTCCTATGGCGTAGAAGATGGACAGGCGCGCGTGCTGCAGAATCGCAAAGAGACGCGCAAGGGGGACACGGTGCACGGCGTCTACAGGTGAGTGGTGCAGTTTCCATTCTGTCACACACACATTCAATAACAACGCCAACACGCAGCGTAGTCGATCCTGATGGCACCTTGCGCATTGTCAAATATACTGCAGATGATGCCAATGGCTTTCAGGCCGAGGTGATCACGAACGGCGTTGCCAGACTCCATGGCCATGGCAGTTATGATGATGGTGGCGGTGGTGTCGCCAATGTGGAGCAGCAAGTGCAGCACGAACAGGCCAACGAAGTGGGTCACGAGACTGATAAAGACGAGGATGAGAATGAGCATGCTGCTGACCAGGTGAAGGATGACTATGATAATGAGGAGAATGCTGCACCACCAAAGCCCAACGGCCAGTATAAGGTGCATGAGGACCAAGACGAAGGCGCTGGTGAGGACGAGGGTGAGGGTGATGGTGATGGAGGAGGTGAGCAGGAGGGCGGCGGCGATCATGAGGAATATGAGGGCAGCAGCGAGGAGGGCTATGAGGATGCTAAGACGCATAGTCAGCAGCGAGAGGAGGATAATGAGGACAGTGAAGAATATTAGCACCGATAAAATACCAAAGTAATTTATCAGGATTATCAAAATTAAACATATAATTTAAATGTGGCTCAAAAGTTGGATATATAATTTTCTTCTTTTTAAAGAATATGCAATTTGCTTATACATAGATCAAATCATCAAATTTCCTAATATATATATATAATAATAATGAACATTTTTCACATAGAAATATAGGACTTGTAAATGTTTGCATATTAGAATAACCTACGATGCCGAAGAGTTCTCGTAATCTATGTCATAAGCCAAAAACCTTTCATACAATAATTTGTACAGCTTTTTTCTCACCGAAAACAGAAATGTTTAAGAAATAATAAATGCCGCCCTCATAGAGTGCTCACTTAATATAATAATTGATTTTGATATTGGTATGTTAAAGGAAATTAAAGTTTATTTATATAAGCTGAAAATATACACTCACAAAAAGAGAAACAAAAACAAAAACAAAAACAAACACAAACACACTCAAGCAAAAGCTAATTGAAATATCTATCTGTTGATTTTGCGGTGTTGTATGCTGGGAATGGTTTTGCGTAATCCAACTGGCTGGAGCTGGTCGTCGTCGCTATCGGAGCGTGTGCGTTTTACCATTGCGTTCGATCGGAATCAATCAGGCGCAGCAATTGGCAATTGCCCCAACCAGGCAGCGTCGACTTTGTTTCAAACAGGCACACAACTGAAAACTGAAAAACCGAAAAACTGAAAAACTGAAATCGGTTTCGGGCTTTTTCTGTGTGCTGGCTGCTCCACTTGGCGCAGACTGGTCGACTGACAGCAGCCTGGCAGCCGACTCCATTTCGTCACTCTCTTAATTCATACGCACAAATGCGCAAAATTGCATTAAATGTGCGAATATCAAAACGAGAACGATGATGGGAGGGGTGGCAGGGGGGAGTGCTATGCTATGCACACAACAAACGGCAAATCGAAATGAGATCAAACGAGTTTGGGTCTGAAACGATGCGATAATGATGCCGAAATGGTACCAAACACCGAAACTGACCGAACTTAGAGGCGCCACAAAGATGGAGGAGAGCAGCGTGACCAAATGCTGTTAGTAATCTCACAATTGATTTGGCGACACAATTGGGCTGGCAGCTCTTTGGCATTTGCCTGGGCTTCGTGTGCCTAATTGACAAGCGACTTATACATTGGATAGTTACTCGTATCTGCTCCATCAATCTCTCACTAATAACATCCCCAGAGTTGCTGCATTGCGGCAACGTGGTAAAGATTTATGGCGTGCCGCTTAGAATGACAGAAGAGTCTCCAAGCCTGGACAGCATGCGTCTGGCCAAACGTGCAGGAATGCCAACGACAATGTTTTAATTAGCCACAATTACAACCAAATAGTCACAGACACCATAACTCTTTATGCAAGCGACGGACTGTAATTAAATATCCATATATACTTTTAAAGGATTTTATAATAATCTAAGACCAGTACCAGCATGGGGTCATGAATGCTTTCATCACTTCCACTCTTTACCCATTGAAAATGCCAATGTGTAATAAGCGTAAATTGTTTACTGAGGTTTGTATTACAAATTGGGAAATGAAATGTATACTTGCTTCCCAGCGGAAACTTGTGCAGTATGTGTTGAACCGCAGACGAGCAGCTTTTGTTAGCCGGAAATGACACATTACGCATACGCAGTGTACTGCAACGATTTACAATTGATTCGTTTGGGCTTAAGTTACATTTGTGCAAGGCGACTTTGATTGCCTTTCTAAAAGTGAGCATTTATGTGAGCATAAATCAATGTCAATGCACACAACTGACAAGTCATTAAAAGCAACGCAAAGTGCGTTTAAATGTTCAAGAGAACCGCCAGCCAACAGAGTTGAACAAAAACCATTGTCCAAATATTTGCATGCAGCCCATAAATCAAGATTAAAACTCTGTTCTACTTATCGAGCGACGGACAAATCTAACTGATTGTGATTCGTTGAAGATTGAGGCAATGATTTTCAAATGCGCAATGTGCGAGTTCAGTTTAATGCATGGCGTGGCTGCATTTTTGTGACATGCGTCGACAGTCGACAGTCACAGGTGCCTTTGAGAGCAGCAGCAATTAACGCATTCATCGATGTCGCCCCCACAAATCGTAAGACTTTAGTGCAATGACACTCAAACTGTAGAGCATTTGTTGCGCAATCGTTTGGGCAAAGACAAAGCTGACCAACTAACCAACTAAACGGCAATTGCAAAGGGGCCCCATTTCCCCCGACTCCCCCAAGCTCGTCTCTCAATTCGGCCAAAGTGCGATCGCGATCGTGACGTGGCCAACTTGTTTGCCTGTTTGTTACCTCGAGCCTGCAACAAGTCTGCATTGTTGTTGTTCTCGTTGTTGTTGTCATTTTCTGTGGCAAATGTTTGCATTTTCTTTGTTTGTTTGTTTTTTGTTTTTGTTTTTTTTTTTGGTGTGCCGTGTAAATGTGTCGCCTTTAAAGTCATTTTATATAAGTTGATTCTGTTTTCGTTACCAGCCACAAATGATCTTTTAGTTACTTTTAGTGCAGTTTTTCTAGCCAAGTATCTTTGCACCTTTTGTTTCGTGGAACTGCAAGCGCTTTTTTCCCATCATTGCTGCTGCACATGTGCCTGAACGTTTGTTTGTTTGTTTGCCTCTTTTTGGCCACTTGTGTGCTCTTTTGGTTACAAGATACAATAATAATTTTCTGATATGTCATGCAAGAACATTTTGTCGTTGTGTTTGTTTGCTTTTGTTTGTTGCATACCCATTGCATGCAATGCAGCCTGACTGTGTGGGGGCGTTTACAAGAAAATTTAAAGTCTATGTGTCCAAATTTGACATCATGGGCATGGAAAATGTAACGCCCCATGTGGGCATGAATTGAGCAATACCTATTTGGTGTCTATCTGGCTGCCTGACCGTATATGTCTAAATGATGGATGCAATAACTCAAGCCACATATCTTAACTAATCGCAAATTTATTTGAATATTGTGTATTGTATTATTTACACTATTCTTACAATATATTGGTTAAAAAATAATAATAATAAGAGTGCTTTTCGGCTAAAAGATACACTGTATCTCCATCTAAAATACACCTTTGCCTTTCTTATGTTTTGTTCAATAAATTGATTTTTGGTCAACAATTTATTCTCCAATAAAAATAATATTTTTACACTCATTTCTCAGTAATTGTAAGTTTGAAAAATTGCATAGGCTAACGAAAAATTATTAACATAAATATTTAAAGGCAGAGAACAAACCAATTTGTATTTAAATTGCCATGTGCCACAGCAAAATATTGATTGAAAAACGAGCGGCGTTTAATATGCGTAAAAAAAAAAAAACAGAATCAAAATTTGGCAACACCAAAATTCCTCAAACACACACACACACACACATGAGAGTTCTCTTGACAAAAAAAAAATGTCGTGTAAGAAATTTCGTCAGGTTCGCCGTTTTTGTTGGTGTTGCGGTTATTACAACGCCGCCCGCTGAATGCCACAGATATGGTAATAATATTGGCAGAGACCGCACTCTATGTTTGGGACTATTAAAAGCTGCCTCTGACTGTGACTCGTAATTACCGCCACCGATCAATAAATAAACAGCTTACGACAAAAAACAGCTACAAAAGTCACATGCAAAGTGACACTTTCAATTGCAGCGTTATCTGTCCTTAACAGTTGCACACAACTGCCGAAAACCAAGTCACCAAATGCTAGCAACGCCTTCTTAAATCTAAGAGCCCAAGAAAACGCCGCACCCAGCAGCCACTACAACTGCAACAGCAACTGCAGCAGCAGCAGCAAAAGCAGCAGCAGCTATAACTGCAACAGCGACTTGAGCCAGCACATGCGTGGTTTCTCTATGACTCTATGTCTATGACTACGTCTCCAGCCTGCCCTCCCTCCCGCACCTCATGCACACTTCATGCAGCTGCAACTCGACTAGAGTCGAATCGTTGTCGTCGCTGCTTGCTGCTTGCTGCTTGGTGCTTGGTGCTGCTTGCTGGCATCGCCTGCGCGTATATAAATACTTTTGGTCATCGTTGCAGACATCAGTTCAGCTTACGATTTCGTGCTATAAACGGTCCTCCAAAACGTCTTAGTTTGCCGTATCCAAACTCACAGTTGTGCCAGTTTTAGTTCCAGTTCAATTTTGAAACGAATCCTTCGTCCATTTTGTTCGCGTCGTGCGTCGTCGTCGTCTGTGCTCAATAGAAACATGAAGGTATGCAATATCGCATAGAAAGCAATAACAAAACGCTGCGCACCACATAAACATACAGCAAAGACTCATTTTTTGCCTCTTCTTCACGAACACAAACACACACAAAAATACATACACACACACATACAGTACTTTGTTGCCATCGCTCTGCTGTTCGCTGCCGTTCAAGCTGTGCCCATTGAACTGGGCCACTATGCACCATCGTTGCTGCAGGTGCATCATGCGCCCGTTCATGCTGTGCATGCTGTGCACGCGGAGCCGGTGGCCTATCCCAAATACTCCTTCAACTATGGCATTAAGGATCCCCATACCGGCGACATTAAGTCCCAGGCTGAGGAACGTGATGGTGATGTTGTAAAGGGTAAGTTGAGCTGATTTTCAAGCTATTTAATAATATTTGTAAAAGATAACAGCTTAAATTTGTCACCACATACCTTATAACAAACCAAAATTAAAATACAAAGGACTTAGACTATACATTTTATATGTACCAAAGACTTGATTGGTTATTTATATTTATAATATCTAAATTATGTGTTAGACTTTGACAACATACTTATTAAAGATTGAAGACTGAAGCGAAATTTAATTGCCATTGCTGATGAAAAAAATTTAAAAAAAATAAACAAACTGTAAACCTGAAAGAAAAAACATACTTGTTTGACTTTCTCATATCTTAAAAAGTGATTTAATTATATTCCAAACATAAACAACTATTTAACTAATTGCCATCTTCGCATTGTACAGGCCATTACTCGCTGGTCGAGCCCGATGGTTCCGTGCGTCACGTGGACTACACTGCCGATGATCATAATGGTTTCAATGCCGTCGTCCACAAGACCGCGCCCAAGATCGTCCACCATGCGCCCGTTGTGCACGCTCCCGTGCTGGCACATGCCCCTCTCCTGCATCACTATTAAACAAAACTGAGGAGGCGCCGAGTCACAAAAGGTGCTCTCCCAAACAACCACAAACCACAATCACCAGCAATATATAGGAACAACAGGCAGACAAAACAGATCCATTGAAACAAAAATCGTTATACAAAAATGAATGTAAATTTTCTTGTAAGTAAGTAAAATGTAGCTAAGAAGTTTTAGTAGAAAACGGGCAATATTAGTGTTTGCCCGGCACCCGGCTGATCTGGCATGGCATGGACGAAGGAAATACGAAAACAAACAAACAAACAAAACAAAAGCGATGACTTGATCTTGATCATAGTTTGATGATGATAATGATGATGACGATGGTGAACGATAATAATGTTTTATATCAAGCGTACACTGAAACAGCAGCAGAAAGCACAGTAGAAAACGAGGCAAAGTTATTCTAGATATATATATTTTGTATATTTAATCAACGTTTCATATTATGTGTAACCATTTTCGCCCATATTACCAAGCATAAACCGATAAACCCCAAAACGTTCCAAGGCCAGTTGAAATCGAGAAAAACACTTCTGCAGCAGATGTAAATGCTCATCGCAAAAGGCATCCAAAAGATCTTCTACCCACCAACACATGTGCAATCTACTGTGCAGCCTTTGACATTACTTTAACTCTTCATTTCCATTGCTCAACTTTTGTAATATATATTTATGCAGAGCTCTTTTTGTAAGCTCAACTATCGGATGCCTTTGCGCCAAGCTGTGGCCAACTGCTAAGAACTGTCACGCCCATAATATCAGGGGCGTGCAAGCTCCGTCAACATTGTTTAATATTTAAGCAATGGGAGCATTTTGTGCCATTTCAGTTGGACTACAGTTTGGCAGCCACTGGGCAGCAAACAGCAAAACTTGGAACGCACGATGTGGCAAACAGATTATTGGTTCTTAATTCATACATTCAGATACGTTTTAAACATACTTATTATCAATAACTCTCACCCACACTCACTGTCTCACTCACTCAACTGTCTCTCTTTCCCACGTTCACTCTCTCTCTCTGTTTATCTATTACACTCGAACGCTCAACTGACGCTCTCTATTATCTCACATACTCACTCTCAGTCTGACACTTTTGTATCTAGTTTCATTTTTGCATTTAGTATTCTTCACAATTTGTGTGTATTGTATATTTATAAACAATTATGCCGCGTAATTATAATATCAATATATATATTAATATGTATATAAAAGTTAAAACAAAAATCACAAAAAAAAAATAATAATCATTGTTGCATCAATGTTGTCTCTGTAGAAAAAAAAAACTCTCACATGTCTCTCACGCTCAATGTTTATTGAGTAATATTTTGTATAAATTCTTAAGAAAAAAAACAAACCACGACAAACAGCAAGCGATATGCGAAAACCTTATTATCGAATTATAAAAATGTATTAATAGAAAACTACAAAAAAATGAATAAAAATCTAATTAAAAATAAATTCAAGTTTACAAATTAATATTTATGGGTTTTTAGACCACTTACAAGGGTCAAACAAATGTCATTATTAAGGTCACGAAAAAACGCAAGAAATATTATTATTTTCGCATAGCTTCTCTCCATTAACCATATTAATTTGAATGAACATGCTGAAACAAAATTTAACATGCTAACATTGCGATTCTAATTGGGGCTCGAAGCTCTTGGAGCTCAATAATGTTTTGACTGGCAGTCTAAGGTGTCTTCAGTTCTATTTTTCTACTGAAAGTGTACACAAGTTGCCGGATATACGGATATATAAGCAAAGGCACAGATAAGAATATTCAAAGCAAAGCAAGTGGCAAATATCAAATGTGTTTTGCGTCTCATTAAAATTCAGCATGGGAACTTTGTCGAAAATATGTCGGCTATGGCGTCTTGTAAGTACGTAGATGACCATAGATACTTGCTTTTATTAATGAAGTGCATAGGAAAAAATATATTTTCCTGTTTAATGCATAAAAACGTTAACTCGTTGTGATCTCAAACACTTAGTTGAGCCGAAATTACAAAAATGTTGACTCGATAGTCTGCGAAACTCGAAAATAATTGTTCTACTCTACAAAATAAAATCTTTTCTCTAAACAATAAACTAAACTGTTTTGATCAGCATACAATATTCACTTATATACATTTAAAAACAAATAAATTAAAAGAAAGGAAGATCTCTACTACTAGATACTCTGATCCCGATTGTGTTATTATTCTAATTTTATTGCCAAAATATATACAAAAGCGATTATTTTTATTCACAAGCACCGCTTTCTACTGCTTGTTGCATACTTTTGCAAATCTTCATCATTCTCCTCTTCCTAATGGGTTCATTGTAGAATAATTCTTGTAATAATAATAAATAATATTAAAATTAACTTAACGATATTTAATAGTAGTAAATCTTATCACTTTTTGTTCTAAGCTGAACCAATAATAATCTAAGTTAAATGGAAAAATCATAAAACTCAAGCAACAACAAGTTGTTTTTAAGCTGGGCAAAGCTAATCGGCAGTGCCTAAGAGTATGCAATATTATTTGTCGTATCTTACAGTTTCTGATGCTGCTAATGATCGCAAAAGTATACGCCGCGTTGACCACGTCATTTCCTGGACTTGAAAGTACAGCATACTCAAAGACATTGAGGGAAAATCGCAGCAAACCGGGCAAAACGAGTAACTATTTTCTCCATCAGCCATATGGTAGGCCAAATAAATAACACAATGAGAAGCATAACTTCAACATAAATCCCTTACAGGTCCCGATACGTATGCCTTTGGCTATGAGGTGGAGGATGCACAAACGGGAAACGTGCAGTTTCGAGATGAGAGCCGTTATCAAAATGGCAGCATTGCGGGCAGTTATGGTTTTGTGCGACAAGACGGACTTGTACAGGTGACACGGTACAAAACCGATGAGAATGGCGGATACTTGGCACATTCACAAAGCTATTCCCCTGGGGATCAACAAGTGGAGACCATTTGGCCCCAACAGCTTCCCCAGTTATTCAAAAATAGGCACAAAGTGGAGCCAGCTCAGAATGTTAGCTGGGATGCCATAAGTCATTTGAATGTGAGCGTGGATCAGGTGGAGAAAAATTTGGCAGAGCATCTGAAGCGACAGCATGGTCTGGACTTGTTCAACATCAATGTGACACAGGATGTGCTGCAGCCAGCTGCCCTCGACATAGTAAATGGCAAAACGCCTTTAAAAATACAGCCAAATGGCACTTTGGCATTTGAAATACTGCAAGACTTTTTGCCCAATAATTTGCCGCTGGTTCCATTTGAGCTGCAGTCAAAAGAACTTACAACAACAAGTACTGAGCCAATGAATGATAAATACAATAATGCCAAGTCCAATAACGATGAAAAGGCGCCACAGCTGGCAGCTAAAATCACCAATATGCTGCCAACACCGAAACCATTAGTTAACGACAGTGCAAACGAGAGCAACTGGTACCAGCGAATCATTCAGGCAAATCGTCGTCAATTCCTTGAGCATTTACCAAATTTGAGTGTAGTTAATGCTTGAAATATGGCACACGAAAATCTGTTAAAATCGTTGGTGCTCCACAATAACCATTAGCCATGCCGACACGCCCCCCCTTTCAGCGATTAATAAGTATTAGGTAAGAGTGAGCCGGCAACATCTTTCACTTTTCTATACGTAAAGTCGCGCGACTCATAAGCCATTTTAACTGGCATTTGCACAAATAGTTCAACAAGAAGAATTTGAATAAAAGTCCATAAGCCAAGCAAACAATCACAAAAGCTGCAATGTACAATTTACACTCGACTATATAGACATGGACCGATCTATGGCATATTTCGCATATCTTCCGGGTTTGCCAGGCGTAAATTAGAGCAAGTCTTTTATCGCTAATCGCTATGGTTATGTATTTTTTTGGCCTTTTCCAGCGATCAAAGGCGGCATTTCAAGTCTTTGTCCAATTTGTGGGTTAAACGCTAAGCCACAAAAAGTGTGGGCGACAGTAAAACCAACAAATATATATATATATATATATGCAAACATTATTATACATTTGTATTTTCAATTCACACTAACAACAAAAAAAAAAGACATCAGGAAATGTTAAAAATGCGTTTGCCAAAAACGGAAGGAAATGGAATGCATTTTGATTTGCTCACTTTATGGTGTTTCTTTTTTTTTTGCACTATACATCATTGCTGCACTGCCTCATGAATATTTAAGCTGATTTATTGTATTATTTCATTCCATTGCAGCTCTAGTTTAAATCACGCACACTGCCTCGCCTCACCCGATCGTCATTTGCGAATTGTCTTCGGATTGTGCAACGGCCAGCAACAACAATAGCCAAACTTGTATTCGATATTTATAAATTTTACATTTTACATTTTTATGATTGGGTTTTTTTGGTTGTTCATTTTTTGTTTATGGTTTTGGCCGCCTATCAATCGGATGTCTTTCGTGCATTCACTTTTATTGTGTAGTTCCATGGAGAAATTATATATAAATTGTATAAATGCACACTCGTTGCAATAAACGATCGATGAAAAGATTCATAATTATAAGCTTATTACGACTATGTTTCGAGTCTAATAAAATTTGTCATTTAAAGATTTAACGCTGTACATAAGTAAAGGGTAAGAAGAAAGTAAAGTTAAGTAACTAAAGGGTAAGATTAAATAGAGTATATGACACCTTATGTAGAAGTAAAGCTTTATCATTTGAATTAGATTTGGCATACAAATTGTATTTAACGGAAACCTTTTTTATTTTTTTCATTCTTAGTTGAACTTAACCCAAAATTTTAGTTTAATTTGTGGTCCTAGCGAAACAGAAAAACATTTTGACTGGCAAAGCTACTAGATAAATATATAGGCGTAAGACAATATAAGTGTCAGATTCTATGCAGCTTTACTTTTTAGGCCTTCCCGGTGTATTTAAAATCCAAATATTTGTCATCCAAATATTATTTATGTGTGAAAATCTAGTTTTCGTAATATGTTGAGTATTTTACAATATACATTTCTTTCTATCCTTCTCTCACTCTCTTTGCCTGACGATTGTGTGCCAATTAAATTAGCCACGTTCATAACTCTATTCAGTTATATGGCCACAACGGGCGCGTGCACTTATTTTGTTTGAGGGAATATGTGGAATGAGTGGTATGGAGTGGCACATGAGGCACGCGGCATGTGGTACTGAGTGCTGGGAGTTGCATTGCTGCCAACTTTCATATGCATTCAAGTGTTTTATTGTATGTTAATTAAATTGTAGCTACGTTCATTTCGTTTCGGCTGGTTTTTTTTTAAATATTTTTTCAGCTCATTTCGGCTGCATTATTTGGCATACATATTTGGTCATTAACTAATTGCTGGCAGACCGCTGAGGTAATCACTTTTTTTCTTTTCTTATTATTAAGTCAGCCAGTTGCAAAATGAACCCATTGCTTAGCCGTAGACGGTGTGAAAGTCTTCTCTCAGTTGATACGTAACGTGGAGCACTTAACGTATGCGTTACGTATACGCATAGTGGAACGTGATGAAGATATCATTGGGAGTGGAACTGATGGTGCACTTCAACTTAACATTGGTCGCACTTCGTCCCTGCACGCGTTAGCTTGTCCAACAATAGTGGCTTGTTATGGCCAAATTTATTAGTGCAAAATGTGTCGGACGAGGCGCTGCTGACAACTTGATTGGAGGAGTAGCCAAGCCAGTTTATCTCCTTGATACACCGGTTGCATAAATTTACCAAATTTATAATCTTGATTTGGCCAGGACGGGGCCAGCAAAACTGGTCAATTTCATAACATCCGGTTGCAACGCGCTTGAAATGTTGTTAATTGTCAAACGCTGGGGCTTGCTAGCCAACAGGAAAAACAAAAGAGAGAGAAAAATAAAAAAAAGTAAACTAAATAATATGAAAGGCGAAAAACCCATTCACAGCTGATGCCAAAAATGAAGTCAATTATCCAAACTTGAAGCTTGATAAAATAAGGTAAAAGCATTTAACCTACTTCGCACAACTTTTAGGCGCATTTCGTTGTAGGAAGTCAGGGTCTGACCATAAATGTCATTCCAATAGCCAATCGTCTAAGTAAATAGACAAGCACACACACACACACACACACACATAAACTGAAGAGACCAAGGAAGTGGCTAAAAGCGAAGAGTCAACGAGTTGCCAGGTTTCTCGTGTGAAATGTGTGAAAGCTGCACTCTCCACTCGAATTTAAATGATTCGCTTATTTTACGTCGTAAATAGTATTTTGATTAGCATTCACATAATTAGACCACAACTTGCCACTCTGACTTAATTTCAATTGAAAATTGCCACTTGGAAATTGTCTTGCGCGTGGTGAAAAATCTGCTGCTGAGCTCCAGCTAAAGTCGCTGCTGCATACAGGCGGTTATAAGTTTTCCGTGTCTTGCAACACATAAAATCAGTGTGTATGTGTGTGTGTGTCTTAGCAGCCATATGATATGATTATGTGATTTGCCAATTTGCATTTAATTAATTTCTGTAGCTATTTATTATGTCAACGTTGGACACGACGACAGCGATGACAACTTGTGAGAGCAGCCGAGACAACTGAATTCGAATTCCAATGCAGTCCAACAACTACCGCATCCAATTTATCCAAACATTGGTCTTTGTTTGGATTTTAGATTACGGAGCAGCTTACGTGTACAATGGAGCCATTGTGCTTCGATAGTAAATACAAATTAGAATAGATTGCATAGATTGCACTTTGTTCCGGTTCCAAACATTCCAAACTTGTATTACTTGGGCCAAAATATTCCAAAGCCATATCTTTATCAAAACTAAAACGATTTTCAAACACCAGGGTTGACACCCAGAATAATACTACATTCGAAATTCATTCTAAAATGATATAGCAAAAAAAGTGATTCTGATGGGCCAAATTTCCCAAAGCCATAACTTTGTCTAAAATGATTCGATTTTCAAAAACCAGATCCTTTAAATCATGGCTTGGCCAATAGATAAACACTGCACCCACAGTTAAAAACACGATTTTAAAGCGAAAGTCAGTTTAATATAAATGTCATTTTGATACTACTTTTAAGTTCGTAATCGTATTAAATTGACTTCGACTTAGTTGGGCGTGTCATATTTAATCAATTTTCTAATAAACAGATTGCGCACTGCCCATAATAACTCTTTTTTTTCTGTTATATATGTAATATTACTCATACGCCGCATTGGCTGGTAGCTTTGTTTACTAGGGTGCCATATAACATTTTTAGTTGTAAGAGCTGCTCATTTAGAGGAGATGCGAATGAATCGCAGGCTATTTAGGACTGCGTGTATATACGATAAAAATAATTGAACAACAATGAATATGAATTGCTGGCAGTAAAATCATGCCATGGTCTACAGGCTTTCGCTAAAGCACCCGAAATGTAATTTCAATTACGTGCAGCAGCAACATGCTGCTGCTGTTGCGCAAGCGTGCTGCATAAAAGGATAAGCATTACAGCAACAACAGCGAACAATTCCCACGACAACTTTGGAAAGATGCACGCGTCTATAGCCGGCTCGTTAGGAGCCCAGAGTCTAAATAAATATTAGACAATAAGGCAAACGTCGTTTGTCTCTTGTTGCTGCTGTTTCTGTGGCAGTCAAATGCCAGACAATCGGCCAGGCTGGCTGCAAATGCAGCAGGCATGTTGCACATGCACAACAGCCGCACTTAATGCATTTACTGAATGTCCAATAGTAAATATGAGTTACTAGGTAATTGCCGGGCACTGCCACCAGCAACAGCTGCTGCTGGCGCTTGTATTGCTATTGCTGCTCATACATGCCCACAGTTTAACTGAAAATGGCAAGTTGTGCCATTTTTGACTTTTCACTTTTCGTGAGAGCAATTTGATTGAGTGGCTAAGCTAAATTAAAACTTTGGCTACAAACAAAAGTCAAGCTAAAAATTAACACCTGCTGTTGCCAGCCAGGCTTCCAGGCTGGTAACAGCGGGAGGTGCAACAGCAACAGCGTGGAACAGGCGATGCTTCAATGACCAAAAAATATAAAAATATGTGAGCGCCGATTGTAACGATGACGACAACATTTTCTATATAGGCAGCTAGCCAAACAACTATGCATTCGAGTAATATCAACTAAAAGAGAAAAACTGTTGCTATTGTTATGCTTACTAATCGCAGAGCGGTGAGAGGACATTAGCTAATGCTTTACTTTTGAAACAACTTTAATAATATTAACTATTAATCATATAGCTAGAATGTGGTTGGGATAAAGAATGTACAGATCGATACAGTCAGCTCAGGGACTATTAGAGAATCGACTTTAGATTTGGAATTATAAATAAATAACAGTTAAAATGTTAAATGTTAAAATTTCTTGAGGACGCAAAACAGATTTTGTCAGACAATATCTTATATACATATATTTATGCTATAGAGTATACGACTCGTTAATGTGCTATTGTGGTGCGTATTTATCGGAATGCCTTTGCCACGAAATGAAAATAAAGAGCTGCACTGAGACCGAGCACTGGAAAATTGTATCAACATTGAGTTTAATTTGCGTCGCTTCGCCAAATTGCAAAATATCTCGAAAAAGAGACTTGGATTTTTGGCATCCCACTCCAGCAACAACTACAGCCTTAGCTACAGCTTACAACTTCGAATTGTGGTCGCATGTTGACTTGCATTATATTTTCCACCTGCAGCAACACCAACGGTACACACACAGACACTAACACATATTGTAACATGAATGTGGATATTCCACTCTCGACCATAATTAAGCATTTATTTGATTTGCCATATTTCTTGTACTACGAGCAAATGCTTTTTGAACTCGAGATTTGCGGATTGGTAATCATCATAAAAAATGTATTTTCTTTAATTTCTGTTTTCATTTTCGTTTTTTGTTTAATTTTTCGCTTGTTCGTCTTGTCATGCTTTGCCATGTTGTCAAATGTTGTCGACTTTAAATTTAGCAATTAAAAATGTGGTTGTATTAAAACGAACATTAACCCGCGAATGAATGCTTTAAAGTCAACATAGTTCGATCTTGAGAATTGAGGTTATAAAAAGTGGGAGACGGCAACGATTACTATGACGATGATGTTGCAAAGGTACTTTTGAGATTGGTAAACAAATTTAAGCAAACTGGGATGATTGCAAAAATCGTGAGATTTGGGATAGGGATCTAAAGAGATGATTGCATAACTTGAGGTATATGTAAAGAATTTTATGTATACATTAAATAAGTTAATATATAAGCTTGTATTTTTTGACCACAAACTAAAATTGTTTATGCCTATACCATTTAATGTTATATTCTCATTATACTTCCTAAACTTCTTTCTAAAATTTGAAGCCCAAACGTATTTTATTGATCTCCTAGTCCAAATATCACAAACCAATCCAAAAATTTCAATTGCTTTCAAGGCTACTTGCATGCCAGCTCATTACATCACATTACAACATATTACAAGCAATGCAATTACCAAATCGCATTTGAGTTCTACAGTTAATGGGAGTAGTTAACTGTTGAGTCTATACTGTGTAATCCAAAAATAAAACAAAATGCTTTTTGTATAATTTAATACACTTACAAGTCAAAGACACTTGTGATTTACTTCTAGGCAAGACCAACAACAACCGCTTGGCATACCTACCTAATTGTTAAAAATGCATGTAGTATACGCTCCGTTGCCTAATTAGCCAAGAGTTTGTGGAACAGTTTGGAGATACTTCCTTGAGGGCGCTCCGAAAAATCGTTCAATTGAAAATTGACGCAAAATAAGTGGTAAATTTCTCAATGCTGCTATTGCTGTTGCTGCTGCTGTTATTGTTGCACTTAACTTTGATTTGAAGTACAATCTAATAGACGTGTAGCTAATGAAAATCCATCCAACGAAAAAGGCCTGCAGCAGCAGCAACAACAGCAACAGCAGCAACTGGAGAAACAATAAGAGAAGCACTTAAATATTACAAAAGTTGGTTTATAGTTCAGTTTATTGTTGTAGCCAAAATGCTCAATTTACAATTTACGATTAGCGCATTAAAAGTAAAAGATAGAAGATCAAAAGTTGCCCAGCAGCAACAGCAACCACAATATCAAAATCATGGCAAACTTAAACCAAAAATTTAGGTCAAAATGCGCTTTATGATGGGATTCGTAACTGTCAAGCGATTATGAAAGCTAAGTGCAGCAGAGCGGAGGCAATCTAATATAGATATACTATCATACTATCATAAAAAATATTAACAAACACTGTAAACTTAACTGGATGCCAAAATTTGCAAAGACAAGGCACCTTCACACTGGCAATATCCTAACAATGGCAGTTACTGGCCCCAGATTAACAACAGTTACTAACTGAACTATTTTACATTAATGCAGATCTCTGATCCGTTGCTACGCTCACTGCCGCCACCGACACCAACGACGTCGACGTCGACTGCGGCGGCAGCTTAGACGTTGGCTTCGTTGGCGGGCTTTCTTCCTAACTATATAAAAGCGGCCGTGGTTCGTTGCAACCACATTATTCAGTTGTTGAATCCCATTGCGTGCAGCTCGTTGAACGTCGATAAGGCAAAATCTACTAAACAAAAATCAAATAACAATTTAATTTCGAGCCCTAGAAAACACAATCACACACTAATTTAAAATGGCCTTTAAGGTGAGCAAACAGCCAAAGGATACAGTTTTCAAAGGATACCAAAAAGTGTGAAAAATAAAATAAAGTGCTCCATCCTTTAAGGATATCATTTATCTCAAAAGTGTTAAAGTGTTTTAATGATTTAAATGAGCAACAGATCTTACATATAAATCGCCTAAAAGTGCTGTGAAAGTATTCATTTGGAAATACTTTAGGACATTCAGACATTCCATTTTCCATTTCCAATTAATTTCCTATCAAATATGTATCCTAAAAGCACAAGGTTCAAGTTAATGGATTTGATAAATTAATATTTAATGACGGCTGATAACTACAAATGTTTCCTAAATTAATTATTTAAAAGCTAATTCACTAACCCTATATAATTGACACAATTTTAATAATGAATCAAACAGTTTTAAGATTATTATAACTACAAGACTTAAAATTATTATTTTATTTTTTTTACCACAAAAAATCAAGGCTGCAAAAGTGAACACAACTAACCACAGTTTAAGTAAATGTTACAATTTAAGCCACAAATCATTAAAACAAGCAGCCACAAAGTAAAAACCACTAAACAACCGCAAACAACACTTCATTAAAATTACACGGGTAAAAAAGAAAGAGTGTTGAAAGCGCGTTGTTGACTGGGTTTCCGCAAAATTGTGGTTTTTTGTTTGAACTTACGCTAATTGCGAGACCTCAACAAGTCATGTTAACAAACAATTAGCTAAAACCGCCGCTCAATTATGCAATTGCAGTATCTGATTTTTGCGTCGGCTTTGTGCCTGAGTCTCGCCTATCCGCTGGACCATCACTACTACGAGCACAGCCATGGCGGCTATGAGCATTTGGCCCACCAAGAGCACGAGCCCATACACGATTATGGACACGAGCATCAGGTTGAGCGCATCTCTCTGGGCGAGGAGCATGGTCAAGAGCATCCTCACTATGAGGTGGAGCAACATCATACCGAGGACGAACATGTCGAT
Organism: Drosophila setosimentum; assembly: GCA_035043505.1. Taxonomy (NCBI): domain Eukaryota; kingdom Metazoa; phylum Arthropoda; class Insecta; order Diptera; family Drosophilidae; genus Drosophila; species Drosophila setosimentum. Next base: position 9,173,597 of record JAWNMY010000006.1, read on the forward strand.
TACTATGTGAGTTAAGCGATGGGTTTCAGTTATGGAAGTTTCTTAATCATTTCTACTTCTGTTTAAGGCTCCTCCCAAATATGCCTTCAAGTATGGCGTCAACGATTTCCACACTGGCGATGTGAAGTCCCAGCACGAGACACGCGATGGCGATACCGTTAAGGGCCAATACTCTCTGGTGGAGCCCGATGGTTCCATTCGCACCGTTGACTATACTGCCGACAAGCACAATGGCTTCAATGCTGTCGTCCACAAGACAGCACCTGTGCACCATCATGAGGAGATCCATGAGCATCAAGATCATCATGAACACCATTACTAAGCGGGAAACGACGATTCGAAAAAAAAAACCAGAGAGAGAGACCATAACTATTGTTTAAAACTGTGTACTAGAATTAGCCAAATTTGTTTTGCTAAAGCAGCTTCATCATCAAACATACACACACACTCACACATATACGTACACTATGATCAATCCATGTAAATGTAATCAGCTTCATATCTCGTAATTAGGACACTGACAAACATCCATGCACTCAAAGCATGCGTTTTCATAATACTCATATAACGTTTTTATATCGTATATTTTATTTCTGTGATAGCAAATAATTTCCACTTAAACTATTCTACTCTAATTTTTCCTCAACTGATTCTTAGTCACTATTTCACTATTCACTCTTTGAAGGCTAGCTCATTCCGCTCGGACGAATTTATCAATCTACAATCTACATAATTGCATATCCATATGTTTAACAATTTCTTTACAGAGAACAACTAATTACAAACGAATTGTAAATTGTGTAATTAAATAAAAATGTGAATTATGTACTTTTTATAAAAACCAAAAAAAAAAACAATGCTCGTTTAATATCATTTCAGTATTTCCTTGACCAATCATTGAACTTGCACTTATGGCAATTTTTATAGATTAATGTCTAAATGTGCAACATGCTCAACTGGTTTCTGCGGCATTAAAAGCAATAAAAACTGATTAAAAGAAACAGTCAAATACATTTTCCGCCTCAAAACGAGTTGTGTATTTGTTTTGATTGAAAATTGCATAAGTTGCAGACTGCTTCCTAAATGGTCAAAAAACTAAATAAATTGTTGACAGCATTTTTAGTTAATTAGCTAATAGCTGTAATAGTTGAAAAGAGGCTCGACAAGAGTTCAAAATACCGTATAACAACTTGAATAGCTGAAATACCTCTGAAAGAGTATTTAAATGTAAAAGCTGTAAAATCGGCAGCGCTTAACAACAGTGTGGAGCAATTATGTTGGGCATATGTTAAGACGTTGTACACTGCCAGCTGCCAATGTGTACACACCAGCTGAAATAAACAAACCAATGATAAGAAAAGAGCAGAGTACAAAAGGCAAATGAGAAGTAAACAAAAATGTTGGAGAAAAATAAATATGTGCCGCGTGTAAATCAGGTAAATAGCTAACTTAAACCGCAATACGATTCAATAACTAAAACCAATTCCAGATAGATGCAATATACCTCAACAAAGACATAGCACGCTTGATACGCAACAATCTGCTAGAGAATTTACAGGCCATATCGGTAGATAAACTCCCATTCAGAAACAAAATGACCTACTAACTAATCTTAACTGTAGCCCGTGCTTTTTACCAAAGTCCAACCAGAACTCGATTTGCTCATACAATCGGCGATTTGGTTTGGGTCCGTTGGCAAACGTTGCTCGACATTTGGCCAACAATTGTTGGTTTTGGCCTACGATGCGGAGAAACTAACGGTTTCTCGATTGGTGCTACACTTTGCCCTCACTGTTCTGCCGGGCTATGTGAAGAGCTGGGAGGAACGCCGTTTGTCCCGCCGAGTCGAATGGTTCAGCCAGATAATAACGTGGACGGAGAATAGCGCTCTGGTCTTGAATGTGCTCAACTATTTTAGGTTCTTGAAGACGGGAAGAAAACCCACATTAATTGACTATCTACTGGGTCTGGACTACATTAGTTTGCGCAACAATCAAAGGCGCGACATTGGCTATAAGTATCTCACACGTGAGCTGCTCTGGGGCGGTTTTATGGTAAGGCAGCCGTTGCTTAAATTTCAAACAGAACAACTAACTAAAATTTTATAAACTTGCAGGAATTTCTTGGTCTGCTTCTGCCGATTATAAATTTTCGCAAAATCAACCGTCTGCTGAAAGGTGCATTCTTTGGCACGGATGGTCTAAATTCGCTGCGACGTGAAAGTATCCAACGGGAGCTTGTTGCCGCCAAAATGACAACAAATACAATATGCACTTATTGTGGAGAACGTCCAACGTTGCCGCATCATATGGGTTGTGGGCACATTTATTGTTATTACTGCTTAAGCGCTAATTTACTAACGGACGCTAACTTTTGTTGTGTTAAGTGTGGTGCTGGCTGCCCAGAGCAGGGTGTACAAATTGTCTGATTGTTGTGGCCTGATTTTTATACTCTAGATTTTAAATATTGCTATTCATAAATTGCGGACTCGATGAATATGTTGTGTTCTATTGGCGCGCTGGGCTACATTTTGGCAATTTGGTATCATCGTGATCTGGTCACATTGTATATTACGGTGTGTGCGGTGCGTGGGACTTGAAGTCGTTCTTTTCCTTTATTCATACAGTTATTGATTAATTCAATCATTATAAAGTATATAAGTCAAAGGTCGAAAGGGCAAGAATTGCCTGCAAATAGTTTGCATAACAAAATCATTCCAAATAAACACATAAGGTAAGTGAAAGCAATGAAAAAAAAGCGCGCCAAAATGAGCTTGCAGCTGCTTAGTGCTCAGCTGTTGCGTTCTAACCGAGCGTTACCACCTGCTCGCAGCAAAACTAAAAAAAAATTGTAAAAACTATTTGCGCACATTACTATATTTATATTTGTATAAATAACACAATATTACTATTAATTATAAGCTCAGCTTAAGTCTTAGTGTATTTTTAAGACAGTTTCATAAATTTGACAAAATCAGCTGTTAGCCCAATCTGGCAACACCAAATCTTTGTTATTACATTACATTTGTATTTCTGCTGCGCATTTGCCTATTTTTTTGCCTTTGTTCGAAGTGTGTATTAGAAAACGACAATATACTTAAGAAAAGACGCCAAAACAGCACAATTAATTGTAAAACGCCCAAAATTACACGTTTACGCAATCAAACAATTGAACGTGCAATAATAGCCAAGAATAATAGCAGAACTAGCGACAACAGCAACATCACAAACAGATAGCAAAAAGAGGAGCGAGAAGAAACAAAACGGACTTGAACAAATAACAGGCAAAACAATAACAAAAACAACACGAAATTGCACATATTTTCGTGGGTCGCAGCTGATTTCACATATCAAGGTCAGTAAGGTGGCAGAAATTGAACAAAATAAAAAAAGAAAGAAATGAAAAATAAAAAGAAAAAGCGATTACATTTTTATTTTTGGTATTGTCTGCCACACAGAATAATGCTCGACCTGGAAATAGTGGCAGAAATCTCGCTGGGCTGTGATGCCTGGGAGTTTGTGCTGGGAATGCATTTCTCCCAAGCAATAGCGATCATACAATCCCAGGTGGGCATCATAAAGGGCGTACAGGTGCTCTATTCGGACACGGATCCGCTGGGCGTGGACATCATTATAAATCTTCCTCAGGATGGACTGCGTTTGATCTTTGATCCGATTGTACAACGCCTGAAAACCATTGAAGTGTTCAACATGAAACTGGTGAAGCTGAAATATTGCAGCTCCTACTTTAATTCACCCGAAGTGCTGCCCAGTATTGAACAGATCGAGCATTCATTTGGCGCCACCCATCCGGGTGTCTACGATGCGGCCAAACAGCTCTTTGCGCTCCACTTTCGTGGATTGAGCTTCTATTTCCCGGTGGACAGTAAACTGCATTCCGGCTATGCTCATGGATTGGGCTCGCTGGTCTTTCTCAATGGCGCCTCACCGGTTGTATCCAAAATGTCCCTCTATGCGGGCAGCAATGTGGCCGAGAACCGTCCACCAGCCTTGCCCCTGTCCTGCTATCATCGTCAAATGTATCTGGAATCGGCAACGGTGCTGCGCACCATCTATGGCCACACCAAAGGTCTGAAGCTCAAGCTCTACACGGAGGGATCGGGACGCGCTTTGGAGCCACGTCGTCAGTGCTTCACGCGTGAGCTGCTCTTCGGTGATAGCTGTGAGGATGTGGCCACAAATCTTGGTGCTCCTAATCGTATCTTCTTTAAGAGCGAGGACAAAATGAAGATACACAGCTCGTGTGTGAATCGCCAGGTGCAGAGCAAACGCAGCGACATTTTCTTCAATTATTTCACACTAGGCATCGATGTGTTGTTCGATGCCCGGACACAAACCTGCAAAAAGTTCATACTGCACACCAATTATCCGGGCCATTTTAATTTCAACATGTATCATCGCTGCGAATTCCAGTTTCAGCTGGAAAGCGATCATCATGTGACTGGCGAGAGTGAGAATAAACACGATCATGTCAATATATCTGCCTACACCAAATGGGATGAGATAAGCGGCTCTCTGGCCACCTCGGAACGTCCAGTTGTGCTGCATCGTGCCAGCTCCACAAACACTGCGAATCCCTTTGGTTCAACCTTTTGCTATGGCTATCAGGATCTAATATTTGAGGTTATGCCAAATAATCACATTGCTTCCGTAACGCTTTATAATACGGCACCACCTCGACAGCCTGCACACTCCTGGCAGCAGCATAAAATGCAGGACATTCGCCTGACTGTCGCCTAAGATTGTGCCGGCTTGTTGTCCTGGCTTGTCCTGTGTGTCTGTGTGAGCGTGGTCCTGTGGGCTCTGTGAAGCTACAAGATTCTAATTATAAGCTACAACAAAAAAAAATGATCTAACCTAGACTTTAATGATTAGTAGTTACTTTACGAGTATCTATAGTAATTATACTTATGGAATTTCTATTTAGCTGATAAGCAAATTTATCAGACGACTCACTGACCATATTGTTTCCGCTGTTTTACTACTTATTCCATCGTGTGGATTCCCTCAATTTGACTCGATTCATTACAGACAATTATTTAGCAAACGTAATTGCAAATCGTTAAAATATCTAAATATTTTAAGCTCAAAACGTGTATTTCTCTTTAAAAAAGAAACAAAAAAAATCATCAAAAAATATATATATAAATATAGTAATAAGGTTTCGACAAAAAAATTTCGTTTATTTTTATTATTGTCATTAAGTTTACGCTGTGGTAATAAATATTTACAACCGAGAAAGCACAATGTAAAATTAACAGAGGGAAGTCTTTTGATAAACAGATAACAAGCACATTAAGCTCTGCTTATATAGCACCATCAATCTTTCGTTATAAAGCGACGTGCTTGGAGACTCTCAGAGTTTATGCTCTTGTGTGTGTATGTTCGTGTCCATAGGCGATACCCATTCCTTACTTAGACATTTTTCTCTGAAACATAATTAATTCTCTTTGCTTATAGATTAGTTGACGATGCCGGAACAAAGCGCTGAGCAGGAATCTCAGCCACAGGCACCACAACAAACCAAAGCGCCCATATATGATGCTAGCATACTGCCAGATATGCTGCCCGTTTACTATAGACGTCTCTTTCCACATGAGCCCTTCTATCGCTGGCTGAACTATGGACACTGTAAGTTTCAAACATTCTCAACAATTCACGCCCACAATAATTATCTGTACTGTGCAGCGGAAGATAACATATTTGTGAATCGGGAGATATCCTTCACTTTGCACGACGATATCTACATACGCTACTTGTGCTTTGAGACACAAGCTGAGCTGGAGAAGGAGATCTGTTCAAGTAATCCGTACAAAATTGATATTGGCGCTGTTTTGTCCACCAGGCCAAAGAACTTTCGAACCGTCGCCGGCGGTTTGTCGCCCGTGCAACGTGAATTGGTCTTTGACATCGATGCAACGGATTACGATGACATACGCAACTGTTGTTCCGGTGCGGAAATGTGTCTCAAGTGCTGGAAATTCATGGTACTAGCAGCACGTGTACTCGATGCCGCATTGCGTGAGGACTTTGACTTTGAGCACATGCTGTGGATATTCTCTGGTCGTCGCGGCATCCATTGCTGGGTCTGCGATCACACGGCACGCCATTTGGATGCACGCGCACGCGCAGCGGTCACCGAGTACCTTAATATACTCAGCTATACAAATAATGCGGCACGCGTTCAAATGGGCGATCGGACGCATCATAGTCTGCGACGGGCGCTGAAGATTGTGGAGCCCATGTTCGAGGAGATTGTGCTCGAGGATCAGAATCTGTTTGGCACGCCCAAGGGCGTTAACAAGCTGCTGCAAATGGTCAGTGATGAGGGTGCACGCAACGAGCTGGAGGCATATCTGCAGAAGACGCACGAGGATGGCGCGCACTCGAAACTGATCTGGGAGAGTTTTGTGCGCTTTGCGAACTCGATGCGCACCAGTGCCGCCAATGTGTGGAGTCGTAAGCTGAAGCACATTGTGCAGGAGGTGCAGCTGTGCCTGCTTTATCCCCGTCTGGACATCAATGTGACCAAGGGCTTCAATCACTTGCTCAAGGCGCCCTTCTGCATACATCCGGCCACGGGCAAGATCTGTATACCGTTCAGTGCCAGCGCTGTGGCCAAGTTTGATCCGACAACGGTGCCGACCATATCCCAATTGCTACAAGAGATTAACGCCTACGATGACAAGACCAAAAGCTATATGGATGCGCCCGAAGATAAGAGTCGCATCAAGGATTATAAGAAAACTAGCATGTTCAAGGGCGTTGTGGTATTTGAGGAGTTTCTGCGCAAACTCGAGCGTAATTTTAAGGGTAAATCTATGGACTTTTAAACCGGATTTACAAAACACTTATTTTATACTTCTAGTTTAAGGAATTAAAACACAAGTTTAAATTTGAATTTATTTGCATTTCAATAAAACTCCCATTAGAATTGATTGATGCTTTTTTGAATTTATTAGATACTCGTTTATGATAAGTATTAGGCTACCAACAATAAATAGACTAAATGTTTGAGTTCACATACAACGTAGTCGCACCAGAGGCACAATGTTACCATCTTTGTCATCCCAGTCCACCTCCACCTCCAGTTGGAACAGGCCATCGTCAATGGTGGGTGTCGTATCCGGCAGATGCGCCATTATCTCGCTCTGTCCAGTGCGCAGCTTGAATGAGGCTAAGGCGGAATCGCTGGCATCAGCCTGGCCGGACTGGGGCAGCGATACTTTGATCTTGGCAGGCAGTATGCTGCCCTTGCTGAGCACCAGTTTGGCATTGGAGTCATCGTTGCCATGCCAAATGTACAAATCATCCTCGACGAGCACACAATCGTCGGCCTTCTGCAGCTGTGAATGCAACGGATCCAACAGGAAGACCGCTTGCCGTGCACAGCCAATGGCAACCACCTCATCTGCCGAGTGGCTGTTATGCAGCTTGGCATCCGGATAGCGACCCGCCAGCGCCGACTGCAGCTTTGGTATTTGCATAGTGGCGCCCAGGAGTACAATATGATCGATGCTCTTCAGCTCTGGATGCGCCTGCTGTGCACGTTCCAAACATTCGCTGAGCTGCTGTATCAGCCCGTTGATCACTGGCTGTATAAGGCTCTCGAAGCGGGCACGTGACATTTGCGCATTGAAATCAACGCCATCCATTAGAGAATCAATGTAGAGCTGCGTGGAGGGCAGCGTCGTCAGGATATGCTTGCAATTAGCGGCGGCAGTGCGGATTTTGGCCAGCGAACGACGTGATTCGTGCGGATCCAGTTTGTACTTGCGCTTGAACTCCTCGCAGATGAACTGCACCAGAGCCTCGGTAAACTGCTTCCCACCAATGGGAAACGGTCCATATTTGGCCAGCTCAATTAGGTAGCCATTCTCAACGGCATACAGAACAAATTCGCTGTACAGACCGCCACATTTGATGGTCAGCACATTCTGGCGATCCAACGACTGTTCCAGCTGCTCCTCGGCGATTTTATAGCAGAGCACCGCAGCTGTGGGCTCGGCAATGATCTGAGCCACCTGAAAGCCAGCGTCCTTGGCAGCGTCCGAAAGTAACTCTACAGATTGCGGTGGATAATAGCTGGGTATGGAGAGCACAGCTACCGGTGCCTGATCGCTAGTCGTGTGATATTGTCGCGCCAGTTCCAGTTCAGCGCGCAGCAGCTCAACGGTTACTTGAAATGCGCTCATCTCTTTCGTTACAACTATATCATCCTGATCCTCACGATCGGCTGGCTTTGTGTGCTCCATGCGGAATACAAACGCCTCCTTGTCGTATTCACACGGCACCTCCTTCAGGGCATTCGCCAGTTTGTCCTCAGTAAGTTCAGACTCTAATTGCAACAGCTGAAAACTGTGAGCCACTGCTTGCTTGGGTCGTGTGGCCATCTTTTGTTTAGCCGTAAGGCCGCATTCCGTTTCGGAGTCACCGTTCCACAGCAAACACGCTTGGGAGACGCGATCACCTTGCTTGTTGGCAATGACTTCTGCCTTGCCATCAGGCCTTACGTAAGCGATGCACAGTGTGCTGTTACCAATTTTAATGCCAAAACGCGGCCACATTTCGCTTCAGTTTACAATTTAGTGTGACAAGACAGCAATTTGGTTAAAAATTAAATATATATATTACAAATGAAATGCAGCACGCGCACGTTTTTTTAGTCGGTCAGCGCGGTAATACTATCGCAAATATCGATAGCTATCGGTGTTATCAGTGTTGTGTAAGTCTCACAATCGTGCTGCACAGTGCAACGTAAATTTTTTTTTATGGATCGCAATTTGTTGATCTTGATATTGTGATGTGTTATGCATTCCTGTTGATCACATTATATTAAAAATTTCTTCCTTCAATTCTATCTAATATAATATTTGAATTTAAATCTTCAAATAAATTAATCGTTTGTCGTTTTTGTTTGGAATATTGAAATTCATCAGTTTATATCCTGCACATATTGTGGATTGTAAGTTAAATTGCACAATGTGTGTGTTATCTACCAACACTTATTCTAACGTACGCTTACCAGCACGGGAAAAATATGTAAACAAAAATCTATACATAGTACCGTAAAGGAAAAGAGGCAAACTATTGACCCCAAATACGACGGCAACTACGACATTAGCGCCACCCTACAAACTGTGGTTTTTGTGTCAAGCAAACAACACACACACACTTTATTACATATGCAGCGCAATTGACGCCCCCAAAACCGACCCCCAACTGAAACGTTCCGATTCGTCATCGATTTGAGGCAAAAGCCAAACAATGGAGTGGAGGTGCAATGAAAATTAAAACAGATCTCTTAATTGAAAATTTAATAAAAATCGAAATTCGTCTTGCTTAACAGCACGAATATGCGCATTTCGTAAGCAACGCGAAAATTATCAGTAATTACAAAAATTCGTGGCTGTTTAAATAATAATACAAAAAAAATAAAACAACCTTGAAGATATACGCACACACACATATACACCCACTACATAATGGATGATAATCTGAGCACAAAATCCTCGGAGTCTTCGATTACAACCAGTGGCGAATACGAGATTGTCACCGATAGCAATGTGGCAACACCTTTGGAACAGGTGGCGCTACCATCGCCTGCCACCGCCACAGTTGTCGCAAAAGTCTCGGAATCGCTGAGTGCACTTACTCTGTCCCCCGATGGAGTTGGCGGGGATCGTTCGCCCACTCTGGACATGGCGCACAATCGCAATCTGAGCGACATTCAGCACGAGATGACCGATGCCTTGCGCGACCTGGAACTCGAGCGGAGTGCCCTGGCCGCCGCCAATATTGGTGAGTGCCAGACACAGAACTAAACTAATTGAATAACTGACTGTGTGCAATAAAAGTTGAATGTGCGCCGCAGTCAGTTGTTATTTACCAGACACCAGCTGTGCACATACAAACGCTGTGTAGCTTCCAAAATTGGGTTGCTTGCGCCTTCTTTCATAAGCCCCCTTAAGTAAGCCGAGTGCGCAATCTTATCGGGGAGGGAGCTGCATACTTACCTATCTACATATACAGAATTCAATTGAATATCAATTCATGCTGTCATGGCAACAAACACAAATAAGCAAAACATACAAATTAAGCTACCAATAAAAAAAAAAACAAATATCGTATATCGATATTTCCATCAATAGAGCTCATAAATGCCAATTAACATTTTGCAGCTGCAGCTGATAAGACGCGTCACCAACAACAACAATTGCAACAACAACAGCAGACGCGATCACAACATCCACAGCAGAAATCATTGACTTTGCCATTAGCTGGTCGCAAAACACAAACGGAAACCGGTGGCGATACTGAAATGCGTTTCAAAATCAACTTATTCTCGCCTAACAAAGTCGGCGATGATTCGGAGGATGCCTCTAACTCGGAGCACAATCGTGTGGGTCAATCTGTTTTCTATGATTGCATCGATGCCAGTCCGGCGTGCATTGAAGAGAAACAGGATGCCATGAAACCCGATAAATGCGATACCACAGATGAGGAGGGTAAGATACCCATTAAACAATTCAAATTCTTCTGAAAATTTTGTAACTTTATCTTTCTCAGTTTCAGAGATCGATCAGGGCTGCACTATCTTTGCTGGTGTGACCTATTTGGGCGCTGCTAATATCAATGTACCCAAATCCGAGGCGGATGTGTACAGCATCATGAACGAACTTAACAGCGGCTCCAAATCGGTGGGCCTCAAGATTACCGTCAGCATTCCCAATTGTTCCGATGGTCTAGTCGTGTAAGTATTGCAATTGAGAAAATAATGTATATCAACATTAATGAGCAAACATGTGCTCTAAGGCAATCAGCATGCCAGTTGCTTGCTAATTCGGATTATACATAATGTCAATGTGACGCATGGAAAGCTGTGTACACTATAACCCAATCTACATGACTCATAATATAGAGATTGCTTAGAACTTTAAAATGACTGCATCTTAAATTTTGTACAAAAAATTTTCTTTGTTTATGATTAGCAATATATGCATTTTCGAAAATGGAAAATAATTTGTTAATTTGTTTGATGTATAAAAAAAAAATAGGCGAGCTACAATTTAGAATTACCCTTGAGCTATAATTCAATCTAAATTATTTAAATTAATTACTGCTTTTGTTTATTTTACAGTCTACACGATGCGGAGAGCAATACGATTATAGCTTCATATGAAATATCGAGTATTATATTGTACTATCGCGGCCCCGTTGATACCAGTGAGAATGGATGCTTTGCATTCACGTGGCTGCACGGAGATGCGCTGTTCCAATGCCATGTATTCCGTTGCCATATTCCCGAGGCTGTGAATCAAGTGAGCGGTAAGTGTGTGCCTCGATTGCCAACCGCAAACTGAATCATATTTAAAATCATCTCGCTTGCTGCAGCCTGCTTCCAGAAGGCATTCCAAACGTATGCACCCAGCATGAGCTGCAGTCTCACTTCAGCTGTTGATATGGCCAATTCGGTGACATCAGATGTGAGCGGCAATCCGCTGAATACCGCTGGCTATGAGTTCATTGTATCGCTGGAGATACGTGAAAAGCTGGCAAACAATACGTATGCGGTTGTGCCACGCGACCGTGGTTGCTTCAAACTGCGCGCCAATACGGACAAGCGGGTGTGCATTACCGTCAAGCAGACGCCATCAAATGTGCTCCAGCCACTGTATATTGAACGCTGCTTTGGTGTACTCGTTGCACCCGGCAAGCTCGTTGTACAGAAGGATATGCATCTCATAGATTTGATCAAAATGGGCTATGTGCCCGCCACTCAGGGCACTGCTGGCATTGAGCCGGATTCGAGCAGTGCCTGTCTCAGTGCATACGCCATAAGCGCTCAGTGGGAGTCGCAGGAGAAGGCCTTCGAACAACTGAATCAAGAAACGTCCAAAACCAATCTTACTGTTGCCGTTGACATTGTGATTCGCGGCATACAGGAACCAGTGCGCTTCGTCATTGAGACGCCCGTGACCATTCAGTCGGATGGATCATTCAGAGATCACTTCATGTCCAAGAGGCCGATGACATTGCGCTTCTATTTGCATCTGAAGCGCACCGATGAACTGAACTGGAAGGTGAACAGCATTGATCCCTCCGAAGAGATAAACGAGCAGCCAAGCGGACAGCAGGGATCATCCCTAATTAAACTGGGCATTAATAATCTATCGCGAATTGTGCGCAGCTCGTCCATAGCCTCCATTGAGGATGATTACCCCTCAGACTATAGCAGCGATGGCGATGAGCCGTTGCTCAGCGGCACCGGTGAAGTCTCCAAGGATTGCTCGCAGGACACACTCAATGAATGGGATCCAATTGTGCGCGAATGGGATAGTGAGAAGCGGCCCAAAAACCTCGCCGCCCTAGTGCGTCTGGGTGTGCCAGAGGCGCTGCGTGGAAATATCTGGCAGAAGTTGGCCAATGTGGAGCGAAAGGTGGAAATGAATGACATGTACAAGGTTCTTATCACTAAGGTGAGTAATAAATCTTGTGGTTGTGCTTTGCGTCGCTTGTTAGTTATAGTTTTGTTTATGGTACAGGAAACCAAATGCGAGACAGTCATCCAGCGGGACATACATCGCACCTTTCCGGCACACCAATGCTTCAAGGAGACAGGCGGCTCAGGTCAGGATGCTCTGTTCAAAGTATCCAAAGCATATGCCGTCCACGATAGCGAGGTCGGCTATTGCCAGGGTCTCAGTTTCATCGCAGCCAGCCTGCTTTTGCATGTGAGTTAAAGATTTGGATTATTAAAGAGCGTTTTTATATAATTTTCATTCTAAAATATATTATGTTCAATAGATGCCCGAGGAGGATGCTTTCTGTGTGCTCGTTTCTCTAATGTACGACTACGGACTGCGTGATCTCTACAAGAGTGGCTTTGAGGTTCTATACTTGCGCCTCTATCAGCTGGAGCGTCTCATCAAGGATCAGTTGCCACGGCTGCATGAACATTTTACAGCCTGTGGCATTGAAACGCACATGTATGCGTCGCAGTGGTTCCTCACACTCTACACGGCACGTTTTCCGCTGTGCTTTGTATTCCATGTGCTCGACGTATTCCTGCTGGACGGTTTGCCAGTGCTCTTTCAGGTAGCGTTGACACTGCTGTCGATCTGTGAGTCGGATTTGCGTCAACTAGATTTCGAGGGCATACTCAAATATTTCCGGGTGACGCTGCCCAAGAAATGCCGCAGCTCCAACAAGGCTCTTAAGGTCATGAAACAGGCGTGTGAGCGCAAAATCAAGAAGCTGAAGCAGTACGAGGAGGAGTTTCTACTCAAGAAACAGCACAAGGAGCGCCTGGATAAGGAGGCGAAAATCTATGAGAGTCGGTTTGGAGAGGAGCGACGCAAACTACAGTTAGAGATTGATTCGCTCATGCAGCAGCTGTCTATTGCCAATGAGCGTGCGGTGGATAAGGAAAAGAAGCACACAGGCATCATACAGGAATATAAACAGATAATTCAGCGTCATGAGCAAGGCATGAACACGCTTAACGAAACACTGGGAAAGGTTATGGTAAGTTATTTGAATGAATGTAGATGTGAATCTTTGTTAATAAGTCTTATCCTTGAAGCAAACGGTTTCCAAGTGCTCGCATTGCTTGCAGCAGGTTGAAGTGGGCAATGACAATGCCAAGCAGGAGCAGCTGGACACAGCCAAAAGGCATTCGCATCCACTGCGAAATGCGAATAAGGCGCTATTGGGTCCATTGGATCCACTCAATGTCGCCTCGCAGCGCATACGCGAACTGGAGCTGGAGCTGGCACAGGCCAAGTTGGCTCAAGTTGAAGCCGAGTGCAAGAATCAGGACTTGAATCATCAGCTCAACAATACGCTCAGTGAGCTGCAATCCAATCGCAACAGCTGGCAGCCGTGGCTCTCCAAGACTTTCAATTCGCTGCAGGAGAAGGTGACTACACGTGGCGGTGCTGGCACACATCGCGGTGACCATCCCGTTCCCACATTCCAGTCGTACATGAGCCAGGGACCAGCCACAGTCAGTGAGGCGAGTTCGCCCAGCGCCAATCAGGTAACCTGATCGGAATCCTGAATCTCGCTGAAAATTGAAATATGACCTGACAAGCGTAGAAGCGTCAAGTAGATTTTTTTAGGTTTCTCGCAGCATATTATTATCTCCATTATATTATGGTTAATCCTAATTTTTTAAGTTTTCGTTTGAAGTATATTATATTGATTTGTTTCTCATAAGATTGCAATGGCTTCAAGTGAATGTTGTATCAAATACAACAATTTAGCAGCCTGCATTGCCATTATTTTCATTTTTCATTTTCCATGCACTATCATCCAACTGTTTAATCTATTTATTTGCACCACACATATACAGAAATGTTCACTATTAAGAATTTATATTTACATACATTTGCATATGTATTCATTTGATTTATATATTATCTACATACATTGACCTTAACTGCTGTTTACCTGATTGAGTTTTTTTTGTTTATTGATTAATTGATTTATTTCTGACCATTTATTGCTGCTGCAAATAAAACTTAATACATAAATGAATTACTTTTCCCCCTTCTGTCTCTTAGGAGTATAAAACATTTGCATTTGCATCTGTTGGCGGCTCCCCAAAATTGCCGACTAAATTTCAGGCCACCAAGCTGAGGAACAGCATCGATAGCTTGCGCAATATTGTTGTCCCACTGGAGACGGGCAAATCGCTGCTCGCCGAGAATCTCAAACAGCAGCTACAATCGCAGCCATAGATATTTGAATATAGGTATAGATATGAATATCTATCTATATATGTGGGACGATCTGGCTAGCAGGCAGTCTTACGCCTTTGGTATTATGTATCGTATTCGTCTATATTTATATACAATATATACAAATATAGTCCACACATATATATATATATATACATATGTATGTGTACTTAAATAATGTGCATTCCTTGGTTTCTATAATGAACATTTTTTGTTTACTTTTGCACCTAAACGCACCTAGGCTTGTCCAACTGTAAGTTGCCTGTGCATACAGTTTGGCATACACTGCATAAGCCCAAATGAGAAAACGCTAAAAACTTATACAATAAACATATACATACTATATATATAAAGTATCAAAGAATTGCAACAAACTGTGTAAACTTTTATTTAGCTTGGTTAACGTTTATAACTTTTATATATATATTAATGATAGTGCTAGGAAATTGCAGATCACTGGGATATTAGAAATTTTCAATTATTTAGGCGCCTTAAAGCAAACATTAATTTTGTTATGAGAACTTTCTTATTATTATTACAATTCTGCTAAATCGCTTTTGAATAAGGAATATCAGAGAAACCTACAAAAATTTGTCCAATAATTACAAAATTTAACATATTTTATATGATAATGATTACATTATTTGATTTTTTGTTGTTGTACACAAAATTGTTATTAGAGACAAACATAATACGAATGACTGTAAGAAATCATATTTTAAATTCATTACTTCGGACAACTTTTTGTGGGATTTTCGAAAATTCGATATACAAATAGAATTTAAATGTTATTCGCAAATTAAAAAATTAGCTTTACAAATATGAATTAAGACCAGCTCCTGAACAGCATCACACCAGGCATAATACTTTCGTTCCAATAAAAACCCACTCCCCCCCCTCATCTCATCGGCACCTCATATAAAAAACAAGCGCTGCATTGTTTTCGCCTCCACATCCGAATCCCTCTGCAGGCCAGCATAGATCAACAGATCCGCCGAGGAGCTGCGCTGCTTGAGGCGTCTTCTGACCCCGCTGCCCACTCGAGAACTGCTAAAGGAGCGACTCCTGACGCGACGCCGCTTGGGACGCTGGGAAACAGTGCCAAAGCAGGACACCTGCTGTTCCGCCTCGCTGTCGTTGTACGTCGCTATCAACTCCTGCTGCGAGAGAGTCATCTCTGATTGCAACGTGCTGTCGGAACACTCAAGATCATTAGTTGGCGTTTGGCATTCACTTTGCTCAGCTGCGGCGAGTCGAGCACGCTTCCCCACGCTGTAATTGGATGGATCTCTGGAGAGTTCGGAGCCAAAGTTGCTGCTGCTGCGTTCATGCGGCAAATTGGTGCCGTAACTGAGGAAATCCGGATACGGCAAATACAGCTCATGGGCACCAAATGCCTCCGGCGAGGAGAAAGTGTGACGCAATCGCTGTACGCGACAACGCTGTCCATGCGGCGCGTGCTGTTGCACCAGCAGCCAGGAACGCTTCAGATACGTTTGCTCGGTGCAGTTGCTGATCAGGCTCTGGTTATGCAATGGGGCCGGTGTGCCGCTGACCAGGCTGCCAGATGTGTTGCTGCTGCTTTTGGGCAGTCCTAGAGTGAGTGATATATTGAGTGAATTGTCGCGAAAGGCGTCGGTGCAGTCATCGGCCGTGCTGCCGGGCGTCTGCGGCTGTGCCGCTCCAGCGGCAGCGGATAGTTCACGCCCAGCGGAAAACGTTGCCGGGCACGCTGAAAGCCCCATTGTGCTGCCGGAGCTGCCATCGCCTGGGAGCGGTGTTGCCTTCGTAGACGCGCTTGCAGCGCCTGCAAATGAGATTCTGTGGGTAAATTAGCAAGTGCAGGGGGAGGGATGGCGTGGAGGAGATTGGCAAAGGCAACCTTACCACATATGGCAGTGGCCATCAGCATTCGTTGTGCCGCATCCTGTGAGGTATCCGTGGAGGCCACGGCTCGCGTCATTGCTGCCGCCGAAGTGCTTGGCTGTTCCTGATCTAGGCTGCAGCTGCGATGCAGCGGCACCATCGATTGCATGGTGCAGTTGCTCGGCGCACGACTGCAGGTACGCTCGCGATCCCGTTCCCTTTGCCGCTGACGCTGTCGACGCTGGCGACGCGGTTCGCGCAGCTCCTGCTGCATGCCCACCTTGATGACCTCCTCGTAGTCGGGCGGCGCCTCATAGCTGGGCGGCTCGTCCGGTGTGCGCTCCTCATCCTGTCGGTCCAGCAGCTCACTGATCGTCTGCAAGTGACTCTGAAGTTCACGTTGATGGCGCGCCCGAACCCCCATACGATAGAGGATGACCATCCAGCCAGAGAGAACGCCAAAGATGCCCAGTGTGCTGATGATAAAGATGCCCGTGGCTGTCTTCAGATCCGGATACTGATCGATCTTGGGAAAGTAATAGTTAGGCTTGTGGGAATACCAGCGACGATCGTGATGCAAATGCGCCCAATCCTCCTCGCAGGAATCGGGTTCATCACTGCCATCGCCACAATGATCGAAGCCATCACAATGCAGTCTGATCGAGATGCAATGATTGTTCCCACACAGAAACTCTGAACCGATATAGCAATCTGGGGAAGAGATCATCACTCAGCGATTGCGTCTCCAAGCCAAACGCAGAGTACTCACTCAAATAGTTGAAGACGCTATACACAATGGCCAGTTTGGAGGACATGCCAAATACTCCACGCAGTCGTATATAGTAACCAGTTAGAATGGGCGCAATATGATTCTCCTTGCTGAGACCATTATGCGGCCACATCACATTCTCAATCTCCGATGCCTCCGAGGTGGTGCCCTGCCTAATTGTCAGCTCCGAACGGGCTGCCATTCCATAAAAGTCATCCACACGTAACGAAATGTGCGTCTTCATCATCATATAGTTATTCCCTGGCTTAATAATCCAGATACAGTCAAACAGTCGGACATCTGTGGTATTCTCAATCATGTTCATCATGGTGATGGCACCACCAGGTCCTGTCACCATGCCGCCGCAGTCTGCAAAGGGAATGGGATAGAAACTTTGAAATTATTTTGTATTCTTTTATGAGGGGGGTGTAAACTATGATCTGGTAGTAAGAACTTTAAATATTCTAAGAAGTCTGTGAATTGTTATTTCTAGTAATTTCGAATTATATATAAATCTTTTTAAAAAACCACAATATAATTCCTTAGTTTTAACCACCCTTAAAATTATGGCTTGTCAAACAAGAACCTTTTCCCTATTTAATATTATTAAAATGTATAAATAAAAATTCTGAGTTCCCGGTGCGCTGATTTAGTTATATATAGCGATGTAAGCCCCACTTATTACCTGGCCCAACAATATTGATTGCGTTACCAAACTAAACCAAGCCAAAAGACAGTCGCCTGTTTCTCACTTATGTTTTTACTTGCTTGTCGTGACATTGAAATTTATACAACAACCACCCCCCACACCCACCACCAATCAATATGACAATTGCAGACCCTCAAGTGACCCACCCCCACTTACCCGTGTAGGGTACTCGTTCGTCCTTTAGCTGCTTGGAGGAGACAAAGCTCACCTCGGCGCGGAAGCCAACGCCCGAAACGGAATTGCCGCGAAACTGCAGCAACAGTGATTTGCCACTGCTTACAGTTATGGGCGGACGAAAGTGTTCCCCCGTGTAAGAGTCGAGCATCTGGCCATTCGAGTCAAAGATCTCCAGTGTTGAGGCCAGACCCAGCTGGAAATCTGTGAAGTCCAGCCGCACCTGACAATTGTCCGCCTCGCAGGTGAGTATGTGCTCGATGGCATAATCCCTTGGATAGGCCATGGGAAAATAGGGCGTCGATATAATCTGTGGCATGTACTTCACATTGCCACTGGCACTGCCACTGGCGCTGCCACTGCCACTGCCCACAATGGACTGCTTTGGTGAACCGCTGACAATTTTTACATTGCCTGTGGAGAGAATTTGATATTAATTTGAGCATAGAATTATTTTAATGAGTAGTTAAAATTTCAATTCTTTAATATCGTTATTCATCTTACGCTCCGAGAAGTACTGCAGCGAGAAGACATGTGCATTGGTGGCCCTGTAGAAGAATTTAAGCTGCAAGGTTCTTGTCTTGCTGCGAAAGACTTTGCCATCGCCACAGAACTCCTGACCCGATATGGTTGTATCGTAGGGTGGCTCCGAGAACTGTATGTGCTCGCAGGGACACATGTTGGACTTGCCGCCCGTGTTGCTGCAACTCTTCGAAAAGTTAGCGTGCGTGAAGGTCACACGGATGACGCACTCGGCACAGGTGACCAACTCCAGATTGCACTGATACCACGCATCACCGGCAGCCAGTTCGTTCTTGAGCACCAGTGGCGAACTCTGCGTATGATTGAATTTATAAGGAAAAGGAAAGTAAGAAATCCTTATGGATGCACTCACTCGATATGCTGTGGTGCTGACATTCCGAGCATGCAGCTCGCCACGTTCGCCCAGCTCCAGAAAGTGTCGCCTGCCATTCCAGTGATTGCAAATGTCCAGATCCCGATAGGTATTCGCCAGATATGCCTCGCCAGGCCAACAGATTAGCGCCAGCACATAGGCCACAAAGTAGCCATAGCCCACCGCTTTGGCCAGCATTGCTCGTTGCTCTCGACCTGTGTCCGTCCGACTGTCCGTCTCAATTGTTGAACGGATGCGTTGTCCACGAGCGTTGTATCAAGACTGCCACAAATCCAATAAGCTGTGCAGCTCAAGAGCTCGTTGCAGAAGCCGCATAAGTGACACATTTACATTTACATACTATATAACAAAATCGACTAGCAACGATTTCTGGGTGGGCGTCAGGTTAAAGACCTCATTTTGACCAATAAATTAGTCTAACGGAAATTAGAATATCCAAAAAATAAAAAATAATAAAATCCCCATTTAATACAAATTCCCATATTAACTTGTCATCTGCAAGTTGCATAGAATAAATTGAATCCAAATGTTTTTTTTGGCGGTACAAAAATATGTTTATTTCAAAAAATTTGCTTAAAATTTTACAAAGGTGTGGTGGGGGGTGACGGTAAACACATTTCAAAACGCTATGATGAATGGGGTCTCGCAGAGACAATGAACATGGAAACGAATAAAAACGAACCAAAAGTGTATGAGCTTCTTTCAGCTGTACACGATGCACACATGTCACATATACGCATATACATATATATAAAGGACAAGACAAATCGAGC
Organism: Drosophila setosimentum; assembly: GCA_035043505.1. NCBI lineage: Eukaryota > Metazoa > Arthropoda > Insecta > Diptera > Drosophilidae > Drosophila > Drosophila setosimentum. Next base: position 9,193,568 of record JAWNMY010000006.1, read on the forward strand.
ACTTAAATATGCGAGGACCTGGCGAGAGCGGTTTGCAAGTTCTTGGCCAGTGTGTCCATGAACTCGAAGGTCTCCTGATAGTCCTTGCGCTCGACGGCAGCCATGCTGCCCTTGATGCAAATGGCCAGATCCTTGGTCATGGCGCCACCCTCGATGGTATCGATGCACACTTGCTCGAGCGTCTCGGCGAACTTCTTCAGCGGCTCATTGTTGTCCAGCTTGGCGCGATGGAGCAGACCGCGGGTCCAGGCAAAGATCGAGGCAATTGGATTGGTCGACGTCTCCTTGCCCTGCTGATATTGACGATAGTGACGCGTCACAGTGCCGTGAGCAGCCTCAGCCTCAACGGTCTTGCCATCGGGGCAGAGGAGCACGGAGGTCATCAGGCCCAGTGAGCCGTATCCCTGGGCAACGGAATCAGATTGCACATCGCCATCGTAGTTCTTACAGGCCCAGACAAAGCCACCCTCGGATTTCATGCAATAGGCGACCATATCATCGATCAGACGATGCTCATACCAGATGCCAGCGGCCTCATACTGCTTCTTGTACTCCTTGCCGTAGATATCCTCAAAGATGTCCTTGAAGCGGCCATCGTAACGCTTGAGAATCGTATTCTTGGTGCTCATGTACAGGGGCATCTTACGATCCAGAGCAAACTTGAAGGATGCGTGGGCAAAGTCCACAATGGATTCATCCGTGTTGTACATGCCGAGTGCGATACCGGGACCCTTGAAGTCATTGATCACCTCCTCGATGATCTCGCCGTTGTTGCCCTTCCAGGTGAGCGTCAGCTTGCCGGGACCGGGCACCACATAATCGACAGCCTTGTACTGATCGGCATTGGCGTGACGTCCAATGACGATCGGTTTCTCCCAGCCGGTCACAAGCCGGGGCACATTCTTGCAAATGATTGCCTCACGGAAGACGGTGCCGCCGAGTATGTTGCGAATGGTGCCGTTCGGTGACTTCCACATCTTCTTCAGCTTGAACTCCTCCACACGCTTCTCATCAGGTGTGATCGTGGCACACTTGATGCCCACACTGTACTTCTTAATAGCCTCGGAACAGTCGATGGTAACCTGATCCTCGGTCTTGTCGCGATGCTCGATGCCCAGATCGAATGTGTGCAGCTCGATGTCCAGGAATGGCAAGATCAACTTATCCTTGATCGATTGCCAGATGATACGAGTCATCTCATCTCCGAGCACATCGACAACGGGTCCAGCGCGTATCTTTTGGGCCATCTGTGCGGGAGAGCAAACCACAAGTGAACTCTAGGCGTTGGAACAGTATTATATATACATATATATGGTGGCAAAATGCTTAAATGTAGGCGTCACCTCTCTGAATGAATCCATTTTATTAATATTATTTACTATCTTTGCATGCAACACAATAATTTTCAAATGATTGAAGCAAAGCCTATAGCAGCAATTCCGAAAGTGAACTTTGTTCCGATTAATGTAAAATCATGAATAACTAACTAACAAAGCTACTTTGTTTCAACTTTTAAAAGTCGGTGCTTATCTTCATACATTTGAGACAATGTAAGATGTTAGTAAGCAAATGTCATAAATAAAACTGATACTATAAAAGTAAAAAAGAAAATAATTAATTGAGCGAAAGCTAGAGTAACAGAGCACAAGCCAAAATACCCCTCTCTTCATTTGCAAGCAGAGTATTAAAAAAAATACAACATACCGCTGCAGAAACGCCGAAATTTGATTTGAACGCGGCGCGCAGAAACAAAGTCTGTGGCTGACTGGCCATTTTGATGGTGCGGCGTAGGGCAAACATTTTCCAATGGTCACTTGAATGATGAAGAATGAATATTGCTTACATTCGCTGCTCAGCACAAACCGACAATCTGAAGGAACCGCAACAAATCAAACGTGTTGTGCACGATGCGCTTGTCCCTGCGTAACTGATAACAGTTAATTGCTAGCACCGTTAGTCAGCTATTAATCTTGAGTGTACTGGTTACAAATCTGTTGCGCAATCGCTGTTATCACATTTTTTATACAATACGATTTAGTCGCGTTATCAGAAAAGATTTAATGTATGAGTTTTATTTCACCCTCTCTCTGTTAATTTTGTTTGCAACAAGTGCAGCTCACTAATAATACTTATTGTAAAACATAGAACAGAGAAAAACAAGTATGCATCAAGTTTGTAATCGTTATCGCATTTGCCGGCCGCACATCAAAGTGAATGTCAATCAACTTTTTATTACGCTGTATCGCTCCGTCTCTATCTCACTCTCACTAGTTTCCTCTTTGAGCTTAATTAATTTTTATTTTTCGCTTGTGTAAAAACTTTTCCACCACAGAAAGTGATTTTTTTATGACAAGTTCATGGCCACACTTATTTAAAGCAAAGTTGATAGCAAGGGCGATCAGTATCGATAACGATAGCTGACACTTTGACACTCAGAGCGGTCCTGCATAAAGATGAATTTTAAATCTGCCACCAAAGTGGCTAGACTCATTTGAGAGATGAATTCTTATCAGCTCATTGAAATATTGCACAACTTTTAGGCTCCCGCTTGCTTATATAAAAGAAACGTGCCAATTGATAGTGAACTAGCTTTCTATATTTGTCGACTTTCAAAATAGTTTCTTAAATTATATGTTAGCATGAATCTTCGCTATAGTCTAATAAGCCTGATACCTGGTTTTAAGATTTGCAAATCAGCCCATTTGCATGCGAAGTGGCGTGATTTCGGTTATTGAAAAATCACGCCATAACCATTTGGAGATGCGCCGACAAATTGTAGAGAACAAAACTTAAGAAAAAAAAAATGTCTGCGCTTTCACCGAATATATTTTTTTAAGAATACCTTAAGTTTATTTTATGTACATTTTGTACATTATCAGCAAGAAAATTCAATATTCAAGTTTACTGATAAGATTTGACATTTGTCGGACGTTTGAATTTTACAATGATATCGACGCCCCTTGAAAAGTTGTCTTACAATCTAATATGTAATTAAATAATGACAATGCATATGTTAAATTCAAGCTTAAACTTTGAACGCAACCGAATGAAAAAATTGAGGCACAGGTTGCTAAACCTATCTAGATGGGTACGTGTCTCTTTCTATTTATCTACTCCCTATCTTTCGCTCCCTCTCTTTCTTTCGTCATCTCTAATTTACCGGCCACTGAAAAACCGGCTGTGCTTAAGAAAAAAAACAAAATAAACAACCAGATAAATTGCAATGTACGAATATGTATGAGTGTGTTAGCGTAGACACATACTATGTAGACACTCACACACACACACACAGTATAAAATATGAGTTGTACACTTTGCAGCATGTGTATTTGTATGCTGGTGAAAGTTCAACTCAAAAACCAATAATAAGAAAAGTGTTGGCAACAAAAGCCAAATGGAATTCTGGAGGTTATTCAAAGCTTAAATCAACGCGAATTATTCATTTAAACACATCAGCCAATTTGAATTGAAAGCTACTTATACAGAAATACAAATGTATATACCTATGTACATATACTTCGTAATTTCAATTTGCAATTCTTGCAATTCAGCATTAAAAGTGTGTTGAGATATTATTATCATAAGCGATATTATCAATGATTGACATCCTAATTGGCATTAAATATACAGCTTTTATATAATATTTCAATGCGCTCACCTTTTTAGAATTTTAAATTCAATTGCCGGTGGTTTAAGCGAACACTCGATTTCTTTTTTGATTTTCTGTAGACGGCAAGATGGCGAACCACTCCCAATCAGACACTGCGTAGAACTAATTTGAAACGAAAACAATGGAGGGAAGAAATGGTCTGACTGTGTGCGCGTGTATAAAGATAAGCCGCTAGATAAATACAAGTTCGGCGAGCAGCTGTTTGGTGCTGCTCAAGAGCTTTAACAGCATGCTAGCTCTGCGCGCTATAAGCTTTTGGTGTGGAGCTGTGCCGCTGAGTCTTGCAGCAGTCAGCTTTTTGTGTGCGGTCCAAGCGAATTGCCAAAAACCTTAGGTTTGTTTTGAATATTTTTGACTGTTAAACAAGTGTGACTTGAATAGGTTAGCAGGCATTTTGATCTTTGAAATGTGAGTTAAGAAAATAAACTTAAAGAATATAAGGTAAAATAGATTTTCATATAAGATCAAAGATTTAGATGCAAAGATTAAGTGCAGCTTAAGAGCCTCTTGCAGAATCTCTTTTTTAAGTAATTTGTCTCTTAACGATCTTTTTATATTGATTTGTCAAAATTAAATCTTAACAGTGAAATGTGACATAAAAATGAACCAGAAATTAATACGCAAATAAAAGTGATTACTTTGCTCGAAGACAAAAGTTTTTTTTATTGCATTTTTAATGTGTGAAAGTGGAGATTCATGTCATAAAAAAACTTAATAATCATAACACATATATAAGAGTATTTGCAAACATTATGCTATTTATGCTATCAAAATCAAACAAATTCTACAATTGGGCATATTCTATTAATAAATAATCTCACATATGCTAATGCATGTCATTAGCATATGCCATCGATTATTATCAACAACAATAAAATATAACAAAATAAAGTATGGGCAAACTTGTCTAATTGGTAGCACAGCATGTGCCGCTTTCTTTTGTAAAATTAGATAATTGCTAAACAAAAAAGAAAGAAAAAAAAAACAAGTTGTTATATAATCTAATTATAACCAGCTTTAATCGAGCCACAAACAAGTGCATTAAATAACAATTTAAAATAAGAAATTCAAGTTTTTGTACTTTACGCGCGTGCCGGCGAAACTTTTTTTTTTGGTTTTTTTTTTGACCATGAGTGACATTTTGACAAGCGTGGAGCAGCTTCAACAAGTTACCTTCATTAGCCAAGCCAATGAACGTGAAATGAGTGTGTGGCAGCAGTTGTAAGGTACACATGCATCTAAAAAACCATTAAAAAAAAATGCGTGCCTTGTTTCTACAAGCATTTCTTTAATGCTATTTGTTAATTTGATTGTTATGTAAAAAAAAAAGACACACAGAAGCGACTGTGGGCCAAAACTAAACTAATTTCAATTTCAGCTCAGCGACACTTGAAAGAAAAGTAAAAGCCGAAGCAGGTATGCTAAAATATACTACAATTGGCTAAAAATAGTTTTGACTTTTAGTTTTTTTCGGTGCCTTTTGAAAGTGAAGAAGCTACAGTCTGGAAAGCCATTTGCATAAATAACCAAAACCCGAGAAGAAAAAAATACACAAATATAACCAAAAATGCACGTAAAATGTTGAGCATCGTTTTTGTTTATTTTATTTATACATTTTGTGTTTTATGCTTTGTCTGCCACACAAGCCGACTTTGACTTTGACTTTTCACTTGTTACACATACGACCCGTGGAGCGCTGCGAATTCAACATAATGACTTATTTTTCACGTCTTTTTGAAGTGTATAGAAATGGGTTTCTTAGTACTTCTTCACCTTTTTTTTTGGAGTGACTGCTGCACGCCTGCAATAATAAATTACTTCCTGGGCCACATTCCGCAGCAGCAGCAACAGCAGCACAAACAGCAGCAGCAGCAGCAGCAGCAGCAGCAGCCGACATTACAATTCTCGAAGACGTGCAGCGGCTAAGCATCAAAAATATTACTATTAATTATATTGAATGGAGAAAGTCAATTTCGTCAAAGTGCCCGGCGTCAGTGGCTTTTGTGCGCCATTTGTAAAGACGCAGCTGTCAGTCTGTCTGTCAGTCAGTTCGTCATTCACTTACACAGTCAGTCAGTCAGTTAGTCGGTTAGCCAGCCAGTTTCCATTTCAACTGCTTCCAATGCAGCTTATCTTTGTGGAGCGTCGTCGTCGCATTCTTTTCGAGGTGACTTTTAAGATCGCTGCCTGCCGCAGAGCACTCTCCGGTTACACTTGATATTTTAATCGTATTGCTGATCATGTGGCATGTGCGGCACATATTTATTTTCTCATTTCACCAAGCCCGTCAACATGCAAATGAAGTGCGTCAGCGCAAAATGTATACCCTGTAGAAAATAATAAAGTAATTACTGACTCTAAATTTGAACAGCCAATCTTATAAAATGTAAGTCTATAAAACAGCTAGAATATAAAATTGTCATTGAAATTTTTGTTTCTTTTTTTGTAACATTTATTTTCTTTTCACAAATAGATTTACTGTATAATTTCAAATATTCTGTTTTTCAACAAATCATAAGGTTCCTTATAGAGTATCTAATAGTCGCCTAGACCTCTACCACCTAGATACTTTTGTGTGGGCCTTAAGCTATTTATTAAGCGCTTGTTTCGCCCAACAAAAAACACAAAACTCGATTTGATTATCTTTACAGTTATGTCGTCTGTTTAGTATATGTCTATGCAAATTTATGTTAAGCTCAGCGACAGATTTGTGTGTGTTGCTTTTCTTTGGGTTGTGGGTTAAGGGCTACCAATTCATCCATTTGATTGGTCTTTAATTTGTTTATTTGTTCACATTGTGTTTAGCTTTGAACTATTGAGCTCTGCTGCAGGTCCAGCCGCAAATCAAAAAGCAAACAGTGAAAGGCGTTGCCAATATATATGTATATATTTATATTATATATATATATATATATATATATACATATATATATACATTTATGCGTCGCATAAGGAAACCTTGCCAATAAGTATCTGCCAATAGCTTTCCAAAAAAAAAAAAAAAACAAATCAGCTAACAGCCGCACATGCAAAAACGAAAGCCAAGCCAAGAGTCAAAGAAACAACAACAACAACGAAAACATTTGCGTTCGTTTTTTACTAATGAAGTGCAGCAGCAGCAACAGCAGCCGCAGTCGCCATAATTGTTGCCAACTGACTTTGTTGCATACCAAATGTCTACTGGGTCAATGTATCGTTGTTGGCCCAAACTTCAGCTACTGCCCCAGCCCCAGACCCAGTCCCAGTCCCAGCTGTAGACCAAGCCCCATCCAATGCACGCATCCATGCCAAGTCTACAGCCTCATGTGAAAATCATTAATGCGCTCGCAGTTCACCAAATTGCTTGGCCATGTTTGCTGGCGGCTTTCACATGCTGCGAACCTTTGTACAACAGGTAGCAAGCAAAGCAGCCAACCAGCCAGCCAACTGGCCAAGCTGGCAACCAGCTCGGCTACCAGGCAGGCCTCTATTGTTTTGTCAGCTAAATATGGCCAATAGCCAAATATTAATTCCTGCCACCATCTGTTTATATGCAAATTTTTTGTGCTTGACATCCTATCTGAAAAGTAATTCTGGTGCAGCCTCGGCGCGGAAATGTTGAAAGTCAAATGGAAATTGTTTTTAGAATTGAATACTCTTTATTTGTTTTTTTGTTTTTTTTTTTTCATTTGCTTGCCTGCTGCAGGACACTTGGATGTTGAGTGACAGATTACAAGTGACCAGTTGATTACAGCCAACCAGTCAAACTCTGGGCATTGGCGATTCACATTCGAATAAGGTGCGCATTTCGTTTGGGGTATTCCCAAACGTATCAATGTGCCTTCAGAAACGGCTCAGTTTTGTTTCAGAATTCAGAATTAATTAGTTTTAACAACTTTGGCGTGTTGATTGGAAATGCAAACATTTTGGCAAACTTTTGTTAATCTGTTGCAATAAAATCGAATAGTTTGGCTAAAAACCCATCTCAGTAATATCATCTAAATTGTTAGCTCAAGGCATTATTATTGGTTATTCGTGAACCCTAATCAAAAACAAACACGTTTGTCATGTTCAGTCGAACACTGATCGCAGATAATGGTCGCAGAAACAGAGAGAAGCCAAAAGACAAATAAATGTAAATGAATTCGAAATTGGCAATCAAACGTAAAGATTCCATGTTTTCATGTTTCCCATGCAATCATCATCAGTTCTCACAACCGAAATGCGAATTATTGCTTTGATATTAAAACGATATCATTGTTTTTGATGACTTTGTTTGGCACAATTGGAAATTTAAATGACACTCATGCGCCATTCAATATCCTCTGCTAAAAAACGATAACTGAACATTTAAATGCAACAATCAAATTTTATAGTTTCCTCAGTCAAGTGAAACTTGCCCACATTCAAAGTCGGTATCTGGGCTATGTATGTGGTCAGAACTGTTCCAGTTGCGCAGATTGAGATACTTTGTTTTATTTATTTTTTTTTTTTTTTAGTGGGACGCTGAGAGTGCGGCAGTGAGAGAGGTATAGAGGGAGAGAGACTCTCTGATACGCATTAATTGATTTGTTTCGTAACCGAAATTAGGTAATTCCATAAAGCATTTAAGCGTTTAAATCTTCTTCTCTTAGCGACTTCCGACGACGAAGACGACGGCATCATCGCTTTGGGCACTTTCAATGTAATTTTCTACAATTTTTACAAACTGAACACACGTGAAAGTTCATAAACGAAAGCAAAAATGTAAAAGACACACCACACATACACAGCAGCAGCAGCAAAATGTGCTTTATGCATCTGTGTGTTTGTGCTTTGTATCTTTCATTGTCATTAAACAAAATGAAGCAGAACCGCGTCAGGCTATGAAAGGCTTTCTTATTTATACACGACGACTAGATGAGTAGCATCTGTGTGTGTGAATGGGAGGGCGTCTCAGCATGCAGATGGAGAGTTTTTTTTTTGGGAGGGGAGCCAGCCGCACTCATACGGTGAATGTACAACAGTGATCATTAAATGCCAAAAAATGCCAACAGTTAGAGAGTCCAAGCCAAAGTCACAGTCAAATTATGGCAAAAGGCAAAACTAAAACTGTAATGTTGTCGAATGTTTCATTTCATTTCGTTTGTGTATTTGGTTTCACTATCATTTGTGAGTGTGTGTTTTGTGTGGGGCTGTGTGTGTGTGTGTGTGCATTAAAAGTGAAAACATGTAAAAAGTCATCACATATAGATATGTTAAGACCCCGCCACACAGCAGCTGAAGCCAAAAGCTGTAGCAGCTACAAATATGGAATACAAATTGCGTATACGTAATTTTAATTGACCGCCTAAGCGATTTGCTTATGGTTGCTTGCCACATTTACATAAATGTTTTATTGTGATGGTCTACAGTTGGATTATGATAATGTAAGTATATCATTTAGAAGGATTATGAAAGGGAATTTTTATTATATTTCCGTTGTTGTTGAGTTGAGATGAAACTGAACAAAAAACCAAAAGAAGAGTAAAAGTTATTGTGACTGCCTAAGAAAGTTATGCAGATTTTTTCAAAGCTGATGTTAGCTAACGCTGAAGCGTAGCTTTGATCTTCTTTAACCATAGCATTTTATAGCCTTTAATTTGCTTATGAGCTAAATTTGTAGGTATTTAGCACTCATCTCTCATCAGTCATCTCATTGTAAAGTGGAGCCAGATTGAGATTTATTTAATGAAAGTAGAAAGGTTTTTTTTTGCCAAAGTGATATTTGATTGCTCCCCATTTCAGTTTCTAAGCATCTTTCATTACAAGATTTAATATAGCTTCTTTTATACTTTTTGACAACAACATTTGTGCTTAAGCTACTCCCAAACCTAATTTTTTTTTTGCCCTCTCTACAACATGAGCTCCAAAAACACCATTTATCATTTCAGCTAACACTTTCAGCAGTTGCCAAAAAAAAAAAAAATAAAATAAAAAATTAACCATAAAAACTCTCGTTAGACATGAAATATATATTTTTTTGTCAATTTTAAACGGGTCTTTCAGTGTAGCAGCTTTTATAATAACACCTTCAAGACAAACAGGTGAAAGTGTCTAAAAAAACATTCAATTTCGTGTAATTTTGCTATCAATTAACAAAGCACACATATACACACATTCACATACGTAAATTGAGTGAATAAATAAGCGAGACGAAGCAACTTTAGAAGATTAATTGCCTTTACAGTCAGCACTCACAGTCAGTGATCGTTAGCACATCATTACGACTCGAGGTACAATTCCAATTCCAAAACCGACCAAAATGTTGTGTCCACCCTCCGGGCGATCAGTTAGACGAGTAGTTATTTTAGTTTCCGAACTGGCGTGAAATGATGTAACAAAAAAGAAAAAAAATTATTTATTTAGTATTTCATACTTATTGTTATCAAAGAGTACTTTTAAGTTACTGGCAATAAATAAAATCAGAATAATTGTTATTGGGGATTTAGGTTAGCTTCTCCATGAAAATCATCAAAAGCTATTAATTGCAAATGAAATATATACAAATATATATAGAAAAAATAAGCAATTAAATATTGTTTGACTAAAGTCAAACATCGAATATTTTCAACAGTTTTTGAACAGTTAATCGATCGCATTATGTGTGCTTAAAATAATATGGAAAACTTTCAATTACAAGCCGAACGACGTTCTTGTCAAAACACTCAATATATAAATGGAAACACAAATGTTTGCCAAAAATTAGCACCAACTGCATATGCAATTTAACTTTCAGGTTTGCCAGTCGGGACTAGACCTTGATTACAGGGCATCCGCTAGTAAGGAACATCAGCGCGTTCTCAGTTGCAAACAAAAAAAAAAGAAGCAATTCTGAGAAGCTGCCACAGAGCAATGCTGCTGCTCTTCTTTGACCTCGTGCACGATGAGCTTTAAAAAATGATAAACGAGACGCGAGAGCCAACATTGGGACAAGGTAGTAGTTGCCGCTAGAAGCTAGGCTTGCCAAATAAGAGTACGAGTACGACTACGAGCCAAAGAAACTACAATCTGGCCTCTGGGATTTGGAGTTTGCTAAGCCGGCAAGCCGAACGGTACCCAAAGCAGATCTGATTCTCATGCTGCGTAAGCGCCGATGAAAGTGCCTGACTGAATGCTTGCCTGTCTGTCTCACTGCCTGGTTGCCACAGACACTACCTCACTGATCTCCGGTTGGCTGTGCCATCATTTCTCCTTGGCTCCATGATAGTAGTCAAATGATGTTGGCATTTACTTTGTCTTTTTACCATTTATTGTATTTATTTTTTTTGTTTGCCAAATGTGTCCGCAATGCGCATAATAAAAACGAAAAGCGTGTAAAACACAAAGCACAACAAAAATCAATTTGAAATTTTACTTTCGACGACGAATAAAAAGCCAAAATAAGAATGCCCTTTGACAAGAGTACTTGCCGAAAAGCTGCCCTGTAAACAAATCGCTTTTAAATAATTCTTAAATGTTTCATGCAGTCTCTATTCAGATAGTCTCTATCAGGTAAAGTATATGTTTATGGTTAAGAAATGCCTTCCATTACCAGCTACATACTTCCGCTCATACATTTCGCTAATTACAGGGTATGTCGAATAATAATAGCTTGAGAGGCGAACGATTCCACGAGGCGACTGCGACTGAACCAAAGCTGAACTTATAATGCTCACATTTGTCGACTATTTGCGTGCTGTCATTAAACTATAATTAAATTTCTTTTCTTTTGATTTTCACCCTGCAAGTTAAAAGTCATCCTCCATCCATGCCATGAAGGGTTTACCAAAACTTCACGCCTGTCACGGCTCGCGAAGTATGTATTTCTTTCAGTTTATTTTTATTTTTAGCTGCTTTTGTTTTTTTTTTTTTGCGAAAATGAAATTTTAGATTTTTTTTAACAAGACCTTTGATATATAAAAGATGGCGAAATTTTTGTTGAAAGAATTGAAACTGGACTTCTCCAGGCCAAAAAATTTGAAATGCTGCGAATTTCTACAACAAATTATACCTTTCAGGCTTTAAACTTCGACAACTTTGCCAAAACTGCAGAGATTTTTAAGCCCGAGGCGTTTTTGATCATGATTTAACTTATAGGTTGGTTCTTCATCTTGACGAAATCTTTGACAGGTTGCTGAAAATAGCTTTCCTGGACTTCAAACATCCATAACTATGCCAAAATAGATTGGTTTTTGAAAGCCAAAATTTTTCTTATCTTGACTCGACATCTAGATTTAGTCTATATAGGTTGTTGTCAAAAATCTTGAGAAATAAATGTAAACATCTCAGCATTCCAAGACCGTAGGGCTTATCATTGATTTCGATCTCTCTCACAATTTGGCATCGTTCTTGTGTAATGCGTGGGCATTTTGGCAGCTGCTACATTTGGTTGCAACCTGCAAACGCTAATGAATTTATGAGCTTTCGCTGTATCCAGGGATATGCATGTATGCAACTGTGACATGACTGCTTTGAGCAGCTTGCCGCCTGTAGGCATCCACATATTGCAGATGTGAGGACCCACCCAGTGGCATGTGGCTTGCGGTTTGAGCATGCGCATGTGCATGGGCTGATTGCATTTGGAGTCTTTCAGCTGCAAACGTTTCAATGCTTCTTTGTTGTGCGGTTCGGTTTGGTTTCAGTTTTGGTTTGGGTTTGTGGTTCGGGTTCGGCTGTGCAGTCGTCCAGTCGGTTCTGGTGCATGTCAGGCGACTTTCAGGCCAACTGCTACTTACGACTGCCAACTGGCCATAATATGTAATTTCAATGATTTGCATACAAAACACTTTTCACCAAACGAAACACAACAACCAAGCGACGACCGCTTGCCACAAAGCAGAAGCTGAAGCGGCAACTGAAGCTGGAACTGTGGCTGGAGGAGCAGCAGGCATAGAATTGGCATGGACAAACAAACACGTTAAATACTTCCGCGTTGCAGTCGCGTTCGTTGCATTCTACACTCGAAAAAACATGATGTACTAAATTCAGGCGCAGCCGGGCTGAAAATCAAACTGTTGTGTCTTAAAACTTAGAACTGTGAACTATCTCAAATAAAAGTGGAAATCATTCGTTTTTATTTTAATATAATGTTGAGTAAGAACAACAAGGCTAATCCAAGCATAATAATTTTATTTGAAATAAAAGTTGGAAGAAAAATGTTGAATCAAGTTGTCAGGATTGGCTTATTAACTTGAGTAGTTTACAAATTAAATGCTTGATTAACGAAATTTATTCTCATACTTAGGGAACACTTTTATAAACATAACTTTTAGGGGAAGAGTTCAAATTTCGTTCTAATAAAGAAATCTCTCCTACTACGGGAATTTCCTTATATATAATTCGATTCGAGAACAAAATTCTCTTTATCATTTTATTTTTATTTTTTTGCAGAGTGTATGGCTGGCAAGTGCAGAAGAGGAGCAAGACAAGAGAGAGTCGATGCTTCTCTAAGCTGATCGTAGTTTTTGGCTCGTTTTCATAAGCTCGAAATATTCATATTTGTCACGAAGCCGAAATGCCGTGAATGCTGCACGCTGCTTGTTGCTTGGTATATGGTTGCCCATGGATGCGAAGATTTCCTTGCCAAGAATGAGGCCAACTAATGGGCAGCTGCTGCTCGGTTGCCTTTTTGCCATCTGCCTTTTTTGCCTTTTTTTGCCTGCGTGGATTCTGCGAAACCGAAAATTATAATAACCAGTTTAAACTTGGGATTCTTTTTATATATATATTATTTTTGTTACTTTGTATCTGTGTGTGTTTTTTGGCAGCCCGGCCAATGACCCAGCACTTTAAAAGGGCCCAAAAACAAAAAATCAACTGGCAAGCGGGTGGGGGGATTACGCAGTGTAAAAAACGTGAGGAGACAACGCAAGGTCAGCAGGAGCTGAGAAGGGGTGAAGGAGTGCTGGGCGGGGTTGGTGCTGGGTTAGTGAGTGGTAGTTGTTCTTCGGCATCGGTTAGCCGGCGAAAGTTTTGGTAACGTTTTTCGGGGCCAAAAAAAAAAAAACAGTCGAAAAAAATGAAAAAACGTCCATTTAGATTTAATGAGATATTGGGCCCAAGTCAAGTCGCGTTCGGCGTGGCCTTTCCTTTGGCACAGAAGCATATGAAAACTGCAATAAAGCAAATGCTTGACGCTTGTGGCCCATATCGAATGAACAGCAGCAGCAATAGTCGGAGACGCAGCAGCAGCAACTACACAAACGTATTTTTGTTGAACAAAAATTCCAAAAGCAAATCCATTTTGTTCCGACTTTCATTTTGGAGCAGCGCAACACACACACACACACACAAAGAGACCAAAAAGTGAGCCACTGTTGGAGGCAAGCGGCAATCGCTGCGCAGTTTGAAGACAATTGTATAAATGAAAGTTTAAGATCTCCATGGACTGCTCTCCGACCGTCTGCCCGCCTGTCTGTCTATCAGTCTGCCTGTGTGCTATGTGTTTATGGGGCAGGGCAGACGTGTGTGAGAGAGCGCCCCTCTGATATGAGCTAACGGTGGCTGCCACACTGCGCCTATGGCACAGCGACAGGTTGTACAGCGCCGGCACTTGACCATGCCACCCCCGCTCCTCACCCGTCTAACCCACTCCTCACACTCGCCACACAGCAGACCCGGCACGTGTTGGACGCCAATGAACAAAAAAAAAACCTACAACAAAACAATTTTCAATTGTTTAGCTACTGCTGCTGTTGCTGCTGCTGCTATTGAAGCCCATTTCTCTATTGCAGGCGACTTTGATTTCGATTTACTTTTGCTTTTCATTGTTAATAGTGCCGCCAAAGCGATGATGATTAGCTTTAGTAGTAAAACGGGTAGAGAAGTTGGAGGAGGAGGAGCAACATCACTGGCACTGGCTACCCATATGGGCATTTATTGTGTTTGTTAAGGCTTTAATAACAATTTTATGGTTTTTAACGCTGAATTCGCTTTAGAAAAGCCCACTATGGCAGAATGATTTGGGAGAGATCTGACTAGAAGATGCGATCAATAAATATTATATATAAATGATATCGTTTCTAAAAGCATTACACTTGTTTACTTGTGTATAAAATGATTACAAATTTTTCAAATATTTCTCTGAGTTATTTGCGTAGCAATAAAAATAAGAAGCTTTTTAAATCCTATAATGAATTATAGTGTTAGCCTCAATGATTTTATGGTAACTGTTAGCATTTACAAAATAAATGACTACAATTAAAATCGCCCCGTTTTTTGCTAACAAGGCTAAAAGTACTCTTTAAAATGTTGATGACTTAATTAATGACTTGGGCTATCAATAAAGTTCCGCCTCCAAATTGCAAAATTTCCAACTGTGCTAACAAAGAATACTCGTCTAGCTTATATATTTCATTATTTAGCATGTGTATTCACAGTTCCCTCAACCCAGCATATAATAAAACTGAAGATCATTTCCCCATTTCATGCACAATCAGGGTCAATTATCGATTCAAACACAGATATTTGTATATTTTGGTGTTCTGCACTGTGGGACAATGAAATTAACGTCTTACGCCTTCCGGTGCTCGAAAATAAATCTTCAAATTAAGTTCTGTCTTGTTGCGTATTCAAAAAAATTAACGAAAATCGAAGCAATTTTTTTTATGGAAAGATCAGAGAAAGAAAACGAAATCAGAAAAGATCAACGCTTTCAAGTGCCCACTTGGCACAATATAAAAAAGAAGATCTTTACGCTTATTTTTTTTTTTTGTGCAAAGGCGATTGCTCTCAGAGCGTGTACACGGGTGTGTGTGTGTGTGTGTACGTGTGTGTGCGGCTGCATGGGCTGTACAAGAAGTTTATAGTGCGTGGGTTGAACCTAGTCAATTGTTATATTAATATTGTCTATGAAATTGAGAAGTTGGCTTGCTTAAAATTAAAACTTAAAATAGTAATAATAATAGTAATTAAATTACAGAAGAGTTAAATTTATTAAATGTTTATAACACTACCAAATTACGTTAGTATCTATATCTTGATTTTCTTCTTGCATATCTAGTTATGGTCTCAGACAACTAAGAACCCCTATTACCACCCAATTCACAAATTAAGCTGGGGCAAATTTCTTGGGTCAGATTGTGGCGTGGAATGCTGGAAACGAACGCAAATGCGAAAATTACACCCCAAGCGACCAATTGAAAGCCATTAAATTATAATTTTAAATTTTAAAGAGCCTACAGAGAGCTGAGAGTTGAGCCCTGAACGGACAGCGCCAAACAGAAGACACCCAAACGTATTATTCAATTAGTGGACACGGACGCTTTGTTTATTTTCGGAGTAGAATTGTTCTTCCATGTTCTTTTTTATCTTCACCAGACAACTTAGTAGGCAGTTTGGCAGTTAAAATTTGTAGCGATTGCCCAACTGTGGCAGGCGGAAGCGCACCGAATGAAACAAAAAAAAAACAACAACAACAACAAAAAAACGGCTTACTGAAAAACAGAAAAGCGGAGTAGGTGTGTGTGTGTGTGTGTGTGTGTGTATGTGTAGGTTACGTTTATCTGCTTTAATCTGCGCTTACAACTGTCGCCAACCTGACACTCATAATTAAAGAAACAAATAAAGCATAACAGCATAACAGACGACAGCGTACACATTAACATAGTGCAACAAAGTAATCAGAAACAACAACAGCAACACACACACACACACAGCAGCAGCAGCAGCAGCAGCAGAGACGAAGACGGCGTCGACGGCACTTGTCGTGTCTGCGTCTGCGCAGCGTTGACGTCCACGACTTGGCAAAGCTTACAGCTACCGCTGCTTCAGATGCTGCTGCTGCTGCTGCTGCTGCTGCTGCTGCCGCCTTGACTGTGTGACTTTGCTTTTGCCTTGGCCTGTTGTTCGTGGCGAGTCGGAGAGCTTTTAAGCTGCGCGCTGCGCTTTGCGCCGGCGTCGCTGCCTCAGTCGCTGTTTGTGGTAACTTCTTCGTGTCTGCAAAACGGCTGCTGTCTTAGTTCTTAAGTCCGTCGTTGGCGTGCTCCTCTTCAGTTCGTTGCTGACCAACGTAACGTGCGGACGTGCCAAGCTCGCCAACACAATAATACAAATATACGAAATAAATAACGACAGCGTGTTTCAGTGTTGCAGTTGTTGCTTTGGCTACAACAACATCGACAACTACCAGAAAATAAAATAGACAAGCCAAATATATATATATATTAAACATTTAATGGTAAATCAAAAAAGTACAAATTTAAACCAAATCAGTGCGCGACGCGTGTGCAAAACTCACATTGACAAAAAAAAAAAAAATAGAAAAAAAAAAATAAAAATGATCGAAAAATAAACAAAAATAATAATAATAATTAGGGATAATGTGTTGTACATATTGATTGCTGATCCTTAACATTTTTTCTTTTGCTTGGCCAAAGAATTTCTCCTAATTGCTTGAGTGTGTTTTGCCTTTTCTTTACGATCTCAACAACGTCTCCTCAATGGGTTTTTGCCGTTTGGGGCTGTGGCGGCGTTGACTTTGTCCATGTCCAGCATCGGTAGTCTCTAACTGTGTGTGCGTGTGTGTGTATGTGTGTGTGTTTCTGAGTTTGTTTGTTGCAGTTGCAGTTGTTCCATGTCCAAGGCGCGGCCAGCGGCGACTGTAATTTCTGTCTTGCGCATTCTAAACACAAAAACACACACACACATAGAAACACACACTCGAAAACGCAAACAAACAAACAAACTTGGAACGCAGTCAAGTGAAGACAGCGCAAAGTTGCAGGCAGATGCAGTGGGGAGACGAAAGTGGGACTGCTGGGATGAAGACACTCCTGCTATGGCTAGTTTGGGAGGAGATGCAGATGCAACTGCAACAACAGCAGCAGCCACATGTGCAAGCTCTCCATCTCGCTCTCGCACGCTGCAACACCATATTGGGGCATAACGGTGCAAAAATCGCGCTGCTTTTTACTTAGCACAGCTTTTGTGCACACTCTCTATGTGTGTGTGTGTGTGTGTTTATATGTGCCTAGTTTTTTATTTGCCAAGTTTATGTCTACGGCTGCCACTGCTGCTGCTGTTGCATTGATGACGACCCAGCGACCGATAGACCGACCGACCAAAGTGCGATCAAGCAAAAACCGCAAAAAAAATATAAATATATATTTTTATACATATATCGAGAGGGCAAAAGAACTGCATTCATCTGTAAACTTCATTTGCAGTTTTGCGGTTGCTGCCACAAACACTTCTGCGTCTGCTTCTGCACCGTACACTGATCGATTGGCGGACACATAAATTCAGTCAACTGCCAACTTGCATCCTTAATCCTGCTGCCGCAATCACTGCTGCTCCTTTGCCACATCAGTCAGCTGCTGCAAGCTGATTCACAATGCAAGCACTTCTCACGCCCCTCGGCATTAAAGCCCATCCCTCCCCGTCTGCTGTTGCACTTTGACCGCAATGCAAATAATCATCATTTTGCAGGACTTGCTCACTAGAAAAAATATTATATAAACCGCTAGCGGCAGTTGCAACGTGACTACACTGAGCAAAAAAAGTGCTTAAAGCTAGACACTATAGTAAAAAGGTAGTCAAGTGTTTAAACGTCCGTACTCGAGTTAATTCTCTATAAAAGCTAAGGAAGCTAGTCAGGAATATGTTTTAATGCCGTGTAGCTGTTTATTTATTTATTGACTATCACAATAATAGAGAAAGGTATTAGCGAAAAGAGTTTCGCTCAGTGTGTAGCGCTATTATTTTTAAGAGCATTATTGGTCAATAGGTTATAGCTAGGCGCAGTATATACGGTTGCCCTGTATGTGTGTATATCTGTGTGTGTGTGTGTGTGTGTGTGTGTTATGCCCAGCTTGAAAGCATTTAATGGGACACACAGGCAACATTAAATGTCCGATGCTCACTAATTTTTATGTGCACAGCTTGCGGCGATTTTTTTTTTAGTGTGCAGCGTTTCAGCCCACTTTAAACGGAACTCGGAGCACGGCAACGCCTCTCAACTTTTTTTTATTATTAAGTTATAAAAAAAATAATGTATAACAACAACAGCTAGACAGCTGAGAAGCAGACCAAAAAAAAATTGAATGCCGAACGCAAAGCGACACACAACCGCATAACGGTATAAGTAGAACCTGACGTCCACATTCCCATTGCAATAAAATTAGATTTTATAACTAAAAGAACGAAAAACCCAAATTCCAACAATAACAACAGCTACAACAACAAAAGATAGGCAAGACAGAGGTCGTCGCAGCAAGTGAAAATAGTGACAGCAACAACAAAAATGAACGTAGGAAACAAAAACAATTATAGGCAGCCAGGTGTTAATTTCAAGTTCGTTGCCTAAGTCTTTCGTTTTTTAAAGTGGAGCGCACGAGCAGCGCCTCACTGAATGCGAATGAGGGGCGTGCGAGCCGGCCGGCAAACACAATAAAACACAATCAAAAAAAATGTACAAAAAAATAATACAACATTCACATAAAATTTATTATTATTATTTTTATTATTATTTTTAATTATTCGGTTTTTTTTTTGAGCTCACATTTCGTTTTTGTTGTCTTTTTTACACGCATTAAACGTTTCGTTTGGCTTTCGTTTCGTTTTTCGTTTCATTTCCGTTTTGACCCCCGTCAAGTTCAAAGGTTGTGCCCACAGCAGAATAACACAAACACAAACAACAAGAACAACAAAAACCAAATAAGAAAAAAAAAACAACAACAAAAGCCAGTTGCATTTGACAACAAAAATATAGCTGGAGCTAAACTTCTTGGAAGCGAGAACAAAAACAACTACAACAGCAACAACAACATCAATAACATCAGCAACAGGAACAATGCCAGCGACAGCGACGCCGACAGCGACGTCGACTGCGACGAGAAAGCAACCTGCAAATAACGCGATGCTCAGCAAAGCTTTTACGGTTAAGCGGCTTTTAGCGGTAAGTGTGCACGAAGAAAGCTTCAAATACAACAAATATAAATACATATACACATATATATAAGTCAAAGACAGATATATTTATAATAGTAGTAATGCCAACAATCATAACTCAATTTGCAAATGCCATTGATTTTTTTTTGGGGCGTTGCCAATGAGAATTGCTCCAAAAAAAATTGTCAACTGTTGTCCATTGTTCAGCTATGCAACATAGATTTATAAACTTCTATATATATATACATATATATAGTACTTATCCACATAGTTCTGCCTCATGCTTGTACATTTTTGGCGTGGGCTGGGCTTTATACAATGTGGCACTTACTTTAACTTGACTTTAACTTTGATCGTGGGCCGTCGGCCAAGTTTTTCTCACTCAGCTTGCTCGATGTACAAGTGTGAGTGTGTGAGAGTGTGTATATGAAAGAGCTGTGAAGTCGGCCATTGGGTCAAGCTGTGCCTGATAGATGGATAGGCGTCGATGATGATGTTCCTCTACATCTTCTTCTTGACTCGACTGTGTGCTGTTGTTACTGTTCTCGTTACTGCTCAGCAGGGAGTCATCACTTGAGCGCTGAGAGTAATGTAGGCAAATTAATCTAATGAAAAGGTGGGAGCTAGTTGATTTTATTTGAGTTAAGCCTTGGGAACTGGAGTTATGCCTCAGTGCGGCGTTTGGCATGCAAGCTTTAAGTTATTACCTTCATAAAATGTTAATGGAACTTTCGAGATTTCAGATAAATGTAGGCTGAAAAAGTATTTTATTTAATTTTAAAAAAATTATCTTATTCCGAACTGAAAAGCACTTGGGAATATAAATATAATATTTGATGAAAACACATTATTATCAAGCAAACAAAATTAATTAATATTATTAATTAATTAATAATAATTAAAGAAAAATAAATATTTCTTATTAGTTGGCATCGGTTGAGAGAAGCACACAATTCCTTAACTGCAATAGTGCAATTAAAAAACAATTATTCCAATTAATAACTTACCACGCCTTTTCCGCCTACGCCAAGCTACAGTGCTAATTATTATTTATCACTTTTGCGTTATTTGTTTATTTATAAATTTGATTTTTATTTAATTTTTTACCTCTCCCTGCCTGTGGCTTGGTGAGTTTATTGTTGCTTCAAATGTATTGGTCTGCAGCAGCCTTTTGCTCTATTCCGTTTGCCGCTTAGCCGTAGCAGCTGGCGGTTAAAGGTCAACAGACAGTCTGGCGCCCAACTATCATTAAAAAAAAAGCTGAGGAAAAATGTACAAAAGTAATTTGTAAAACACGAAAAATGATTTGCTGTTTTTCCCTGTGCTGCACTTTTTTCTTGTGTGTGTTTAATTTTTTATATATTTTTTTTTGTTCTGCTGCTGCTTGGTCCTGATCTTTAACGATTCCTACGAGTGAAATACGTGTACCGAGTTGGACAAGGAAGTTCGGGCCACTTGTTCATTAGCGCAACGGAATTGTAAAATTGCAAAGTGGCCATAAACAAAACATAAATCAACCGAGAATGCAGCAGCAACGCTTTGATGATGAATGATGTTCGCTTTATGTGGTTGTTGCTGTTCTCTGTGTTGATGTTGTTTTTGTGTATGTGTGGCAAGATGAATTACAGGTTGGCACTTTGCAAATCAACTGGGTGGACATACATTGGCAATTATTTGCCCAAGAAGTCAAGTTGCAAATATTTTATATTTTCGGCATCTATTGGGACAGCTTTCATGAAAGTTGCTCCAACAACAACAACAGCAGCAACAAAACGTCTGCCAATGAAAGTAGCTATGGTCTCTTAATGGGTCAACCTGCCACAAAGACACACACATTAAGAACGATAGAGATAGAGACAGATAGAAAAAGATAGACACTCTAATGGACCAACAACAATGATCACATTCTCTGCTCGCGCTTAAGAGCCACTCGAAAGTATAATTAAACAATTTTTATTGACTTTTTTTTTCATTGATGCCGCCACCGAGGCTGCGGCAAATTGAGAATTGAGAATGGAACTGTGAGATTCTGTATCTTTCAATTCAGTTGGCCTGGTGCCAGGTTTCCATTCTTCTCCAAACTCGAATACCAATTGCTGATGCTGCTGCTGCTGCTGCCATTGAGTGTTTTGTTATGAGCCCACATTTAGTTTTGCGGCTTTTGTCAGTTACCAACAAAAACAACAACAACAACAACGGCAACCAAAATCCAATTGGAAATAAGTAGAAATTGTGGTGGTTAAGTGATTGTAGCAAAAGTGCATACAGCCCAGTTCCAACTTCTAACTGTATGTCTACTTTTCCAATGAAAACTAACTTAATCTCAAATTATATATTCGATTCAGTAATAAAATAAAAATCATTTCGTATATATATATATTTATTATATGCTTCCTCAATAATCTGAATAAGAGAAAACTTCAAATATCTTTCGCCATTAATTGAATCTTCATAAAAATTAGCAGCAAATATCTTTATAACTCTTCCTAACGTACAATCTATTGACATAAACCAAAACGTGGGCAAACTTGCGTCATTTGCCACAGAGCGTGGCATTCAGGTTCGACTTCTTTTCGCTTCCTGCAGCCAACAATAACAACAACAACTAACTGTAATTTTATGTCTCAAGTGGTTGAAATTTGTTAACGAACAACAAGTTGGCTTGCGGACTGGTGGAATTCCTATTTGAAATTGCGATTGAGTTTTAGATCTGTTTGTTCTGTGGAGCGAGAATGATATCTATTACAATTTAATGTTGTCATTGCATTTAATGCTTCAGCAAATTTCAGTTGGAAATTAAATACATAATTACACAAATCAGATTTCGCAGTACCGTTTTTAAGTAGTTAGAGGAGTATACATAGATTTATATATAGTACTTCAACGTATGCAAATACATTTTCTTACCTAACATTGGTGAGTTAACTAAGTTGGGAATAATTGTATGTGTTTATATAGTATCTATCCAGCAGTTGGCATAATTAATGGCATGCGGCGCTTAACACTCTTTCTCCGTACGAGTGCATTGTACTCTTGACGTGTTTTTCTACTTTTCTTCTTCTATTTATTTATAAGAAGATACTCGGTTCTAACTGAAAAGCACCCAAAAGATACAATATGCTTGGTGTGGAACTGTATCTTGTTATTGTAGTACCCTTGTTTAATTATAGAGCCCAATGGATTCGGTTTCAGGCTACATCTACTTGTTGGCCTCTGTGTGGAATGAAATATCTGGTTGCCTCTTTGCCAGCTTGTTGTTTTGGGCGTGTTTTGTGTTTAAGCAACTGTTAATTTTGTTTTACAACCTTGCTTTGTATCTTTGTAGCATCTATAACGTGTTCGTCTACTTATCTATCTAACTGTCAGTTACAAAACTTACACCCCTGTGTAGAATGTGTGTGTGTGTGTGTGTAGAATGTGTATGTGTGTGTTCATTCATAAAAACAAAGTATCTGCCTCGTATTATATCTTGTATCGCGTATCTTGTGCGATTTTTCGACTACACAAATTAATTATGTGAGCAGCAGCCGCATCGTATTTCTACTTGTTGTTGCTGTTTGTTGTTAATGGCCAAGACTTTTGGCTAACGGCATTTTCGTGTGCTCAAACAATTAGTCGGCAGACTCTCGAGTCCCCACCTCTCTCTCTCTCATCTTTCGAGCAGTGCTAATAAATTCTTCACGCCTTGCACGCGCCGCTAAAACTTGATGCTTGGCTGACTATTTAATTTGTATATTAATCTGATTTCTTATATCATATCTGCATTCGCTGTACAATTATGTAAGATCGGATTAAATACTGTAGTTGAAGATGCTACTAAAAAGTGCTTAATCATCATTGGCACATTTACATGCGGAATACATAATAATTAGAGATTATTAGACTAATGATGTAAGAACGCCTTTTTGACACGATGGAAGTTGCCAAAAGCAGTAGTTGCCTAATATGATAATTTAGCGAAAGTAAAGTATACGTTTGGGTAGCTAAAAATGTAGGCACTTAGTGAATGTTATTTGATAACTTTATTATTTTGGTCAGAAGATCTTCACACTTATATATTTTTTATTGGTTTATTTAGAAGTATATTTTATTTTTATTATGTAGAAATAAATATAAATTAAATTGCTGAATATTTAAAATTTGATAACTTAAGAACCATTAAGCTAATATATTATTCAATTTTATTTTGATTTCCTCGACTCAATAGAAATTAACTTCTGCATTTTTGAATATATCTTTTAGATTTTTGTGTTGTTCACACTACTGCACCGCACACAGGGTTTGGAGTTGGGCGACAAGTGTCAGCATGACATGGACTGTACAGATTTCATCAAGGGCAGCAGCTGCTCGGCGCTGGGCTACTGCGAGTGTGCGCCCTACTTTGTCCAATTGGATGCCAAGCGCTGTTTGTCATGTGAGTAACTAAAAATATACTACTTACTATATGCATAGTAACTGGGCAAAGTCAATCTTTGACTAACCTCCATTTAGAGGTAAACACCATAAGAACATCAACAACAATATTGACGCATTCCTTTTATTGGTAATAGTGTTGCTGTAGTTGTTGTTTTTGTTGTTTGAAGTGCCTAAGATATTTGCTTATATGCAGAACCGTTACTCATATGCCCTCTCTTTCTCTCTCTCTCTCTCTCTCTTCTCTCTCTCTCTCTCTCTGTCACTCTGTGCAGCTCAACTGTTGGGCGGCGATTGCCAGCTGAGCGAGCAGTGCTCCATGAAGGTGGCAAACAGCAGCTGCCTGGATGGTGCCTGTAGGTGCGTCGAGGGATTCTTGCAATTCCGCAAGCACACATGTCTGGGACGTAAGTATCAGACAACTGTTGACCAATTGTGGCCCTAATTGCATGGAATTCCATAATTACTCCACACGAAACAACACACACACATGCATACACATACACATATACATACATATATATATATATACATTTAACAATAATAGTAATAAGTTCATTTATGGACGTTCGTTCAACTCTTTTGGTGTTTGGTAAATTGCAATAAACAATAAAACAACACAAGAATGGAACTTTGATTGCTTATCATAGGATTTACACGCAAGCCGATTCCAGCAGCCTCTTCTCACATATATACATACATAATTATAGAGACACACAGATACATGCATCTTTACATATATCTTTCAATCTGCGATCTGTTTTTTCAATTTGTTTAACCATCTCATTCATTCATTTCCGTTGATTGTTTGCCGTTCGTTAACACTTCTGTAACAATTTTCCTTTCTTTTGCCGCCACTTGACACAAACAATTAACATAGCCATAACAACAACAACAATAACAATTGCTACTCTTCGGCTAACAAGACAATCGTGTCACAAATTAAACGCATAATTGGTTAATTTTCTAAGAACCCGCTAACAAAGCATTAAGCATGCAAGAAATCTACAAACTCAAACAAACTAAGCGTGAAACATTAAATGAAACGTGAAATGAGACATGTAAATGCATTTTGAATTATTTATGGCATGTGTACAGAAAATATTATTCAGCCAAGTGTTTGCCAATTGGCAGAATGGAATGTGTGAAATTTTTATAGACTGGCATAATGTAAAAGTATTTATCACTTACAAGTAACAGGTATAGATTTAAAAAAAAAAAATAGAGAAGAAAGGTCTCGATTTGGATAAGTTATCCAATTGATCTTAAGATCTTTTGCTTATCAAGTAAATAGTATCCCTTAATTCAACTTAAATTGCTTAAAATACAAAATGAATTAAAATATTAGAAATGTGATCCAGTGCCTTCAAATATATTGCGCATTTTGAATTTTTAAATTGTGAACTTAAATTTTCGTTGGGTTGAGTCAGCTTAAGCATAAATCTTGGCACTCTCAACTTTACTCTCTTGCACTTAGCTTAGCAATAGCTTCAGTCAATAAAAGCATTTATCACAAAACAAATTTAAGCCCAGTTACTTCCTTTAATAAAAGACTTCAGCGGCACTCAAGATCAAAGAACTCTTTGGAAGAGATCTTCAAGTATGATTTGGCCATTAGGCAAATGACAGTTTCCAGCAGCAACAAGTTTTTCAGAGTGAGATGGATAGTTAGCGACACAGAGAACGAGAGAGAGAGAGAGAGAGAGAGAGATAGAGACAGACAGTTGTCTACTTGAACTGTTCCGATTTGGATCAATGACTTGGTCCATTCGTCGCATTCCCTCCGTGTTGGCACATTGGCGCCTAATGGCGTTAATCTGATTAGAATGTTTCGAATTCGAGCGGATTGTCAGCTTAAACCCAGTTGCGGTACATTTGTTTGCCCTGGTGCTTAGCAGACACGACTTTGACTTGGACTATGACTTCGACTTCGACTTGGACAACTGTTACAGTTCGTGTCTTTGCCGTTCACCTGTTGCATTCTTCTGCTGCTACTGGCGACATAATTATAGCGCATTTAAATGCACACTGAATGCAAAAGGCCGCCCAGTGGGCGTGGCACAACAGCTGGCACAACTGACTATAATATTTAATTAAAATAATTTTAATGACATATGGTCGGGTCGACGAAGCTGCTAGCTGCATGCAACTCCAATGCCACTACTGCTGCTGCTGCTGCTGCTGCTGTTGCAAGTTTGCAATGCATTTATGAGATACTTTCACCAAAAAAAAAAAAAAAAAGTAAGCGAAACTTTAAAGCCAGGCAGCAGCGAGAGGAGCAACAGAACCTTTCACCAAAAGTCACAGCCACAGTTGGAGCTGTGAGCTGCTGCTACTGGTCCTGTGACAGAGCCTCTGGCAGCATCTTTGTTGATTTCTATCCGAATGCAGAACTGCGACTGCTTTACATGCCTAATTGCCCGAACTGTAGCTGGATTTGTAATTAAATTGCACTGATTATGTGGAAAGAAAGTCAGCGGACAAAGAAAGTCCAATTAGCGTTGCCAGCCAAGCAAGAGTCAAGCAGCACCAGTAGTTCCAGAACTCTTGACTCTCTGACTCCAGCTGGCCAAGAATTTTAACTGCAACTGCAACTGCAACTGAGACTGCGACTCCCGTTTAGACACAGTTGACAAAAGTGGCCCCTCTTTCTCTCTCTTCTCTCTCTCTCTCTCTCTCTCTCTGCCTCGCTCCCCTCTTTCCACAGTCGGGTCAAGTTGAGCAAAAGCTGTGCCACTTCTTTTTGTGAGCAGGCTTTCGATGTTGTTGTTGTTGTTGTTGTTGTTGCCACTTGTTCCAGTTTCCCATGCACCTTAACCCAAAGCTGAAGCCCAAGCCCATTTTCGGAGATACATTTTTGTGCCGCTGTCTTTTAACGAAGCGATCTTTATGAGTTATGCATATATGACAACGTATTTGCCATGCTCCAAACCGAGAATGTGTAGAAAAGTATGCCAAACACACAAACATCTGCATGCAACCAAAACAGATAATGAACCGTCACACATATATATCGCCAGACAACAAAACCGAGAACCTCACCATGACGAAGACGTACAGACATGCTACAAAACGTACAGCAAACACAAATAAAACTGCAAAGCGACTTGAGAAATTTCAAAGATTGAGATCTCACTGCGTGGAGTTGCATACACAGTTGCAGGAAGAGTGAAGCCAATGCTGATCTGTGACTGAATCACTGGACATTGGCTAGCTGGATTTGCTATGGCTAACGCAGTAAAATGTTAACTATTGTATCTTCAATTATAAATAGTACTAGAAAATGATGTAGAGAAAAACAACCACTTAAAACTTTTTCTCAGCAAGTTCTAGAATTTTCTATTAGAGCATATATCATTTAAAAATTGCTTGTCATGTTACCTTACTAAATTTCTATATTTTGAATAACAGAACACCATTTATTATTTCAAAATTGCCTATTAGTAATAATTAAAAATTCGAACAGCTACTTAATGCTACCTAAGACAAACTCAAAGATGATCAATCGTTTTTATTAAAGACAGCATTTGATCTTAAAGCGTTATGCAAATTCTTTGACATTCTTTTCGCAGATACAAAAGCCCTGCATGCCTCTCACTTTTCTCGACTTAAATTCAAGTCATTATCTTCGATTTTAAAATACGCAAATTTTTGGTTGGTCAACGCTAAACACTTTCCATGCCACTATAACAAAGACAAGAACAACAGAGAAAAATGCCATTTCATTTCGTTTGACCGCTTTGGGGACACCAAAACCAACAAAATAAAAAGAAATAATAATAACAAAATTAAATAAAAATAAAAAAAAATAAAAAAAAATAAAACGACAATAGTACAACTGTGTTAATTTGAGCTATGGGGAAAATGTGTGTTTGAGTGGCCATTTGGTTAAATTGCGCCAGAAGCCAAATTGCATGCAAATTATGTGGAACAGTCCCAGAGTTAGAGTTAGACTTACACTTCGAGTTAAAGCAGCGACCAGTTTCAGTTCCACTCAGCTGCCACCACTTCCGCAAACAATAACCAAAGAAATGCCATAACAATAAAAAGAAGCAACATAGAAATGAAAAGCCGCACGGAGAAAGAGGTGACGCTCAAAGATTGGACTTAAACGCACTTGACAAACAGCAAAACCACAAAATGAAACCGAATACCAAATTGCAAAATGTCTGCAATTAATTAGAAATAGTGTTATTGTGTTCGTGTGTATTTTTTTTTGTATTTTTTTTTTTGTATTCTTTTATTTTCGCAATGAAAGTTGGCAGGCAAATTAACATAAATTGAGTTATTAAAGCCACAGGAATGTGGCTCTCAATTGACCAATAAAATGTTGACACAGTTCTGTTTTATGTCTAAAATTTATGCTGATTTTTGATCGTTATCGTTGTTGTTGTTGTTGTAGTTGTTGTTGTTGGGGGTTTTTTATGATGAGTAGCGGGAGCTGCTACTAAAAAAAAACGGCATCAGCTGCGATTGGAACCAAAGCATTTTCACACGCGCAACCGTAATCGAAGTGGGTTACCAGATGCAGTCGTGCCGCATTCGCATGCAACCTGTCACACCGGTGCGCCAGTCTCTCTTCGAAAGGAGATGAGTGGAGAGGAGTTGAGAGGGGTTGAGGAAAGGTTGGGGAGACTGGGGTGGGGTGCCTCTCTCTGCTAAGTGACTATGGAATTACACCAGCTTATCGATTATTGCTGGTATACAGAGGCGTCGTCATCATAATTGTGGCTCGGGTGGGCCACCATTATTGATAGTAGTCCATATAAAAGTGAAAGACGCTGCATTACTATTTGGATTTTTTCTATGTCTCTGGTTAGCTCCACACTGGCTCGATCTTTGGCTCTGCTCTCTCGGCTCCAATATTGGTGTCAAACTGCAGCGATATACGTTCGAGCTACTCGCATTTGGAATGGTGCATTGTCTGCCCAAGTTTAAGTCGATGCTGATGTTGATGCTGATGCGAGTTGGGAGACGGAGTCAATGTCGGAACCAGGGGCCAGCGTCAGTGTCAGTGGCGCATTCGTTAAGTATACGCCATGTGTATGCTTATGCCTTTCAAGTGCAGAGGCCAAACGGGTTCCTAAAACTGCTGAAAATACCTTTGTGCAAAAGCCGACAAACGTTTGACTCTTTGTTAGTTGAAAACCCCCTCGCCATCACCTTAGGCTGCCGCGGGAAATTCTTAGCGACTCTGGTTGGAGATGAGCAGCAGCTGTAACCATTACTCTTGTAATAGTCAGGAGTACTCGTCACGTGCTTGGCGCATACCTGTGACTGTGCGGCAGTCACGCTTTTTGATAGCTTCATTACATGCACTTAAATCAGAAAGACACATATTTATTTATGAAAGTCACTCATACTTGAAAATCTCTCTCATTTATTGCAGTTTTATTGCTAAGTATTTTGGTCTTTCACGTCAGCAAGTCAAGTGAAATATCACCTCAAGGACAGTGATTTTCTGTGATATGGCCAAGAGTCACTTGAAAGATATCGATTTTGTGACTTAAACTTTTCAGCTTAACTGATCAGATTTATGCGAAGTTTTGGAATATAAATTCCGATGTTTATTTTACGAAAAGCGTTGCAACATCAAAAAAGTCAAATTCGTTTAGTTGACAAGTTTATTTGAAGTCTCTATTTTTAGTTTATTCTAGAAGATTGCACTTAAACAAGCAGAAATTCATTGTAATAAACTAAAATACTCTCTTTTTACTTTGCCAGCAGGGTATAAAAATAAAAAGTTGGTCGTAATATGATAAAATGCCAATGACAACCACAAAATTATTTTCACAATTGTTCGCATTTGCTGAGCTCAACTTTTCCATATCTAAACACAAAACTGTGACTTTTGTAAGCACCTCTGTTAACAAGAAATAGTTGCAGTTTTTATTAAAAATCACAGCCACCTCTCAGCTGCTACGAAAATTGGGGCGCCTAGCTGACTCGGGAAGTCAGCTAACTGCATTCTCAGCTCAGTTCAGTTTAGTTCAGCTCACCTTAACTTTGGCTCATTGTCGTTGTCAAGCTGGCTGACTGGCTGGTTGGCTGGCTAGATGGGCAGCCAGACGCAGCCCTAAGGGCAATGTTGATGCCGAGTTAAGCAAGTGGGAAGTGGGCAAGTGGTGCTGCAACGAGTGGTGCAGGTGCAGCATGTGGCATGCCGCTTGTTGCAGTTGCTTTGCCTGCCACGCCAAAATGAAACAAGTGAAAACAAGTTGAGCGCCTGAAGCAGCAACAGGCGGCTTGCCTCGAAAGTGGGTCAGAGTCAGACAGTCAGCGAGTCAGCAAGTCGGTGAGCGGTAATTGAGGAGGATGGGGAGTCGTCGCTAAGCAGCTCTAACTCAAATTCAGGTGGCTGGCAGGCCAGTTACTATGTGCGGTAGCTACACCGCACCATATTCGGGACGGGCGCTAAGGCTTTGGAATGCTGATGAGGTGGGAAACGGGAACTGCTGAATTGGCAACAAAAGGGAAGTGGAGTGGACTGGTGTGGGATGGAGGGGAGGGAAGATGGATGGGCGGCGTCATCAGCGACGTTTTACTGATTTGCTGTGCGTCTATGCTATTGCAGCTTGATGCAGGTTAACTCTATTGACGGTTATTAGGCATGTCGAAGGCGGTCTAATGCCTTACACATTGTTGGCATAATACCACAGCTCGTTGCAAACAACAAATTGAGGCTGTCTCTTCTTGAAGTTGTCTCTTGTTCTTGTTGTTGCTGATGTCTGCTGTTCTCTGTTGTTCACGTTTGTTGGTGCTGTTGTTCTGGTTGATGATGATGATGGGTTTTTAATATGCATTTTGGTGACTGATGCACGCTTTACGGTTAGCTTAATAACAGAATGTGCAGCAATTTACCAACACGCCCCGCACAACCTCCCTCCCCTCCTCTCTGCCCCCTTTACAATGCGAATCTTGAAGAATCTAATGCATTCTGTGGTTTGATGATTTTATAACCTGTTACGAATACAAAATGATTGCCCACTATAAAGGTAAACAAATAGCACATAGAGGTCAATATCTTCTTTGTTGTACATTTTAATATCCCAAAATTAAATAATCACCTATTGAAACTGCCTCAAGTTAGAGCCAAATATTAATGGTTTTGAATATGGCCTACCGACTCTAACCTCTCTCCGCTGTCTTATCTCTCCAGCGGCTCATCCTGGCGCCGTTTGTTACAGCCACGCTCATTGTCAAATGTTTGATACGCGCACTCATTGCGATTTCCTGATACCCAATCTCTTTGGACGTTGCCAGTGCACGGCTCCCACACGCATGGTGGGTGGACTCTGTGTGGCACCAGAGGCAGATGAGACTGCAACACCAGAGGAACAACCGATTGAGAAGGCCTCCTCAACAACGACGACGACGACGACGACGACGACATCGACAACAACAACAACAACAGCACCGACAACAAGACGCACGACGACAACAACAACAACGACAACTCCTGCTCCTACAACAACGCCAACAACATTGGCGCCAGTGATTTCAGAGGATGAGCTGCCCGCCAGCGTTGAGGAGCAAATCCTAGAGGAAGACGATACCGATGCTACGAAACTCAAACCGCAAATCATCGAAATGGATAACGGCGAGAAACTGGAAGCTGTGGATATGGCACATGAGGAAACGGAACTAACCCAACAACAGGAGGAGCAAGAGAACCATGAAGCTGAGCAACAGCAATCAGCAGTTGAGCAGCTAAAAGAAACAAGACCTACAATCGTTGAGCAAGAGCTGTCACAGCAAGTAGAAGTAGTGGCGCCTGAACAGGTATCACAACCCTCTGAGGAGCAACAGTCCACCACTGGAGCACAACAGCTATTAACACCCGCTGATTTTGCCACCGAGGCTATGGAAGGTGTGGAGCAGGAAACTGAGGCAGCACCCGCCTACGACTATCCGTACAAAATTGATGATGAATACGTGGAGGAGCATGAGATCAAACCCGATCAAGAAGAAACAGGGGCTGAATCAGAAACTGAGGTAGAACCGGTTGCAGTGGAGGCGGCGAAGCCAGAGGTGGAATCGGAGCCCGCAACACATATTGAGCCTGAGGAGGAGCTAGAAGCATCAGGTGCACAAGAAACTGCTGCAGCAACTACCGATGATACCATAAAATTCGATTATGAAACACCAAGCGAGCCAGAGGCAGAGGAGCAACAACAGCAACAACGACCACAACAACAGTCACAACAACAGTCACAACAACAGCCACAACAACAGTCACAACAACAGCCACAATATGATGAGCTAGAGCCCGAAATTGAGAAAAATGAGGAGGAGGAAAACAGCGAGACTGATGCGGAGACAGTCACTCAGAATTCGCATCAGTTAGAAGAGGAGGAGGAGAAGGAGAAGGAGCTCGATGCTGTAGCTACTGTTAATGATGATTTGATACCCGTTCATGGCGATGAGGTGGCGGAAATTGAAAGTGTGACCAATGCGCCAGAGAAGCAGCCAGAGATAGTTGAACAGCTAAATGCACAGGAGGTGGAACAGTCGGGTGATCATGAGATCGAGACTGAGACTGAGACAGAGCTAACACCTCAGGCAACAGTCAATGATGAAGTTGAGGAAGAGCTGCCAGTTGAGAAGCCAGCTGAACAAGAAGAAGCCGACAACGAAGCGCAATCCGAAACAGAAGCAACCGAAATTGAGGAGCCAGCAAAATTGGAGGATAGCGAAAGCCAAGCCAGTGAAAAAGAGCCGGAGTTGGAAAAGAAATATCAAGTGGAGGAGGTGGAGGAGGCACAGAAGCCCGAAGCAGAAATAGAAACAGAAACTGAACCTGAACCTGAAGCCGCAGAAGTTGAGGTCGCAACAGAATCCGAGAATCCAGTTGAAATCGAGATGCAGAAAGACACAGAGAAAACAGAGTTGGATACTAATCTCGAACAGGTAGAACAAAGTGCCGACATTAAGCCGATAAGTGCACAAGATGATTTAAATGCAGCAAATCAATTAAATCAAGAGCAACCAGCTGCTGAAGAAGAAACAGGAGCAACAGAACAACAGCAGCCAATCAATGAGCAAGGGGAGAAACTCGAAGAGACACACACAGAGATCGACATCGAGACTGAAACTGAGACTGAGGCAGAGCCGGAGCTGGAGCAGAGCGAAGCTGAAGCTGATGTTGATTCTGTTGTGGAGGCAATCAGCGAAGCTCAACACGAACAATTGACTTACCCAACAAATGATGATGAATTGGCGCCACAGCAACACAGCGAAGAGCAGACTACAGAGCTGCTATCCGAAGAAGGAGAACACGAGGAGGATGAGGAATATGGTGAGGAGGCAACGACTCAACTGACAGCAGCTGAACCAGAAATCGTAAGCGAGACACAACAGCAGTCGGCGACAGAGACGACAGAGCTAAATGCAAATGCAATTAAGACGCCCGAAGTGTCGGAAACAAATGCAGATGTGCCACAGACCGAGATGATGGCAGAGGAGGTCGCTGAATCGCAGCCAGAGCAGTCAAGCAACATTGCTAATGATGAGGTGTCGCATGTGGATGCTGTTGGGGCGGCGACCAATCATGATGAAGGTGCGGCAATTGAAACAGTGCCAATTAACCATGATGAGCAGGAAACAACCGAAGCTTTCAAGGAGCCAGAAACAACAACGGAGCAGCAAGAGCAGCAGCATCAGACGGAAACTGTCACCGAAGTCAGCAGTGAAAGTGGCGAGCAGCGTGTTGAAACGGAAATGGACAAAAATGAAAATGATAACATCATACAAGGAGCGGAACCAAATGTGGATCAGCAACAACAGCCAATCGAGGCCAACGATGCAGAGCAAGATCAAGTGGCAGTGGAGACCATGCACCAGATTAAACCTGAAGAGGCGGAGCTGCCTGAGCAACAGCAACTGGATGAATCCACAGTAGAAACTGAAACTGAAACTACATTAAATATACTCGAATGCGGTACCGAGGACGGGACTGATCCCCCAGATACAGAGATACCAGAGATTGAAGATGAGGTGCCCAATGTGAGTGAGGAACAGAAAATGGATGACTTTAAGGAGAGCGAGAGCATTGCGGGCATACTCAGTGATCTGATCCTGGAGGGTGATAGCACCGTTCCACCAGTGCCATTTGGTGAGCAACCCTCTCAAACTAAGCCTATGCCGGCTGGTGCTGAAACCGAGATAGTGCAGCAACAGCAGCTGGAACCAGAACAGGAACTCGAGCAGGCTGAAGTGCCCGCCATACCTGATCTTTTAGCGGAGGCAGATGAGCTACATGAGCAGCAGGAAGTACCACAGGAACATGAACAAGAGCAGCAATCAGAGATCGGAGCAGCTACCGAAACATCAGAGAATGAGTTGGATGGGCACTTAATCACCTTCTATCCCGATATATCCGCCGAACAAGATGTTACAGAGACGGAATCAAGCACTGTGGACGCAGCAGAAGCTGAGCCCGATCGCACACTCTCTCCGGAGGATCTGCCATTCGATTTGAGCGAGAGCTCTGGTCCTATTAGGTTACAACAATTGGAATCGGACAGTCTGATCCTGGAGTCGACCACACTGGACTCGCTACTCGATCAAAACAATGACATTGAGCAGGAAACTTCAGCTGGTAGTCATGCGCACGAGGAAGCCACACCCAATCCCGCTGACATTGTAGAGATCACCACACAGACAATGCTGGGATTGGCCAGTCGTGTAACGCTCATGGAGCCCGCGGCACCGGTGGTGACGACCCTGAAGCCGCTAATGCCCTTTGAGGAGGCCACACCACAGCCAGCTGCCAGCTTCTCATCCGAGATTCCCGTTACCGGTGCAGTCTCCACTCTGCCACTGCTGAGCGGCAAGCCTGGTTCAGAGCTGCGCAAGCGTGTCGATCTTGGACTGGAAGCCATCTCACTGGGTCTGCCCTGTGCCAGCGATCGTCAGTGTCAACTGGCCGATCCACATACGGTCTGCAATACGCGCGGCGTCTGCGACTGTGCATCAAGCCTGGAACAACAACAATGCGGCGCCAAACGCACAGGATGCAGTCCCGGCACTTTCCAGGTGAGCTAACCATTACCATTAGGGCAACTAGGCAGATAAGTTGTTCCTATTTAACCAATTTGCTAATCTGTGCTTGTTTTTTTCATCGGTTTGCAGTGTCGCTCGAGCGGCGTTTGCATCTCATGGTTCTTCGTGTGCGACGGTCGCGCCGATTGCAATGATGACTCGGACGAGGAGTGCACCCATAATGCCCGCTTGAACCAGACCTGTCCGGCGGAGGCGTTCCGTTGCGAGCGCAGCGGCCGCTGCATCTCACGTGCGGCACTCTGCGACGGGCGCAAGCAGTGTCCACATGGCGAGGATGAGCTTGGCTGCGATGGTCATCTGCGTGGCGGCAACAGTTGTCCGCCGCACACATTCCGCTGCAAGAGCGGCGAATGTTTGCCCGAGTATGAGTACTGCAATGCGATTGTCTCCTGCAAGGATGGCAGCGATGAGCCACCGCATTTGTGTGGTTCCCGTTCCATGCCCAATCTCTTCATGCGACTTATCGAGGCGGGTGGCTTGCTGGCCAGCCGCAATGAGCCCGATGCTTACTGTCCGCATCGCTGCAGCAATGGACTGTGCCGATCCACGGCAATTGTGTGCTCCGGACGCGATGGATGCGGCGATGGCACCGATGAACAAACCTGCGCCGTTTGCCGTAAGTTTAAGCTGGCTGCATTATTGAATTTTATTTGCAATAACTAATAATTTGATTTCCGTCCCTTCTTCTTGCAGGCTGTCCCGCCTCCAATCCTAGACTGGCCGCCTATTTGAACAGAAAACGCCCCATGCCGCTGTGGTAAACTATATCGAATTACCATAGTAATGTTTCGCAACACTATTTTCGAACAACACTATTTTCGAACAACACTACTATTTCCCCATCAACCACAACAACAGCAACAACACTATGTGAACCAATTTGAAATATTTGAAATTTTGTTTAGCATTTAAGTCGATGTAAAATCTATTTATTTATTTATTTTTATTATTTTGAGAGATGCGCCTGCCACGCCCAATTGCCCCCTTGCTAGCAAAGGATGTCCAAAGATCCTTTGACCCAGCGATGCTGACAATTGTGCGCCCTATGCGTGTTCTCTCCCCTACACCCCCTCCCCCCCTCGTCAACCACCTTTGACCTATCACCAAAAAAAAAAAAAAAAAAAAAAGGAAGGAAACTTTGCATATCGGCAATCTACTCTCATTATATTCACCCAGACATCCTATTTATTCTACTCATGTGCCCATTGAACTATTTATTTATTCTCACTTTTCACTATCCTACTATAAAACAAAATAATAACAAAAACACACTTCATTCACCTAGGTTAGTTTTATGAAATTATCTAATTTATTTAAATTATGGCCAGGCAAATCGATCAGCGACAAAACAAATGATGCATTTTTATTATCAATTAATTTGTTTGTAAATAAGTTAACAAAATGCTTGATGTACATGATGATAAATGACTAAAATTATTGAATGAATTTTGTAAGGCTTAATGTACCAATATCAAACACTCTACTATTATATCTTTATAAATTTGCATCTATGTAGTTGCATATATTTTCTTCAAGTCAAAACACATCAAAAAACAAAAACGTAAAAAACACAATTAAGACAACAACATAAAGCATGAATGAAATGATAAATCAATAATTATAATAACAAAAAGAAAGCAACTTATTTTTAAAATAAAAAAGTGTCTAAAAATAATAAACACACGAGTTTTTTTTATTCGGGATTTTTAAATTAAAAGACTCATAGTCTCTGCAACACAGGTCAGACAAAGTATACCTGAAATAACAAAGTTGACCATAAGCCCCTCAAAAGGATTATGGTGGCAGAGAAAGTGCCGCTACTTCAATTCATTGACGATGATTCAAAGGATTGTACTCAGAATTCTAATGAATACTTTCGGATAATAGATATTAAATTAAATAAAAATGGCCTTGATAAATGTGACTTCATTTGGAAACTATTTAAAGAGCATGGCTATGTGACTGCTTATGTAGAGAATGCAATAAAGATTAACACCTTCAACTACCTGAAGAGGGGCTTTCAGTAACCACCCGTACTATGCGTACTATGAGGCAACTGTGCGCTATAATCGGAGCCTCCCAGAGAAGGATAATATGCAGATTAGCCATTCTCCGAGTCGATTAGATGGATATTACGGTGAGCCCAAATGCATAAAAGAGTATTCTATTGAGAAATATTGTTATTGTCGACGCTAACCCAATTTATGGAAAATACTTGTATTATACAGTTTGATTAGAAAACCATAAAAAAGTTTCCTCCATTTGCAAGTTGCAATTAAAAGAAATTGAAACTTATGTATGTGTCTTTGCAATTTCAATTTGCCCCATTGTGCATACTATAATTTACTGTACATCTATAGGAACGTGTACAGCTTCCCCAGTCTCCTACTCAAGAATTGGTGGTGGTTTGTTTTTGTTTTTATTTTGGGCAAGCACGTGCCGAAAATAACACGCAAATGTCTACAGCACCCTGGCAACGAGGGCAGAGAGGCGACGAATT
Source organism: Drosophila setosimentum (assembly GCA_035043505.1). Classification (NCBI taxonomy): domain Eukaryota; kingdom Metazoa; phylum Arthropoda; class Insecta; order Diptera; family Drosophilidae; genus Drosophila; species Drosophila setosimentum. The sequence continues at coordinate 9,231,082 of JAWNMY010000006.1, forward strand.
CTATATATGTATGCGAAAATGGGAAATGCAACAGTTGTGTGCGCTGACTGAGAGCAAGCGCTGACTGCGCAGTCGCCAAACAAATAAGCATTGCATACTCTTAGGCGGCACTCACAAAATGCAGCCGCTGTTTCTATTTGTGTTTCGATTGTCGCTCTTTGACTCTCTCGCTCTCTCCCTCTCTCTGCGTACTACGTACGTGCCAAGCGTAAATGTGCGAAAGTTCCCACACTGACACAATCAGACGCCTCAGCCTCGCTGGCGCCAGCGTACAACGTATTCTGTGTTATTATTATCTGTTTGTCAGCCATTGCAGCAGGACACTCGGTAGCCGCTTCAAATCGTTGTCCATTTGCGCATGTGTGTGTGTGTGTGTGTTTGTGTTTGTGTGCAAAATATGAAATGCACCATTTGTTATAGTGCTACATTTGGTTGCAATCAATAAAGTGCTGCGAAACAATTGCAAAATAAATACAAGTGAGTGACAATATTACTTATATTAGCCTACAAAAAGGATTGCGAAAAAGTTCTCTATACTTGTGCTTGTGTCTATCTGTGTGTGTGTGTGTTGGTGTGTATTGGTGTGTATCTGATTACGCTCAGCTTGTTAGTATCTATTGTGTTTGCAATTTTTACGCTGACGCTGCAACTGAAAATACTTCAATACGACTACTTGACAAGCCTCTGTGTGTTTTTGTGTTTGGTTTTGAGTGTGTGCGTTTGTTATTTTTACTACGTCACTACGTCCTCGACATACCTACACATATGTTTCCAACTAAATACGTGTAAATACATACAAAGTAATCTCTCCTACAAAGCTGTAACTGAATCCTTCAACTGATTCATTTTCTGCTTATTTCTTACAGCAGAAAAGCTGTATTTAGCCAACCATCAAGTGTAAATGTATTTATGTGGATATTTTCGCAAGATATATCAAAAATAATATAAATTGAGCAATGCGTATTTGCATTCATTTGTGTTTATCTTATTGTGTGTTTATCTTATCAGCTTCGTAATCAGTTGTTGCATTTTAATATCTACATATAAAAACCCTTTGAGAATTGTGCATATGCTCACAATATATAGAGGAGCTTATGAATAGTGTGTTTGAAATAGATTAACCATGCTGATAATGAGTCATGGGTCTACATGGAACAAATTGAAATAATTTTAACCGACACGCAAACAACAAACTTAAATCTATTCCTCTTATGGGGTAAAACGGGTAATGGGTGCTTCTAATTAATCAAATAATATAATAAACAAATAATTCATAATATTAACTAAAAATATGATTTTGAGCCCAAAAACATCTATGTCCCACTATTTTTGGCATGTTTATATATGTATACCTCAACTCTGCATTCATTAGCATACATTAAAATATATACGTAGAAAGACGGAAGCGAAACTTATACATATAATTTGATCTTTCGTGTGAAGTCTACAAACAGTATATATATACAGATTTTTGGGTCTTTCTGGAATTAATTTTCAATTATATTTTTGTCTATCTTTTGATGCTTTAACAACAATCTGTTGTGTCAGAGTCGGAAATCGTGATGTTAAAAAACCCGCATTGAGCATTGTATAATTGTTGCAATCATTATTGCTTCAGCAATTTGTGGCTTAGCTGATGGATACAAAAAAGACATGACATTAAGAACACAAAGCCTTAAGGTGATGAGTCACGAAATACGCTGTAATTTGTGAAATTATGTTTAACATAATAAATAAAAACAACAACTTCAAGATATTTGTAAAAAAAAAATCAAATATATATATATATATATGAGATTAATTAGTATGCATTAAACCATTGCTACATTGCTTATGGTTGCACATCTATTTTTAGGATATTTAAAACATAAAATGCACAGAGACCATAATTAAAATGTTGCTATTGTGATAATCTAATGCAAATCAATTGGCAATTGGCAATTGATTCCCATTTCGAGCTACAGCCCAGGGGAAAACTAAACAATAATAATTCAAATGTTATCGGACGAATATCATGGTGATTAATTAAAATTGCCGAGAGCAATAACGCTCACAATCATGAGGGGCCCCTATAAACGGGTGTGTGTGTGTGTGTGGGGGGGGGGGGGGGTTGCTGTGGGGGAAGAGCTGTGTGGGTTCGTCAGCAAATGCTACGAACATTTTAGTAGATGTATGCTCTTAAGCGCTCACGGATCGTTCGTCGCATTTGGCTCGCACATTTGTTTCGGCTTGCAGCTCTTTTACAGTTCGTTTGCCGATTTGTGCATATTTCAAGTCTCTGTTGATGTGTCGCTGTGTGAGATCATTAGGTAATTTACATATACTCGCGAGCATGCTGAGATACTCAAATCATTCTACGAGCACACACGTGCTGAACGAGCTCTTCTGTCGCTTATTGATATTGTTATGAACGTGCCGAAATGATATTGAATAGAAGACAGGCAAAGTTTGTTTTTATGCAGACAAGCACAAATTGCTATTGCGGACTGCAATTGTGTGCGCCGGTCTTGACAGTGAATGTGCAGTGCAGTCTAAAATCTAAACATAGACATATAAAAATAAATGCGATTATTGCAAGGGTAATTCAATCATAGAGCGCCTTAAATGCGTCTTTCAGCGGAAATCAAAACAAATGAGAAAGTGTTCAAGTGTTTTAACATACAGAGAGACAGTCAGACATATAGCTTACAAATAAACTAAGAAATATACATATATACATCATCATTTTAAAAGCAAGGTAAAGCCTGAAAATAAAAAGCTGTGCCCATTTTTTAAAAATAGGTAAACAAGGTGCAATGGTTTTGTGCAAATGTATGTAACAGGCAGAATAAAATAAAGTATATTTGTTCAACAGCCGAGTTGATAAAGCCAAGTCCGTCTGTCAATCTGTCCGTCCGTCTGTATGAACGCGCGGATCTCCCAGAGAATATAAGAGCTGGAGACTTCAAATTTAGAATACAGATTTCGGATACCCGGCGCAGATAATGTTTGCTTTATTTCATCGAAATATTATTGATCCAGTTCCTAAATGCATAAAAATCGGATAAGAAACATCCAAGTTATGGGGAAAATATATTCCCATATTGATCTCATTTCTATGAGCAACCTCAAACATTTTCTGTATGTATGTAAAAATGTGCGAGCGCATGTGTGAGTTCATTTTTTTGCTTATCAGCGCCTATGCTTGCTATAAGAAATCAGAGCACTTGGAGAGCTGTTCACATATCGCACAATTTTTAAAGAGAAAATTGCCCATAAACTACAATATATTTAACAGCTGGGAGCAGGGTATATCGTTGTTGCGCTCATTCGACTACAGCATTCTTCTTCTTACCAATTTTCAATTTTTTTTTAAATTTGCAGGTTCCGTTACTCATTAATAAATTTGCTTCTCTTATGTGGCTCTGTTAACATTGAGTTGTATTGTGTTTCACATGGAAGTAAACAAAATCTTTAAAGCGAATGGGGTAGAGTAGAAAAAATCATGTTTAAATCTGAAGGTCTCATTTCGGCTTGCTTAAGTAAGGCTATTCTTATTGTTACGGTACAATAACCATAAAGCATAATATATACAAAAAAAAAACTATAATTAATCAAGAAATTAAAGACATTAAAACTTGATTAATTCAAATTTTGTAAGCTATAGTTATGTTGATAAATACTTTTATGAATAAATCATAACCTTTTTTTTATTTATTTGAAGCACAAAGAAATCTGTTAATGCACGCATATGTATATGTATATGTATATATTAAATAATATATTTAACATTGTAAACATTTTTTGTGAAACATGCGATGCGATGATGAGCTTTTCGCCTGAGGCGACTAATTATCTTAATTTCTTGTTTTAAACAGTTTTTAACCATTTTCATTTACTTTCTGCTTATCCCAAACTCGTTGTGGACGTTAGGGCAAACCTAAAATGATTCCACAAGCCATCGACAAATAAGACAAACGATGGCTGATAAACGCCCGCTACTTGAATACCCTGATGATGAGGCAAAGGATGGCGCCACGGAGTCAACCATGACAGGAGTGAGCTACAAGCCCGGTGCTTCACCCACTCTCATCTGGTACTGTCGTCAGATAGTCTTACGGCGTAAACTACTCATCGGCCTGTTTGTGATCTTTGTGTTCTCCTACTTCCTTATCGGACCGGCCGATGTTCTCGATCTGGAAAATGTGCAAGTCCATCATCAGTCGTATGCATTGAACATGGAAGGTACACAATCATTTAGAGTGTATTACTTGAATACGATATTCGTATTTATCATTTGTTATTTACAGTTATTTGTTTTTGTACAAAATGCTCTCATCTCTGTTGTGTGTTATCTTCTTTTGTTTCTGTTTTTGTGTGCACCGTTTCTTTTTATGCGGAAGCATCTCCGACCCCACAAAGTATATATATTCTTGATCAGGATGAATAGTCGAGTCGATATAGCCATGTCCGTCCGTCCGTCCGTCTGTATGAACACGCAGATCTCAGAGACTGTAAGAGCGAGCGACTTCAAATTTGGAATATAGGTTCTCGTATACCAGGCGCAGATCAAGTTTGCATTATTTTATCGATAACTGCCTCCGTTTTTTTGAATATCGATCAATTAAATTTCCGATAGCAATAAATGCCACAACTTTAACGTCAAAATCTTCTAATTAATACATAATATGCATAATGTTGGTCAATTTCATTTTCTGTATGCACAAATATGCGAGCACATGTGTGAGAAAGAGATGGCATGATAATCGACGTGTCAATATCAATATGTTTTTTCATGTCAATATGTTTTTGCGTGTTTCACGTGTTTGTCGGCAGAGGGCGCTTCCAGAGCTGCTCGCATTTAACTGCAAATCTTTTTAAATGGGAATTTGCCAATAATTTTGGAATATATGTAATAACTGGGTTCAGGGCATGTTTATCGTAGTCGAGTTCACTCGACTACATCACTCTTGTTTCTTTCTTGTTTTTCTTGTGTCTGTTTTGCATGATGCTTATTGTGTTTTTGTGCCACCCTCCACAACCTGTCGTGTGTTCTGCTGTCGACAAGACAATCGCAACAATACTACCAACAACAACACCACAAATATAGCTAATCAGATGATTGATAAGAGAACCACCATTCTGCCTCAAGGTTATCTCGTCTACAGCAACCACTGCCGGATTGTCGATCTCGATCCCTACAAGCGTGATGTAATGCGTCATTTCAAGCGCGTCTCATACAAACCCTGCCGCTCACGTCCCCCGCTCACCCATGTGCACTACAATGCCACCATTCAGCGCTACGTGCTGAGCATCAATCAGGCATCCTTAAAATCCTACAAGGTGGGCAAAGATCTCAGTTGCTGCTACCAGGGTGTGGTGCGGGCAAGTGAAGCGGATGTCAACTATACTTCATGCCATGCATTCAAAAACGAAGCAAAGCTTGCAAATACCACGGACAGCATCATTGTCAAGTGCAAAACGAAAGATGACCAAATTTACATCAATGGACATCCTACTATACCAGAGCGAAGCGCAATCCGACGGAGACTTGACCAGTGGGCTAAGAAGGATCGACGAAAGCTTGTGCCCAGTGTTCTGATGATTGGCATTGATAGCATCTCCCGGGTGAATCTCATACGTGCAATGCCCAAGACAGCGCAGTATCTATATGACAGCGATTGGTTTGAACTGGCGGGCTATAACAAGGTGAGTAAGAGAGTTACCATAAGGTGAACAAACAGCAATCATTCCACATTTCCTGTCTTTCCACAGATCGATGACAATACATTTCCCAACATAATGGCCCTAATGGTGGGCTATAATCTGAGTAATGCCATGAAGCACTGCAGTCCCTACAAGGTGAATGGCCTTGATAAATGCGACTTCATTTGGAAACTATTTAAAGAGCATGGCTATGTGACTGCTTATGGAGAGGATGCAATAAAGATTAACACCTTCAACTACCTGAAGAAGGGCTTTCAGCAACCACCCGTGGATTACTATTTGCGTCCATACCTCTCTGCAGCTGAGAAATTACTTGGGGGCAACATAGTGCTCGGACTGCCGCACTGCGTCGGTTTTGAGACGGAAGCGGAGCACGTTTATAACTATGCTCTAGAGTTTGCAAAACGTTATCGCAACGATAGCTTCTTTGGCTTTTTCTGGACGAACACACACAGCCACAGCGACATTTCGCAGACCAGCTCCATGGACGACTATCTGAGAGGGTATATGCAGCGTCTGGTTGCCCAGGGCACCATGGAGCACAGCATTGTGGTCTTCTTCAGCGATCATGGCCTTCGCTTTGGCCCCACCCGTGCCACCTGGTCTGGTCACCTTGAGGAGCGTCTGCCCTTTCTCTTTATCTGGCTGCCTCCATTTGTGCGCAAGGCACATCCCGAATTTGTTGAAGCTCTACGACAGAATCGTAATCGTCTAACTACTCCCTATGATCTCCACATGACACTCAAGCATATTCTCAGCCTCTCGGGTCGCGTCGGTAACCTGGAGTCGTTGGGCGGGGCAAAGGATTGCCCCAAGTGTCAGAGTCTGCTTCAGCCGGTGACGTTAAGTCGCAGTTGCGAGGATGTGGCCATTGCGGATCACTGGTGCACTTGCTGGGCCTATGGAAGCGTCTACAAAAACTCCAAGGTGGTGCGTCAGCTGGCAAAGCGGGTGGTGAATTATCTGAATGATTATGTGACCAGCTTCCGTAATGGCAGTTTGGCGCATCTTTGCGTGCCACTTGCGCTGCAGAGCGTTAGTACTGCTTATAAGGCGCATCCCAATGATAACGATCCCAGCCATATAGAGATCTATCGACTGATCTTCAATACGTCCCCCAATAAGGCGCTGTATGAGGCAACAGTGCGTTATAACAAAAATCTGCCCGATAAAGATAATCTACGGGTTACCGGCTCTGTGAGTCGTCTGAATACTTATAATGGAGAGGCTGATTGCATGAATGACTTTGCCATTAAGAAATATTGCTATTGCCGTCATAAAGGCGGTTAGTTAGATGGAATTGAACGTTATTGAAATCACTTATGTTTAAGCCCCAAAGTGCCGTTATTCGTAGTTGTGTAGGGCTAACAGTATAAATAGAATTTTAGTGAATATAGTGCCGTGTGGGCGTTAACACCAGACTCGGAAACATTTCCAGAGTAGCAACGTGATAATATTTACATATACATATAATGTAAATAAGCTAGATACATCTTTGCTCACTCCCTAGACTCTCTTTATGTACATACTAAATATATGCTCTGTGTTTAATTCAAATTCATATACTTATGTCCCAATTAATCAATTGCCAAGATTTCAATTCATTGTATTTTCAAAATTAAGTTTCTCGTTTGATATACGAAACTAATACTTCAAATATATTATCATATTATGTAATAATTAGATTGTTATTAAAGTGAGCTGATTCGTAGAATATCCCTGACTCGCCAATAAACTATTTATAAAATGAACACAAGTTTGCATTTCATGTGTAAATAGATGGAAGCACATACTAATTCGTTTTGAATACATATCTGCTCATATTGATATTGGCGCTTGCTCATGTGGAAAATATTTAAGAACAAAGTCGAGAATTGCAATAGATTTATTTGTGCAAATAAATGGTCGTGATGTGAATAAACTAAAATTTTAAAGAAATATAAACGACAAGTGATATGTTTATAATTGTTAAGCAATAACTAGAAGTTTGCCCTTTGTGCTATTGCAATTCCCTTACACACATTTCACTATATACATATATATATTGATTTTACATTGCTTTGTTGTAATTGAGAAGTGGCTCAAAAAATATTTCGTTTCATTTTGCGCTTGAAACTCATCGCTCAAACATTAAATTATTTGACTTATCCTTTAAGTTGTAATTGCAGAGCATGTTCTTCAACGATTTAAAAAATTTGGTCAGCGGACTAAGTCGTTGTAGGCCCAGATCGTCACCAGGCATTGGCTGCAGCTCCAAGCGCAGCTCCTTATAGTCCGCGGCAATAACCAGCGAGAAGCGACCTCTCAGATTAACTGCATAGTTCCTTGTCTCGGCGCGTGTTTTCAAAAAGTGTTGAGTCTGCTGCGTTTGTACGGCAGGGAATGAAATCTTTGTGGAGTGATTAAAATTTCGACCACTCCACGTATCCAGTTGGGTTTCAATTAGCCAGGTAAATCGTTGCGGTAGTTGACTGGACTTAAACGATTCTTCTGGATCAATTAACGTCATATTTAATTTATAAATATTTGCCAAAAAATTCTTAATGGCAGCCACAAGGCATTCCGTCCAGTAGTAAAAGACTGTCAGTTTTTCATCTCGTTTCATTTTAATTAAATCAGCACGCAACCACTTCAGGTCCTTATTTGAGGGTCTCAGTATGTATAAATGCATCAGTGGCAATCCACTGTCAACCGAGCTGCTGGATGTTAATCTCTCTGCTGCAGTTGAAGCTAATTCAGTTGCACATTCTGCAGCTACAGAATTTGTTGTTGTTGTTGCAGCTGCTGGTTTTATTATTGTTATTGGTGTTCTTGTTGTTTTTGCTGCTGTAGGCATCTCCTCCCGCATTTGTCTACTCATCTTGGCCGGACGCTCTTCACTCGCACGCTGGGCCTGCAACAGTTCATCGGCCAGTCCAAAAAGCAAATAGTCATAAAGCTGAGCAGGCAGTGCGAGAAGCTTTTCATCGGTGCAAGCCTTATAGCCAAGTTTCATACATTCACGCAGATAGTAGAGATTCATTGGCAATATGCTCTGGCCCACATTGTGTTGCAACTCAAAGGGATCCTGTATGCAAACGCAACATTCACTTTTAAACGGCTCTGGCTTCTCGCCAGTCACTTTCTGTATGCTTTTCAATTGCTTTTCATATTCCGGAAAATTTTGAGACAAACAGGACGGTTCTGTCAAGTCAAGTGCATGTCCCAAATACGGCGACAGCAGCTTCTTCTCAAAGTCTATGCGACTGTATAACTGAAAGAAACTGGTGATAAGGTCCAAGGTGGTCAAGCTGTCCGGCAGCTGTCGGACCTGCTGCAAACTAAAGCCATAATTAATGCCCATGACTTCCTGCACTGGGCAGTATGCCTGTAGCTGCTTAATGGACGGGAACTGTTGTCCCTGCTGCATGCCATAGATAATGAAGGTAGCCATGCAATAGCTCGTTAAGCAGCCGCTGCCAATTATCTTCAGCTTCTTGGCCCACAACTTGAGGAATAGAAACAGCTTCCGTATGCGCACATCACAACGCAGAAGCGCGGCAATAAAACACGAATTCTGGGTGCTTTTTGGACTGGACATATTAATATCGAGGCTGATGCCGCTCACAGCATGCTTAAAGCGAATGATGGGCACACGAGCATGTCGTATGGCATTCACATCCTCAAAGCAAGCGTTGCGACGCAAATAAGCAAGAATCCTGTCGAACAATTGACGGTGAGACAGGGCATTTGAACTGGTGTCCGTTTGCTCTAGGTAAAGATCAATGTCGCTATCTTGAAAGTGAAAGAAACAATAGTAAGAAAAACGCACATATGAAGTGTGGCATTTACAAACCTTTCAAGACCAATCCCGTTACAAGTGAACCAAAGGGATAGACCTTTACTCGGCCCGGCAAAAGCTGACTCATGTGATGTTCCACTTCGGCAAAGCAATATTTCATCATGTTGCAATTCCCCGAATAATAAGACAATAGGTTGTGAAACTGTTGTCCGGGCTGCGAATGGGCGAACAGCGATTGCAGATCGCGACGTTCGGATTGTATTTGCTTGCTGGCAAAGAGCTTTCTAATGCCAACCAGAGCATTGCGCAATTTCTTCTGTGAAACTTTGTGCTTTGACCGCTTGTGGGCAAGGCATTCTTGGTATGTGCTAAAGGGCTCCTCGCACAAATTGCAGTGAATCACTATCGCATTATCCTGAGATGCTGTTGTGTCGCTCATTTCTGTAATTATCAAATTTTAAAAGCAACGTCTTAAAAACAAACAACTTGGAACAATTTATTTACGGGGCGCAGTAAAAACTATGAACATTCGATTCACACAAACAATGATCACACTCTGTTTTTCGATTTAAAAAGACAACGACTTCTTCGATCGTCTCTCGATCGCGCGCTCAAAGTATCGTTTATCGATGCAGCCATCGATGCCAGCACATAATATAACATTGTTGCTGGATCGAAACATTGGCAACTGATCGCCCAGCACTTTGGCAACATTCAAATAGATCAGCACTTGGCAATCGCTACGAAAACCGCTTAAAATTGCACGATTATCACTGTTGAACAATGCAAAATGGACATGATTCCGTTGCATACGTTTGAGGCCTTCAATTTTGATGCGCTCCCAGTTGCTATAGTAAGTGCCATGCACCACAGGCGAAGGTAGCTCGGAGATGCTCCCAATGCGTTTCATGCAAACCTCCGACTGCACCGCTTTCAGTGAATGACCCTGATTGGCGCGTATTTCCTCTGCACCCGTTAATTGATTTGAACGCAGCGTGTAACGCTGCTTAGCATCAGTTGAGACAATCTGCCTCAGTTTTTCTCTGCTGTATTGCGCACCAAAACGCGAATGTTTTAAAATCTCATTGATGCTCACAAACCCATCGGGCTGTATTGTTAATCCTTCCTTTTCTGCACCATGACGCAGGAGCCATGAGAGTTGCTTGCTCAGTTGTACATTCGAGTGAGCTTTATCCATCGTCATATATTGACAATTGTTATTCTTACTCACTTGTGAAAATTTTGTGCTGCGCCAATAAACTTATGAACTCATTTTGCGAAATTAATTTTGTAAAATGATGTTTTACGGCCATGCAAACTTACCGATTACATTTTAATAAATCGATAACTGGATACTGAATATGGCTCAATATGCTGTGACGTCGAAAATGACAAAGCGCAACAGGTTCAGAGACTATCTTAAGAAGGTCAATAATAATATATTGAACATTTATTAATGTATTTATATTTATGCAACGGTACATTCTTTTTAAATTGTATGCAATTTTCTAACTGATTGTTCTCTCAATTTAAATGTTCTCTGCAATCGGCTACCTTATACACTGCACACCATGCTGATTAACAGCTGACAAGCCGGCCTTGTGTGCAGTTTACACATTGTTTTTCGATATTCATTGAAATTGAAAATTATGCGTCTATTGGTACTCTATGGCAGTCAAACTGGCACCGCCCAAGATGTGGCCGAACAGATATGGCGTGAGTCGCGCCAATGGGGATTCCAGGGCCCAGTCCTCGCGCTGGAGGATTACAAAATACAGCAGCTCGTCGAGGAGCGCCTCGTGATCTTTGTGGTGGCCACAACGGGTGATGGCATGGAACCCGACAATATGAAACAGGCCTGGCGCTTTCTACTCAAGCGCAGCTTGCCGAGTAACTCACTGGATGGTCTGCAATTCGCGTGCCTTGGATTGGGTGATTCCAGTTACTCAAAATTCAACTATGCCGCCAAAAAATTGCACAAACGATTGCTGAATCTGGGTGCGAATTCTGTGTGTCCCCTGGGACTGTGCGATGATCAGCATGACTACGGACATTTGGGCACATCTCTCGCTTGGACTGCGGATCTCTGGCAGACACTAAGCGGCACATTGGCAGTGCGCAAGCAAGATGAGGTCACCGAGGTGAGGAGATGGAATGTGCGTGTGCTGAAAGAGAAGCCTGCTGTGATTGAGGAGCGCCTGCAGTGGACACAAAGGCAGGATGCTCTCATCTTTAAACTGATCGAGAATCAGCGCACAACAACTGCGGATCACTTTCAGGATGTGCGTTTGCTGCGACTTGGCAACGAGCAGACAACCTGGCAACCTGGCGATGTCCTCGACGTGCAGCCACAAAACAGCGCTGAACATGTCCGAGAGTTCTTTGAGTTGCTCAAGGAATATAAACTCGATTTCGATGCCAGCACTGTGGTCGAAGTGAGCAGCGCGCACAAAGATTTACCTCTCCCTTTGGCCTATGCATCGCCCATTTCACTGCAGCAGGCAGCTAGATATATTTGGGATTTGAGCGCAAGGCCGCGGCAGCGCTTTCTCGAGGTGCTCGCCCAGAACTGTGAGGATGAGCTAGAACGCGAAAAACTACAAGAGTTTTGCACAGCCGAAGGTCTCGAGGATTTAATAGCCTATGTGAATAGGCCACGTCGCATGGTTTTGGAGCTGCTGCAGGATTTCAGGCATGCGATGGAAAAGCTGACGCTGATGCAGCTCTTTGAGATGATGCCATTGATACAAACGCGCAGCTTCTCCATTGCCTCTGATGTCTCGACGGGCACACTCGATCTGTTGGTCGCTGTGGTCAACTATAAGACCATTATGCAGGCACAACGATTGGGTCTATGCTCCAATTGGCTGAGAGGTTTGCAAGCAGAAAGCGAGCTACGTGGTTTCATCAAGCCGGGCACGATGAGCTGGCCCAAGGAGTTTGACACACCACTGATTATGATTGGACCTGGCACTGGGATTGCGCCCTTTCGTAGCATTATTCAGCACAGGTTGCATTTAGAGCAGACGGGGAGCAAAGTGGGTCGACTCGTTGTGTTCTTTGGTTGCCGCAACCAGAGCCAGGATTATCACTTTGGGCAAGACTTCAAGACGTGGCAGGATAATCAAAGTGTTGAGGTGCATGTTGCCTTCTCGCGGGATCAAAAGAATAAGGTTTATGTGCAGCATCTGATCAAAAAGCGCGCCGCGTTTCTAGCCAAGCTCATCCGAGAAGAAAACGCCTATGTCTATGTGGCAGGCAGCTCAAACAATATGCCAAAAGCAGTCAGGGAAGCATTAATTGAAGCACTCGACAACGATACCGCTTACATGGAGCAAATGATAAAGCAACGACGCTATCAAGAAGAAACCTGGGCTTAGAGGATCAACTGACCAAAGGAGTATTTAACTACCTCTCTGATTCCTTTTTACAAATGCATAATTATAAGTTTATATATTCATTTTGTTGGACGGATATTGAAAATACATCACTTTTAAGAATATGATATATACTTTAACTATCAGTTTACCTAACTATTGTTTGTGACATTTAAAAATCCTCCAGCAGCTTGTCCGAGGAAGTGCGACAGAAAGGACAATAGCCCTTCTGCAGCACCTGCAGCTCAAAGTCCTCGGCGTAGAACAACTGCAAATATATTTCAATTGAATTAAATTCAAGCTATCTGAGCAGAGACTTACCAGCAAACACTCGGAGCAGTAGGTAACCTGCAGGTCGGGCAGTATATTGCGATAGTAAATGTTGCGTCTATGCTTTTGTTTGAGTATCAGGACATGATTGGGATCAATAGCGCGCAGCGCATGGCGATCTAAACTCAAAGGAAGAGCGCTGGCGACGTCTTCACTGAATGGATCTGCATCCTCGGCATTTTTGGCCGGCGCCAAAAGCAAACGGTCCGCCTCGGAATCGGTTATATCCACCTCCGGATGGAATTGTACTAAAGGCAAGATTTCTGCAAGATATCATAAATATTATAGATAAATGATAGATTGATGAGAAGATTCACACACTTACCAAAGGAAACAAAGGAAAATATATAGTCCTGTCTGCATGTGGGGCAGGTATTGTTATTTAAATGCTGGCTATAGTTCGAGCACTTGTAGCATAACGGCAGCAGCTCCTCGGGATCATTGAAGCCACTCTTGCACGCCTTGCTGTTCAGGAAATTCAGCTGTGGATTAAGTCAATTATTTGTACGTCAATGATACTGGGAATAATAAGAGGCCTCCAACTTACATCGATTTGCTCTTGAACGCCCGCAGGCGGTTTCAGTGACTGTAGACGCTTGTTGACCAACAGGCACAGCTTGTTGGCCTGCAGCAATTTTGCTTGTTTTGCCAGCGTGAAGAGCACCGAACTGTAAGTGACCCACAATTAGTTGTGTATTAAATATTTACATACTTATATCTAAGCTTCACATACAACATGCTGACGCCCTTTGGCGCACCCTTGTTCTCCACTTCGTTGAAAATGAAACGGCTCACGTTGAAGAGACTGACAGGTGAGTGAGTGGTAAATGGCTCCTTCATATAGCTGAAGATAACGCTGTAGGCGTAATATACTTTTGCAATGCGCATATGGTTTTTGTACTCGTTGAGATGATGATCAATGGCATTTTGCTCACTACAAATAAATAAATAAAAGAGCTTAGTAGAGATAATATAAAGTATATAAATATATATATATATATATATATATATGCCTACGGTTTTTCGTGATATATGTCCAGATATTGTTTGGCCAGTAGCCAATAAAAGTAGCTGGCATCCAGGTAGCGCTCCTCGACAATGGCTGTGTTGCTCAGTTGCTTCAGCAGACGATTTGCATCCTTGGTGCGTCCAGCTTTTAAATAAGCTGCGAGCAAAAATAAAAGAAACATGATTACATTTCCTATTATTTCTTTGCAACTTGTGGCGCAAATCACCCTGATGCGCGTCAATAAATTGATCCGTTTCTGCCAGCCACTGTGCATGCTGATAATGCACGTTGGGCAACAGCTCTGGCAAGGCTTCAGCCAAACGGAAGGCTTCCGCCCAGTCATGGACCTCGACATGCAGCTGCACCACTTGAGCCTCGTCGCCCAGCTTCTTGAACATCTCAGCAGCCAGCGGTAAGGCTTTCAGTGTCTTCAGATTCTGTGCCACCGATTGGACAGCGTCGCGTTCACTGAGGCTCAGACGTCGTCCAATATCATAGAGGCTGCAAAACGTTCGAAATTGAAAATCAATGGAAGATCTCGAAAAATAGACTTAAGCTTAAGCTTACACATCTGCCCAACCCTGCTCGGCGACAATGTCAATTGCCTTTTGGTGTTCGCCCGCGGAGAGGAGCAGCTCGGCAGCTGCACGCGGCTCCTTGACAGAGTAGGCCCACTCGGCTCGCTTGCGGACCAGATCCCGTTTCTCCAATTCGCTACCATCTTTGAGATACTCCTGCGCCAGATCAAACATTCGCAGATCCGTGTACATTTCGAGCGCTCGATTCGTTTGATTGCATTTGAGGAAGAGACGCGCTGCCTCCTTGAATTTGCCCGCAAAGGCACAACTGTCGCCAAGCAGCACCTCCTTGGGCACGTTGGCGCGTTGCTGTTGCTCTCTCAGCTCACTGATCACCTGCAGCCAGGGCAAATTGCGCACTTTAACGTACGCATCCCGGGCAATATTGATGTGCAACGCCTCCAGGGCGGATTGTGCCAAGCCTTCCCAGTCGCTGGTGGTGACACCCAGGCAGGCCACCTGGTATGCCTCGCTACGGTAAAGAGAAATACATTTTTGGCATATGTTATACATATAGATAAGCATCCCTCCCTTAAGGATCTACTTACTCAAACAGGCCCGCTTCGATGAATTGCCACATTGTGGCACCCAGAGCCAGTGGTGTATTATGCATTATATTGCCACGCAGACAGAAGGCCGTTGCACCACACAAGCCTACAACGACGCCATGCATATTCTGTGGTGCCCTCGGCGGCAGATTGCCAACGCGTACGCTCAATCCGCCGCTGGTGTGTGTATAGCAGAGCATCGTGTCCAGATGTGTGTTCCAGGTGACACTATTTACGCCCACATCCTGATAGAGAATGCTATCGTTGAGCAGATCCCGCACCACCAGTCGTCCAGCATCATCCACAACGGCGATTTTGCTGCGATTCGCATTGATGTCCAGGCAGCGGACTGCGGACACTGCCGTCGTAATCAACAGTGGCAGGGAATTGTTGAGAAAGATGCGAAAGACCTGTCCGTTTTTCAGACCGACCATGAGACCCTCTCGTCCCGGCGGACCGCCTGTCACCTTAATGTAACGTATGAACGAGTCCATGATCCATTCTCGCTGCAGCGCACCCTCAAAGTCCAGGCACTGTAGTCGCTTCTCCTGACACAGGACAATATGCAGTCCGCAGACAACCAGCAAGCTGCAATCGAACTTCTGTTGGATCTTTTCCCTGACCTTGTAGTGCATGGGCTCATTCTCTGTGGAACTCAGCTCGTAGAGAACAACACGTTCCGGCAACTGCACAGCCAGACGATTCCTATAGATGGCTATTTTCTGGACAAGATCACGGCACTTGATGCGCACCTTTTGGCCCGACATCAAATGCTGAATGATCACATCGCACATATTCTCGCGAAAGGCATAACGCTCCCGATAGAGAGCATGTACCGTGCTCGACGCAATGTTGAAAGAGGCCAAAGTGCCATCCTGGCAGCCAATCGTGTAGGATTGTCCATTCGGATGCAGTGCCACCGACCAGATCCACGAATCGAATCCATCACCAAGGGTGCCCAATCGTACACCGTCTCTGGTAAAGAATTGCAAGTTGCTCGTGCAGCCGCCGACGACACAAAACTCTCCATTGGGAAAATATGACATGCAGAGCGGATCGAATCCTAAAACGCGCTCCTTGCCAATCATTTGGCCACTGAGTGTATGAAACGACAATGACTGGGACCAATCCGCAACGGCAATGGTGTCCACGCTGCCAGCTCCATTTACCGGACAGCATTGTACGGCATAGACGGAGCTATTGGTTCCACCCGGTCGATCGATGCGTCCCTTTTCCTCACCCAATTTACTGCGTATGGATATGCTGCCATTTGCCAGTCCAAGTATCAAATACTGTCCATCATTTGTCCAAGCGCAGCCATTGACACGCGATCCGATCTTGTACTTTTGGACAGCCTTCTGATCCGCCGACCAGAAGGCAAAGTCCGATGTGGAACACGACGCCAAATGATGCGAGACGGGATTAAAGCACATGCACTGAATGGAGTCGCCGTGACTGCATGAAGGTAAATTGTGAGTGATAATCTTAATAAGAAAACCTGCTCCACTTACGAGTACTTGAGGAGGCCCTCCAATTGTGGGGACCACACAATGACCATTTTATCGGCGGCGCCACTTGCAAAGCGTTTGCCATCGCGAGAATAAACCACCGAGTTTATAACATCTTTGTGGGCTTTTAATGTGTTCAGCAGCGAGCCGTCGTTGGGATTGTAGATGAGCAAACGCTCACCTGCTGCGACAACCAACTGACTGCCATCCGGAGCATAGCAAACGGAATGTACACTAAAAAATAGAAACAGAAATGTAAATCAAAGGTGTTTATGGTGATTTCTGAATTTTACCTGGTGTTTTCATCTTTGGCATTCGAGAATTCGATGCGCTCTAACCATTTTAGCACGCCACGCATTTTATATTTTATTGCAATTACATACAGTCGGTAGCTTTTCCATTTTATTTACGTTTTGTTTGTGGCCAAAACAATAAAAGCTGCCATGGCAACCAAAATATTGTATCGATAAGTGTGGCGAGTACAACAGAAGTATCGATAGCAATGTTAAGCAACAGCTGATCTGTTAAGATTTTATTATGAGTGTGTTTCACTTTGCTGGTGTAGTGCAAAATCAAAACAATGAATAATTTGGATAGTTCGGTGCAAGCGCATAACAAATTGGAAAAGGAAACAACCAATTTAGTACTACTAAAAGATCGTGTGGACAAGTATCATGATCTCTCCTCGCAAATGTCCAGCATACTTACGATCTTCGAGCAGCGTTTGGGCCACTTGGAACAAACCATTCTGCCAGTCTATCAGGAAACGGAACAGTTGCAGAAGCGACAGCAGAGTAATTAAAATGATAACTGAAAGCAATTTAGTGTTGACAACGCCACATTCATTCATTCCAGATTTGGATGCCACTCTGAACTGCCTGGAGAGCGTACTCTCGCACTACGATGTGTCACAGGAGGTTTGCCAGCTTATCCATCAGGGCCCCATCGAGGGCAACATTGGAGCATTTCTGGACGCGTTGGCCAAACTACGTGCCGCCATGGATTACTTTCTGCACAACAATTCGCAGAGTGTGGAACTGGAGAACGTGACCAGTTTGTTTAACACGGGCTGCGAGGGTCTCAATCAGCATTACAGTATGCTGCTAAAGAAGCACAGTGCACCGCTGAAGCCAGTGGAACTGTTGGATCTGATCTACATCGAGGATGATTCGTCCAGCGATGAGTTTACATCATTTCGCCAGCTATCGCAGAGCACTCGTGAGGAGCTATTTACCATATCGCTGTGGCTGGAGCAGAATATGCGTGAATACACACAAATTTATGCAACGGAGCGTGGAGATGTCGTTTTGCGCTCTCTGCAACTGCTAAAGGATCATCAAAAAAGCAGCAGTTGGGGAAACGAAGCATTGGTGAGTACTATTTGATCAAATTTTAAGAGTGGACCAACAAACTTTCCACTCTATATTGCTGCTCAAAGAGCGAAAGCTCAAAAAAGAGTTGTAACATTTGCAGCTGAAATAGTTATATAGTGAATGCAACACTGTATTTAGATAAAGTTCATCTAACGGCAGTTTTCCCAAAAGCGGCAGCAAATGGCAAAAGAAAATCAAACTTCGTCGCCATTGCTAATTTAACACTTTTCAAGAACGCATCGTGTTTTTATTTTTATTTTTTTTTTTGTGGTTTTTGTAATATTTTGTGTAAATTGTATATTGATTAAAAAAAAAATGGCGGAATTTTGTTCACCGAAAGGCATATGTCCATTGTCAGGCAAACGCTCGACCAAGACCAAAGAGACGACCATTCGGACCACGCTGACCGTCGCGAACCTCAATATCCGCTGCTCCACGCCCATTTTGAGTCACGTGCGATCGCCCCATTTATCACCCATTCATGATATGCGCACGGTGATAAGTCCAGCATCTCCAATGATTTTTAAAAAATTGAATAAACAGCAAGATAAAATGTCGGCAACTATTGCAAAGCTATCAGGAAAGAAAATCAAAGGAAAAGACGAAGATAACAACATGAGCTTGGACAACTTCTTAGATGACTCGAGTGCCGGCACCCCGGAAACACCATTGTGCCGGGAGACGCGTCGTCGTTCGTTGCAAGCTAAGAATCACTCGTTTGTCCTCAATCATGCCACCAATGTGAAGGAAGTGCTGATCCTTGTCGGCCTGGAGACCTATCTGGATAAATTCGATGCATCGCATATGGATCTGATCGATTTGGTTTCCATGAAACGCGATGATCTCAAGAGAATAGGTGTCCGCAAGGATGAAGACTGCAATCGCATACTAGAAGCCCTCAATGGCATTTGATCTTTGTATTCCCAAAGCTGTCAAGCTATTGCTGGCTGATCCGCTTGCCAAGCTATCCATTATTTTTATGCGCATTTTTATTTATCTATTAAGAATTAAATCGAAACTTATGTAAACAACGGAATAAATTCCAATTTATACAATTATATGTTCCTCACATTATTAAAAGTCTTTTCAATATCGCATTAGTACTGTGTATATAAAGTTTCAATAGGAAACCAAGTAGTTTGGCTTGGATCAGAATATTTTCTCATGCTTCTCATTCATGCTTTTATTCGGCTGATGTTTGCAGAGATCTCGTCACAGCGGTCGTCAAAATGAACCTAAGAAGAACACCTCAGCGCGACTGCAGCAAATGTAAGAGTTCCTCATCAGCATGTGTCCAACGACAGCAACTCATTCAATACCTTTTTGTCTTGCAGCTTTGAGAAGAAGGCGAACAAGTTGTATTTGCGGGCCACACAAACGTTTGAACAGTCCACCGGGTTCTCAATTAAAAAGGCCTCCTCACACTCGGATCATCTGACATCCGAGGATATGCTCGATGGCGATCAGGAGTTGGACAAGTATTTGGTCATGTTGCTTGGCCTGCAGCGTTTACTCAACTGGGAGCGCGCCATTATGCGCGACATTATACCGCAAACCAAGCACAATGAGGTATTTGCACGACTCGCCTACAATGCCATCGAGCTGGTGGTAAAGGATGCGGAGGTCATCACACAGCGAATCTTACGATGCATTTCGCGCAAGGAATGGACCTCAGCGTTGGGTATCTTCTCTGCACTGAAACGGGTCATACTTCTGCAGCCGGATATTGAGCGCACCTACGATGCCACCCAGCGGCAACAGTTGACTAAAGTGCTGAACAAACTACAGCAGACGGGCGCCAAGGCACTGGAACACTTCCTGGACGTTGTCAAGGGCGAGTCGAGCACTAACATTGTCGGTCAGAGTAATGTGCCCAAGGATGCCACAGTGCACGAACTGACCTCAAATACGATTTGGTTCATCGAGCATTTGTATGAGCACTTTGATGTAATTGGTGCCATACTTGCCCAGGATGTTTTGTACTCCACGCAGCTGGACACCATACTGATGAAGAAGGCACTGCCCGGCGAGGAGCGCAACAAGGCACTCTTGGCCATATACATAAGTGAGATCAGCTCTTGTATCTACTATCAACAATGTATTTAATGTATCTGTTTTTTTGTTGTTGTTGCTTTGCAGAGAAAGCGCTCGCCGAGCTCAATCTGTCCATAATGAACAAGTGCGAACAGTATAACGATCAGGCAACAAAGCATCTATTTAGACTCAATAACATACACTATATACTCAAATCACTGCAACGCTCCAATCTGATTGACTTGGTCACGTTGGCAGAGCCGGAGTGTGAGCACAGTTATCTGGAAATGATACGTGAGCTGAAGACGAGCTACCAGAAAACCTGGTCGAAAATGCTGGCGGGTATTTACTCGGTCGAGGAGTTGCCCAAGCCAGTGGCTGGCAAGGTCAAGGACAAGGATCGCAGTGTGCTCAAGGAGCGCTTCTCGGTGCGACTAATGCTTGACCCAATCATAAATCAATCATTTCAATGCTCAAACACTTTTTTTTCAGAACTTTAACAAAGACTTTGAGGAGGCTTGCAAGATACAGCGTGGCATTTCCATACCTGATGTCATCTTGCGTGAGGGCATCAAGCGGGACAATGTGGAGCACATTCTGCCAAATTACAATCGCTTCTTCGAGATGTAAGCTAGAAAGTAGTTGACTTAAATTTCATTCAACTACTTAACTACATATTTTGTATTGCAGGTATGCCGCTGTGCAGTTTAGCAAGAATCCTGATAAATATGTCAGATATCGGCCGCATGAGATAAATGCAATGCTTAGCAAGCTATTCGATGACTCTGCCTAGGCAGATAGCAGTAAATCATTCCCAATTTATACGTTCGTTCGGCTTTTTAATTCCAACACAATAAATATCGATTTTAAAAAAATATACAATACAATACGTAATAGACTGTACCCTAAAAATATTAAATGCCATTGTAAAATTGTAAATAACGCCCGACAATCGATTAGTAAAGGAAATTGGTTGAGGGCGCCTCGGGGCGTCCACAGGCGCCATAGTGATGCACAGCCACCGTGCTATTGGTGCGACAGTTCTCGATGTCCAGGAAGCAGTCATTCAAATACGTCTTATTATCATTGCCACATACCGGCTCAAATTCCCGGGGACAGATGCGGGCACAGCCCTGAAACTGGAAAGCAGCCAGGCATCGCTTGAGTGGAACGACAAACACATGCTTTCCACAGTTCTCCTTGCGCATGTGACACTCGGATTTGTAGAACTTGTTATCCGAACCACAAACAAAATTCGGCGGCTGGGCATCACAATCGGAGTCACAGTCGGTGGTTAGGGCGCAGTTCTTTAAGGAGACGGGCACCACGCGCAGATTGCAGGTGCGTCGCTTGAACTCACACATGGAGGCAAAGGTGTTGCCATCGGAGCCACAAACCGGCTGCTGTCGCAGATCTGCACGTGTGCACGCATCCCCACAGTCCTTGGCCGGTGAATTTAAATCCGTGCAGGGTCCAATATGCGCCAGATTAACGCCGCGTCTACAAATACGAGTCCAAGGGTACAAACACAAACAAGGATTTTGGTATGCTCTAATCACTTACAGGCAGGTGGCGTGGGCGAGTTCACACTCATTGTTGTAGGTTTTGGCATCTGTTCCGCAGAGTTTGTCGTTGCGTTTCGAGCTGAATATGGAGCCGAAGAGATTGTTAAAGTCCTTGCAGGGTGGCAGCTGCTTGCAGCGTGTCAAGCGATTCTTGCACTTATCCATGCTCATCTTCTGTATGGACTTGCGTTGCGGTCTGGAATATAGTTTGTAACTATTGCAGTTAGAATCAGGACTATATAATTAAAATATCTGCATACTTATGCGCCTTACGCTTACCCACAGTTGAGCATCTTCAGTTCACAGAGTGATGAGTAGATGTTGCCATCGCTGCCACAGACATACTGGGATGTGGCATCCGCATCCGATTTGGGGCACTCGGTGGGGCACGTTTCGGCTGCCGATTGACTGCCATGTCGCTCCTGTGGCATGCAGAAGGAGAGCGGCACCTCGAACACATGCTTGCCACAGTTGGTGGAGCGCATCTTGCAGGGACTCGCATAGAGGCGGCCATCGGAGCCACAGGTGGGCCTAGCCACACGCCAACAGGACTCACGACACATTCGCGTCGATTGGCAGTGCTTGCGACTGGTCTTCACCACGCCTTGGCCACACGTGTGCAACTTCATCTCGCAAGTGGAATTGTAAACGTTGCCATCGGAGGCACAAATGGGTCCATCCTTGGGAGCACTGTTGCAGTCAACGGGGCAGGACTCGCGCTGAGCACTGGTGTTGCTGCAAGGACCCACATGAGACAATTTGACAGCGGCCAGACCAACGCGACAGGATTGCACGCGCAGCATGCAGCGATTTAGATAGGTACGTCCATCGGTGCCACACACTGGATCCTTTTCGGTGGTGCAACGATGCTTGCAATCTGAACCCTTGGAACGCTCACAGCCATCGCGCACATCCTTGATCAGAGAGACACCGTTGCGGGAGCAGGTCTTCTTGCGCAGCTCGCAAAGATTGGCATAGATGAGGCCATCGCTGCCACAGACGGGCTCAGCACCCACCGTCAAACTCGGCGGACAGGAGCGTGGACAATTGTTGCTGCCCCCACTGATGGAGGCACTCGAAGCCCGATGCTGCCGGCCCAGACTTAGCTGCTGCTGCTGATCTGCCTCCTCTTGCAGTAGATTCTCTAGTGCTGCCGCCGCTGCTCCTGGCGCCTGCATCAGCGTCGCCGACAACTCCGGCTGTGCATCCTGGCGATATTGGATCAACAGCGAATCCGACGCTGCATCTGCATTGCGGTAGCGTATCACAGGCGCCTGTGCCGGCAGTCTAATAATCTTAATGGGCGAGTCTGTTACGGCGCCTACAAAGATACAGAGTATGGGAGAGAGAGAAAGAGTGTGTTTGTGAGAACGAGAGCGAGGGAGAGAGAGATAGCGCGAGAGAGAGAGAGAGAGAGGTGAAACAGTTTGGTTCTATTTGCTTCGTTTGACATGCGGAAGAGCTGCCACTGGGCATATCAATTACGGATTAGCCTCCAACACAGGCAAAGCGTTTTACGCAGTTGCCAGTTTCACATTTGTGTTGCTTGGCCCATGGGGCAGCTGGCTGCGTATCGTGCCACGCAAGTGCTGCTCATCTCAAAATACTATCCCAATAAATACACTTGGGAACACTTCCAAGTTTTCAAACAGTCATAACTTTGTCAAAACTTAACAAATTTTGAAAAGCAAGGGATATTAAATATGTCTAGAATAATACTACACTTAAAGTTGGAAACTCTAATTCAAGCTGGAAATTATACCCTCAAAAAGTTCCTTGAAATCATGGGTCAAAATCTTCCCGGATTAAACATCAACAAACCGACTTTCAAAAACTAGAGCTATTTTATCATGGTTCGATCCCTAGAATAATACTACATTTAAATTCAAAACATTGCAGAGATCTGATTGGAAACACGTTTTTACAAAAAAAAAAAAAAATTGATTATAGGCTCGATGCTCCACAGTTATAACTTTGCCAACACCTTTCCCCTCAACTATTTGATCACGTACAGGTTTCGACGACTAGTTGTGTAATTTGCATATTCCGCCATTAGCTGGGGAGTTAGTAGATGGTTTATGAGAAATCACTGAGAGCAGCGTTCCGTTAACGGCACAAAACCCACACACACACACAAGTATTTAGATGATATGTCTGTACTATGGTGGGTACTATCAATGACCTCCATCTATAATTACGCTCGCTAATCCCCATTCAGAAATCTAGCTGCTAAAATTGCAAGTGAAATTTTCACACTAATTGCCAACGGCCCCAGCCGAAAAATCTCCGTCTTTATCGTCGTCGTCGTCGTCGTAGTCGTCGTGGTTGTCTTGGTCGGATGTTAGCCTACGTTTGGATTTTTTATTTGCAAAGAAAGCGGACGATGCCAGAGGAAACATAGACTCGAGAGCAGCAGCAGATGTAGAAATCTATTAGCGTTGCGATTGCTTGCTTGAGATAATTGAACCCACGTTCATTATTTCAATTTGCACCAGCTGCGTTAAAAACAAAAACAGCAAGATAAGTAATAATAAAAAAATCAAAACATAAAAAAAACAACAGATGACCAAAAGACCAATCCAGACGCAGTCGCATTCTTGGTATTTTTAGTGGCCACAAGTAGAGAAAATTAAGCGGCGTTAGAAATTAATACAGACATCTAGGTCCATGCCGAGTACGCATACGTATACTTATAGTCCATAGTGTTGCCCCCACATACTATGTGCCACATTCCAAGAGCAAGAGGCACACAGCTCTGACACTCTGGCTCCTGCTATCGGATGCCATCAATTGCAAAAAAAAAACCAAAAAAAAAAAAAAAAACAATAAAGAAAAAAAAGAACGCATAACGTATAATTTTCAAAAGTGGCAAACAACAACAAAAATAACTACAGCAGGCGCAGCACAGATGCTGGGCAGGCTTAGGCTAGTGCCGACATGATATGTGTGCATGTTGTCGCTATCTTTGCTGCTGCAACTGCTGCTGCTGCTGCTGCTGCTGCTGCTGCTGTTGCTGCCCCCACATATCATGATGGCAGTCGCACAGTGGGCAGAGGCTCATTCAACAATTGCAAGGCCAACATCTAGCAGGCAATAACTTTTAAGTGATTAGCTAAAAGCCAAACCAAATTGCCGTGTTCGAAAATGCAACAAAAAAACGAAAGAGCCATTAATAGAAAGGAAAAACAATAATACCAGGCTTTGAGTATAGACATAGAAAGGACAGAAATGTGAAAGACATTTTAAACGATCTAATACCCGATTCAAATTGCCACAATCAGGTTATTGCTTATTTGTGCCAAGAGAAATTCTATTTCGAACTGAACACAAATTTTTAAGAGATTAACCTTAACCAAGCTGTTAAATACACAGTAGGTTTGCTGATATTAGTTTGTCCAATATGAAAATACATTGAATAAACAATATCTGTCATGGCTAGATGGAGTCATCTGTTCTGATCCTGAACAAAAGAATATATATACTTCCTGCTTTATATGTATACATTTGTACTGTTTTACCATTTTTACTGTGTCCGGAGTAATAATTGATTCCGTATAAAGTAGGAAATAAAGGAAATGCTTTCATAATAGAACTTTCTAAGTGAAATTATAGAAATATTTTAATTTAAATACGAAAATTATAAATATTTCAAAGAAAAATTAGAGATAAAAACTCAATTTTTAAATAATCAAACATTTTAATGATTGCAGCGACATCAAGAACAGAAGGAAATATAATAAAAATATATTTAAAGGAAAGTTTAAGAATAATAAATAAGGTAGTTATATATACTACAAATATAAAACAACAATTACAATGATCTGATCGCTGATCTGCTTATCAGAATCACAGTTGAAACCACACAACGGGGAAAACTAGTCATCTGGTTAAATTGATGATGAATGAAATAATGTCGTGATCTTTACATCGAAGAATTTCAATGTTTAATTGAATGACGATCGTGTCGAACAACAGGAGAATAAACAAATCGCTGATTATAACAATTGCCACAGGTCAACCTCTTTGGAGGTGACCTCATAAGGCAATCAACCAAATGATTCGCTGCTCTACTCAATGCACATGCTCCACTCCAATTTGAGACCGTTCCAACCGGCTGCGGTAACACTGTAGCATATGGTATGCCACAATGGGTTCAAGTCTCTTTTGCTGTGTGCTGCTGCTGCTGCTGCACGAGAGCAAGTTTAATAAATTTATTTGAATGTTGGACAAATTGTGCACGACCAACAAATTTACGAGCCTGTTTGGATTTACTTCGACGTGTATGTGTGTGAGTTGTATTTTATACAGAGTGGGAAATGGGGTTTGATCATGGGCACATGCCACATACATAAACACACACACACACACACACACTCACCCGCTAGGGGAGGGGGCCTCTGATGTGTGTCAGCTTTACATTCACTTTGTACTCGTACCTTAGATATTAATTGCTGCCGCCGCTGCTAAGCAGAAGACAACAGCGTTGTTGGTTGTGCTTTCTACCACTGAGTGGCACAGCTGTTGGTCATGATCTTGCCACTGTACACTGACGAAAATAAAAGGGCACTTTAAGTAGCTGTACTTAAATCATAACACAATACAATGTTCAAATTATACCTTCAAATCTTGAAGAAATTTATGAGGAAGTTAAGATTTTTCGATCCCAAATTTTTAAAGAATTTAATCAGACCAGTTATTTATATTATATTAGGATTTTTTTAATTAATTCACTAAAAATGTTGTAATTATTTTAAAGATTTGTCGAAAACTTACGACTTAAACCAAATTTAAAAAAAAAAAAAAAATAGGAAGAGCTATCAGCCATCAGCCATCTCAAATCAATCAAAATTCAACCTAGCCATACAATTTTGTTCTGTTCCCAGCTCCCGGTGGACGTCATGGTTTGTTAATTTAGTGTAATAGTCTGGCTGCTACATACAATTATGACTTACCATTAGTAAGCGTTGCCGTTAGCATGAAAGCCAGCAGTGCGCCAAACAGCTGACGTTGGTACTTTAGCCCAAAGCGGTACTGCGACTGCCATTGTTGAGGCTGCGAATGTGGCTGGATCGGGCACATCATTTTCACTGTCGACTGCACTTTCCTGGCCTAGGCTAGACGTCTACTATATATATGTATGTGTATAAATGTTTGTGTGTGTGTGTGCGTGCTTGTTTGTATTTGTGTGCGTGACTACGACGCTTTCGCTCGTTAACAATTGAAATAGAAGCAGTTACTATTGCTGTTGTTGTTGCTGCTGTTGCTGCTGTTGCTGTTTGCTTCTCAAGTTCAGCACCAGCTATGCGACGGCGTGCAAAGATCACGACACGACTTCGAACTTACTTTAAAGAAAGTTATTTTTTTCGTTTGTTTTTCCAGTAGCTCTTTGCTCTGCCTGCTATGCAAGCGAACTGGTGCAAGCTTTAGGCAGAAGCTGGCAATGCTAGCGTCGCTGCTATTACTGCTGCCAATGCTCACAATTAACGGTTGTCGCTCTCTCTGTGTTCTGGCGGTTCTCGCTCATTTGAGAGATTTGCGCCCTTTTATGAGTTAATTCGTTCGCTGCCTATTAAGCATTAAGAATTAAGCATTAAGCGACGCTTTGCGGTTTATATTTAACAGCAGCAATTACGCATGAAAGACTCCTCCTGCTGCTTCTAACACTCTTCGGTTTGACCTCTCGCACAATGTACCATAATTTCTTTTTTATCGCCCTGCCTATTTTTTAGTTGTTTTTTTTTTTTTTGCACGTTGCCTTAATTCGATTTCAATTACGAGTGAGGCTTTTGAAGTTTTACCACAGTTACCGTTTGTTCAGTCGTTCGTTCGGCGGTTGCCTTTTCTTTTCTTTTTTACTATTATTATATGCACACAAAGTATCTTTTCATCAGAGTTCTTTTCAGTAGTTCGTTACTCTTTTTTTTATATTTTATTTTATTCCCTAAGCGTAAGCGTTTGAATTTGATTTTGATGCGCGCTCGTTGAGTTTCGCATGCGAAGTGATCGCTGTGAATGTGAATTGTGGTTGTGTTGTGGAGATGCTGTTCCCCGCCTCGCTGTCGACGTTGACGTTAGCGTTGACGTTACAGCGACTGCATTATTTATTGTTGTGCTCGCTGCACTCTTTTCAATGAATGAACACACACAAACCCATGCGACATGCGCACACACACACACACACACACACAGTTACACTTACGCTCGAGCACACTTATGCTACTCACAAACAAACACACACACACGCACGCGTTGCTTTGGTTTTTACACATTCATAAAATTATAAGCTTTTATTGTTTGAGCTGCGTCTTTTGTTGCGAGATCAACTCGAAGACGATTGCAGCTCCAGCTCCAATTTCGTATGCGACACAAAAAAAGGCTACTGCTGTTGCGAACGACACGAGAGAAAGGTTTGAATGACACTCACACTCGAATTTGCAATGCCATTTATATGAGTGAAAGGCAGCCGCAGCGCAGTCGCTGCGCAGCTGGCGTCTTTCGGGCGCCGCACAGTGGTGAGCACCGACTGGGCAGACATTCTAAACACATCACATTTGGTCTCAGTTAGCCATTTACGATTGATGTACAATTGGTATAAATAAGTTGCTTCTTTATTTCTTTGTGATTGCCAAATATATATTTTTTTTTTTTCTTCAATTAGTAAACCTTTCAATCAAAGCAGCAATAAAATTTGGTGTTAAATTTTTGTTGTTGATTGTTTATGGATATATTTATTTAAATGATGTGTGATTTTAAATTAAAATTTCACCTCCGTAATTGCACAGTTAAAGAGAGTGGCGGATTTAAGATCAAAGAAACATTTTGATGACCCGCAGTGGTGAGATTCTAGTCAAGATTCAGCTGTTGACATTGAGTACAGGACAGACAGGAAACTTTGACAGGAAACCGGAACCAGAAACTATTTTTAACGCTTTAGGCACACTGTGCGTTAGTGCTTCATCTTCGCTGCTTTGGCATCAGTTTTGGTTGCGCTTTAGCCATTGATTAAATGGAGTTGTCGGTATTTAAAATAACAACTTGGTCATGTTTTTGTCTCGCAAACCTAATCGGTTTTGCGTACAAATTTAATTTGCCAAAAGTGGCAGCAAAATGCAACCAAAAAGGAGAACAGCATTTGAAATTATAACAGACACACACACACGCACTCACATTAAATGCATAAGCAGACACGATCTGTATGCAACTCTGTCGCCGTAGAAAGTGCGCTGGCGCACATTTTGAAGTTGGTTGTTGTTGTAGTCTTGCAAGTAACCGCTGCAGCAGACTTTTGCTAGCCTGGATGCTGTGTGTGTGTGTTTGTGTGTTTATAGACTTGTCGACTTTTAAGCCATAAATTTTACGCCTGAGTGGCGTTGCGAATAAGGGTCACACACACACACACGCATGCTCAGCCAAGCTTTGGCGGTTAGTTCGCGAGTATAAAGAAAATTGAGCGGTGCAGCAGTCGCAGCAGACTGCCTGATGAAAATAGGTCAGTAAGTGGAATATTTACAGTTAGTTTTTGGGCAGCCGGCAGGCAGACAACAACATTACAAGTTGACAGCTGTGACACCAGCAGCCGCCCAGAACTTATGCTGGGGACCACCACCAACCACCAAATGCATCACCTAATGCCACCTCTTGCGAAGAAAATAATTAAAAGAAAGCCACGCTTGGCAGAAAAAAACCTTTGGCAGGCGTGCAATTTCTTTTTGGCCACAACCAAGATTTGATGTTGTGGTTGCCAATAAAAATGGAAAGTGAAAATTGTAGCTGCAGCAGTGCCGAGTGCATATTAAAAACATAAACAGAAAAAATAAATAGTGTAATAAAAAGCTAGAAGCAATAACCAACAACAACACGCACCTGTTCTGCTAGTCGTGCGAGTTTTCCTTGCTTCTTAATCATAGGCCAGGAAAATGCCAAATGAAAAAGCTGAAAGTATTATATAAATGTGATGATAGAGACTCAGTACAAATTATATGGAAAAAAAAAAACCACAAAACACGATAGAAGGAAAATCAAAAGTGGTTGTTATTGCTGCACTTGTGCAAATGCCAATTAAAATTTGATGGTTTAGCATGCTGCATGCTCAGTTGTTTGCTGATTTTCACTATTTTCTTGAATTCGCATTGTGATGCCAACATTGAGTGCAGAAATATGCACAGCTCGTTATCAAATTTTGAAAAGTAACCGTCACGTAATGCAATAGAAAGTTCTTAGAGCAACACTGGCAGAGGCTTAATAACACTGCCAGATAGTGTTGCTGTGCAGACTTATCGATTTTGGCATAACTATCGATAGTACCTTTTACATCGCTACTCACACACACACACATACGGTCATGTACGCACACACTGGCACACTCATTGAAAAAGTCGGAGAATTGTGTGGGAAAAAAGTCGTCTAAAACTAACAAACGAAACGCGCAAAATTGTGCAAATGCAGATGCATAGTGCTAAAGGCAAAGTGAACGTTTAATTTATTTTTGGTGCGCTGGCTGTTTGGGGAGCTGGAAATTCATGTTGTCGCTGTTGTAACGCATAGAAGTGTGTGTTGTGCGTGTATGTGTGTGTGTATGTTGTGTGCGTGTGTGTGTGTTGTGTGTGTGCGCTCGTGTGTGTGAAGAGTGAAACCTACAACTTTACTCCCCAAACCAACAACAGCCACACCAACAACAACAACAGCAGCAGCAGTAGCAGCAGTGTTGAGAGAAAAGATGGCGACGAGTCGCACAAGTCGCATACAATCACAACCAAAAATTTTTCCTTCAATATTATCGAAATTACATGGAGCCATCTCGGAGGCATGCGTCTCACAACGTCTGTCGACGGACAAGAAAACGCTGGAGAAGACGTGGAAACTGATGGACAAAGTGGTCAAATTGTGCCAACAGTCGAAAATGAATTTAAAGAACAGTCCCCCCTTTATATTGGACATACTGCCGGACACGTATCAGCGTTTGCGTCTCATCTATTCAAAGAACGAGGATCAAATGCATCTCCTTCATGCTAATGAGCACTTCAATGTCTTCATCAATAATCTGATGCGTAAATGCAAACAGGCCATTAAACTGTTCAAGGAGGGCAAGGAGAAGATGTTCGATGAGAATTCGCATTATCGACGCAATTTGACCAAACTGAGTTTGGTTTTCTCCCACATGCTGAGCGAGCTTAAAGCTATTTTTCCCAACGGTGTCTTTGCGGGCGATCAATTTCGAATCACCAAAGCCGATGCGGCCGATTTCTGGAAGGGCAATTTTGGCAACAGGTAAGTCTTTCTCCAAAATCCTATAAGGATTACCCCCCATTTTTAACCCAAATATGATTCTTGTTGCAGTACACTGGTGCCTTGGAAAATATTCCGTCAGGAACTGAACAAAGTACATCCAATATCGTCGGGTTTGGAGGCGATGGCGCTAAAGACGACCATCGATTTGACGTGCAATGATTATATATCGAATTTTGAATTCGATGTATTTACGCGTCTATTTCAACCATGGGTGACGCTACTGCGCAATTGGCAAATCCTCGCCGTCACCCATCCCGGCTATGTAGCCTTTCTCACCTATGATGAGGTGAAAGCGCGCCTCCAACGCTACATCCACAAGGCAGGCAGCTACGTTTTCCGCCTATCCTGCACACGACTTGGACAATGGGCCATAGGTTATGTGACGGCCGATGGTGAAATACTGCAAACCATACCGCAAAACAAATCGCTCTGCCAGGCGCTGCTTGATGGCCATCGGTAAGAATTAAACATAATGAGAATATATATTCAACAATATTTATTAAACTATACCCCACTTGTTTATGTAGCGAGGGATTTTACCTATATCCCGATGGTCAGGCCTACAATCCGGATCTGTCGTCTGCGGTGCAAAGTCCCACCGAGGATCACATTACTGTCACACAAGAGCAATATGAGCTATATTGTGAAATGGGTAAGCTAAGAAATAACTCGCAAACCGCCCGCATTCTACAATACTAAACTCAACTTGTGCACATTTACAGGCAGCACATTTCAGCTATGCAAAATCTGTGCGGAGAACGATAAGGATATACGCATCGAGCCCTGCGGACACTTGTTGTGCACGCCCTGCCTCACCGCCTGGCAAGTGGACTCGGAGGGACAGGTAAGCAACGCAATCGCCGATAGCAATCGAAAACTGAGCTTAACCCCAATTCTCAATCAATCACTTTGGTGCAGGGCTGCCCCTTCTGTCGTGCGGAGATTAAGGGCACCGAACAGATCGTTGTGGATGCCTTCGATCCCCGGAAGCAGCATAATCGCAACGCAACGAATGGAAGACAGCTGCAGCAGGACGATGACGATACAGAGGTATAGTTTTGTGCAGCGCTTTTGAAAAAATAAAGCCTTTGACGCCTGCCCCGCGCTGCCCGCCTGTGCTGCCTATTTCTTATATATATATATATATATATATATATATATATATATATATACTGTATATATATATAAAACAAATATCTCTCTTATTACGATTACAATCAAATCTAATTTTGGTTCGCTTATATATATACATTATTATATATAAATATATATATGTATATGTATAGCATAGACGTTTCTTTATATTAAGGTTTATATTTAGCGATTTTGATTTATTATTCATACTTAAATTATTAGCCCAAATTTTCATGCAACTAACAAACAGTGCGCACACAAACAGAGAAATCGACTCCTCTACTATATATATATATATATATATATATATGTATATATGTATATACATATATATGCAAATGATTGTACATAAATTGAAGTATGTACGTTGAGCGGAAATTACTCATCAGCATTTATCAACGCTCGCTTGTTTTTTCCATCCGTTTCGTTTGTGCACTGTTCGTTGT
This sequence comes from Drosophila setosimentum, assembly GCA_035043505.1. Taxonomy (NCBI): domain Eukaryota; kingdom Metazoa; phylum Arthropoda; class Insecta; order Diptera; family Drosophilidae; genus Drosophila; species Drosophila setosimentum. Next base: position 9,263,759 of record JAWNMY010000006.1, read on the forward strand.
TGTTCCTGTTGTTGTTGTTGTTGTAGTTGTTGTTTCGTTTGTTGGTTGCTTCTCTTCGTTTTCTTGTTCATTCATTCACATTTCATTCATACATTAATTCATTCATTCGCTCGCTCGTCGCCTCTGTTTATGATTCTTTTAATAGTATGTTATTATCGTACATATATGCATATGTATGCAGCTCTCTATTCGTAAACATCGATCATTAAGCAACAACAGCAACAACGACAACAACATCAAATAAATGCTGTATTTGTGTTTGTTCTTATTTTTTTTTTATTCAACATTTGTAAATACTTAGCTATTATTATTGTATAATTTGTAATGTACTTTTTAGTGAATTACAAACAACAAAATCAAAAAAAGAAAGAAAACTGTCTGAAGTTCATCCTGTAATCGAACCCTGTTTTTCCTACAGTATATACCCATCCACATACATATATATAAACAACAACAAAAAAACACCTATGGTATTTTTCACATTTTAGTTTATTGTTTGATACTTCCAAAGATATATTTAGTTTATGATTTTTTGTTTGTTTTAGTTTTCAATTCGGTTTTTCATAATATATAGTACATGATGTATGTATGTGTTTTTTTGTAAGCCTTAAGACTGTAATTTATTAATATAAATATTTAAAAGGCTATGGCCATGGCCAATGCATATGTATGTATAATTATCATTTATCATTGTTATCATTAATGTAGCTAGTTAGCTGTTAACTGTCACAAGCCTAGGCCAGAATTTATATAAAACGTTAAAAGTATTAGCAAAGAAATTAACATTTTCAATCATTGTGTGCGTGGCTGTATGAGTGTGTATGTATGTGTGTGAATGTGTGTGTTTTGTCATTTGTATGCGTTCTTTTTATTATCATTCATTATAATTATTATTTAATTTAATCTTTCGGCTCAGTTCATTTCCTTAACATATAGGCTTCAAATCAGCATACATCGATTTAGCATATTTCAATTAATAATTATTTATGTTTAATGTAATACACCTAATGCAATTCTTATGTATATGTATACATACAATTATACAAATACCGAGTACATCAAGTTCTTAGCATTAAATTTATAATTTTTGATTTCCTTAATAAGTTTTATAAATGCCTAATTCATAACGAAAAAAAAAAATCAGAAAAAAAAAACAGAACAGTAAAAACATAAAAAAAATATATATATATGTATAAATATTTATAAATATTGGTTTTAATTTGTTTGACGTGCTGCTATTTATTTATTTATGTTTTCTTGTCTACAGTTAAAATTTTGTTGCGTTTTGTTGTTGCTCCTATTTATTTATGATCCATATTTGTTGTGCATGTCCAACAAAAAAGAACGTTGATTTGCAGTTTTGTTGCTCTAGCGGCATGCGTCCTAACAACTACCAGAAAGATAAAAATAAAAACAGCCTACCAAATTAAATCCCAAATTGAAATCTATCTGCAAAAGCGAAACCAGAACTGACTACAAAACTTCCCTCCCACCCCACCCCTTCCCCCACACACGTCCTGCAGGATATGGGTGACTTCAACATTGCCACATCGTCGCTGCACGCGCTCAGCACATCGGCAGCCTCACAATCCTCGATGGAGAAGCACAGTCCGCACACCTCACCACGTCTGGGCAGGCGGAGCACCACGCCCAGTTTGATGGCGGTGCAAAATGATCTCTATGCCGGCGGTGGGCCAGCACTGAGTCTGCCCAGCAGCAGCAGCAGCAACAGTAGCTCATCCTCCTCAACAAACTGCACGCAACAGCAACCACAGCAGCAACAACAGCAACCGCAGCCTTCAGCGCCGCCCGCAGCCGCAGTGATTAGCAATGGAGGAGGCGGAGGAGGAACTGGAATTGGAGTTATTGGAGTAGGAGTGGGTACATCAACATCTTTAGCTGGCAGCAGCTCGACGCAAAAGAGCACAAATCGAATGAGTGCACCGCTCATGGGTTCCAGTGTGATCAACTCGACCTATGGACAAAAGTTGCCCAGTCGAACGGACAGTGGAATCTCGAGTGAGACCGCTTCGATCAGCTCCTATGCCATACTGCAGAATCTACAGGATGGCAGCATTGTAGCCAGCACCAGCTCCCTTTCCAATTCATGTTTAGCAGGCGCAGCTGCTGCTGCCGCTGCAGTTGCTCCACCGCTGCCGCCACGCAAATCACCGGGCGTGGAGACACCTGTCAAGCCATCGAGCAGCAAGAGCATTGACAACATCCAATGCAGTTTGGACAATGTGCCGCCACAGACGACAGCACCGCCCATTCCGCCCCATGTGAGCAACAGTGTGGATACGCTGGCTGAGGATCTGATGCGGCAGCAGAGGATTGCTAGTAGCACCACATCGCCAGTACTGTCGCTGCTCGACGAGATGATGGTGGAGGTGGGTCCCGCGGAGACCATCAGCGGTGTGATCGATACACGTCCGCTCGAGGCGCGTGGAACGCTGCCCAAGCCGAGCACCATCAGTAGCAGCAACGCCACCACCACCACCAGCAGCAGCAGTAGTGGGGGTGGTGTTGCTGTTGGAGTACAGGATGCGGCCAGTTCGCACTATACACAATTGTGCACAACAACAACGAGTGCGGCGGCGCTGGCGGCAGCTGCATCGCTGGCCAATGGCAAGATGGCAAAGATGACGCTGAAGCAACCAACGCCAGCAGTGCCGGCTAATCATGCCCAGCAGCAACATCAGCCGCTGCTCTATGCGAACGTGACGATCAATCAAAAAGACTGCGGCTCTGTGCCCTACGAGAACATCAATCTGGAGTACATTGCCCGATTGATGAATGCCGGCTATTCCAAGGAGAATGCCATCACAGCTCTGGGCATCTCAAGGAATAACATCGAAATGGCTGGCGATATTTTGCGCGAGTTTGTCTCCAAGAATAGCGCCTGAAAAAATGCCAGCCTCTGTGTGATCCCTTAGGAGGAGTTAGCGATAGTTGATTTAAGGATGATGATGATGATATGATCCCAAAGAAACAATGCAAGAAAGGCAAATGATAAATCATTAGCATAATTTGAAATTCTCACATTACGCTCTCTCTCTCTCTCTCTCTATCTCTCTATCTCTCTATCTATCTATATACTTCTATATAAACATATATATAAATATATATTTATAAATTTGTCTATCTCGCTTTAAGAGCACCCCTTCCCAAACACACACTTACTTCATATAGAGTTACGCTAAGTTAACAGATACAAAAAAAATAAAAAAAAAATTTTAAAAAACATCTTACACGCACACCTACACACATCCAATCTTGGCGTAGCCAGCACAAGCAATTAGGCGTAAAAAAGTCGTTCGTTCTCTTTAACAAAAAAAAAAATCCAAATATTAAATATAAAAACCAGCATAGACTAAAAAAAAAAACCTCAAGTCAAGTCGTCAAATTCTCTCACTCTATTTAAAGAAAAAAACAAAAAAGAAACAAAAAATTAAGCACAAACCCATTTATATCAAATATAGCTATTTATACACACATATATTAAGATGTATCTACTTCTGCCTAGTAAGCAATTTAAAAACAACAACAAATATATATATATCTACGCAGTTCGAAATGAATCAAAAATTTGCCCACCCCGAGAAAAAAACAAATTCAAATTTTGCTCTCTTTCGTAATAAAAGACAAAACCAATATATATAAAAACAAAACAAAAAACATTCAAATCCATTACAAATAAGGCCCCTCACCAAACACAAAACAAAAGAACGGAAATAATATTAAAATTGGTGCATCGGCAATCATAATTAAATCATAGGAACAGCCTTTAAGATTCATTTAACTCACTCACACATTCATACACACATATATTGAATATGAAATGCCTTTGAAGCTGTCTCCAGTGATAGCCCTCAGTTTCCTTATCCGTGTAACACCAACAAACAACCAAACGAATAAAAAAAAAAAACAAAACAAACAACAAGAAGAACAAAAAAGCAACACCAACAAATCCGATGCACTATCAAAGTTTACCTCGATTTTTTATACAAAACTCAATGTTTTTTGTAATAGTATTGTATATGTAAGTTTAGGCATGAAGTCAAGTACCGGAGAGAGTATACGTTGAAAAAATGTAATCAAAACACACAATAACAAAAATAAATAAAAACAGAACGCAGAGGAAGATGGCAGTTGGAAAACGCGATAAGGAAGTTTGTATTACGGATAAACCCTTTTTACAGAATTTATATGTATAATGCAAATAATCGGTTTTTAATTCGTCGGTAACTTTCTTAAAACCTACACGCAATTTTTTGACATATAGTATCTACTAAAGAAAACAAATCCCTAGTTCTATACGATATATACATATATATATATATATAAATATATATATATATATAGGCGATATAATCATGCGTAACGAAAGAAAACAAACACAAAGTAATCAAGGCAATATTCACTATAAACAAATCACTGCAAGCGTAAATTTATAAGTAACTTATATTTACATTACATAACCTCAAGCGAAACGAAATAACAACACCAACAACAACTATTTACGATATATTTGAATTTTAAGGAACATCAGCGTTCAAATACAAAATAGCATATATGTGTACTAGAACATAGCAACAAAAAAAAAATAAATAAAAAAAAAACACAAAAATCAAAAAGAAGAAAGGAGTCACCAGGCAATAATGAAGGTAAAAGAGAAATCAGACAGTCAAGTTTTAAGCCCCAAATATGAACGAAAAGCGTATAAAGAAAAGTAATATTGCGATACCATACCATAGTCATGTCAAGTAACCCGCAAATCTTAAGCAGATATAAATTATTCTTATATATAAAAACAAAAATAAAAAATAAAACGAAACCAAAAAACAAATCAACGGAGTTTTCTTTTAATATACGTTTACAGTGCCCAGAAGATCATGTTGAGTATTGAGAAAGCATTCTTGTTTCCTATGCCATCTCGTAGAACTGCTTATCGCATGCAATCTAGATTTTTGTTTAATAAAACACATTTTTTTGTTTTTTAGCTTTATTGAAATATGTATTTATTTTGTTTTTATTATTTTGACTTATATAGTTGCATTTTTGTATTTTTTTTCCTTTTCTTTTCTTTTCTTTTCTTTCGTATTCAAGCACATATGTATTTTTTTTGTTGCATTTTTTTTTTGTTTGTTTGTGTGTGTATGTTTTACGATTTTTTTAATGTTTTATATTTTATAAATAAGGATTAGTTGATGTTCGGTTTCTGTGCCTGTGCTGTTCATTTCATTGCATTGCATAAATCTCGGCATATCAGACGATATATATACTCGTTTAATATAGCGTTAACCATATTTAAGTTACTATTTATTCTTGCTTGTTCATTTTGTTGTGTTGCTTAGTGTTCTTCTTCTTGTTCTTTTTGTTGTTGTATATATGTATAACATGGCTATAGTAGGACGTACTGATCCCAAAATTTGTTGTTAGCTTGTTAAATGGTTTTTTTTTTTGTTTTTTTAGTAATTGAAATTCATAATTTTTTTTTCACAATATTTGCTCTTTGTTTCCGACACGATCTCTTTGTATTTTTATTTTATTTTTGTTTTTTTTTTACTATATATATACTTTAATATTTAAAAATACATTTTTAAAAATTAATTTTTGTAATCTTTCATTAAATGGTTCAACAGATTTGGCGCAGCAAATTTCATTTGCTCTTCTTCATCCTCACACAAGACTTTTAGTTATTATTTTGTTTTGTTTACTATTATTATTATTTTTGTTTTCTTTTCTTTTTTGTTTTTGTGTGTGTTAGTTACAAAGTTCGATTTCTAGATATTGTATTTATTTTGCCATTGTTTGTTACTCATTTTTAAATAAATATGTTTTTGTATATGTTAGATGTACGCATGTATGTATGTATTTGTATAATATATATGTATGTGTAATAAGTTAATGCAACCCTTTTGAATGCAGAAAAATCAAATTCGTAAAACAACATACACAGATAATATTCTGGATACTCGGAAGAGTGTGATTTGGTGTTGAAATGAAGACTTTGTTTGCGATATATATATATATATATATAAATGTATATATATATATATATATATATATAAATACTTTGTGCTCTCATTTCATGACTTCCGTCGTGTTCATCATGTATGCAATCATTATTCAATAAATATATATGCCAGGTTAACAGTAAGACCTTAAAGAAGCAGTGAAAGAACAATTGCGAGAATTATTAGAATAGAGTAATAGAAATAGAGCATATATAAGTAGTAAAAAAAAGAACTATCTACGCATCTATGGCATATAGTTTGTTTGTTTCTTTTGTTTATTTTGTATTTGTTTGTTGTCTAACGCACATATGCAAGGATTTCGTTGCCATTTATACAATAATTGATCTTTTTTTTTTTTTTTTTATTTTTTTTTTTTAGATTTCATTTTATATATGCTAAAATTAAATTAAAGCAAAACTAGTTGAAAAATAGTATACGTTTACACACAATTTGGTTTCATCTCTCAGACACTTGAATTTCAGTTTTAAGCAGCGCACAAGTTCAATATAACAGAAAAATATAGACTGCGTATTACAATTAGGAAGAGGGCCCTGGTTTAATGCTTAATGCGTAAGATTACGTAAAATTTCATTTAGATTTATATCAGACACATAGAAATTGTTTTGGAGCTTGCCGTTTAGTTATTCATCATAATTATACATTTATGTACTATATATTTGTGGTATGCCATATGTTTTGCTATCAATTATTATTATCGTTTCAAATAGTGTTTTTTTTTTATTTGTTTTGTTTTTTTTTGTTTTTGTTTCTTCTAAGTTAATATACTTAATAAATGTATGCTTGCTTTGTTTGTTTTGCTGTTTTGTAGACATCATAATATAATTCACAATAATGTAGTTCTGTAGTTGCGTATTTTTGTTGCTTATGCAGTTCCTGTGCCATCTTCTTCTTTAGTTTATTCAGTTTTCGGTAACGGTAATGGTAATGGTATCGTGAAGCCTTGTTTATGTTGTAGCGTACAAGAATATATATGTATTGGATATATGTATATATATAAATGTATGTATGTGTGTGTGTGTGTGTGTGTGTGTGTTTGTATGTGTATGCATGCATTTGTCTTTAATTTGCATCTAATATCTGATTTGGAATTACTCCACCAGGGCGCCTACAATATAATAAGCAATATTTAGAATCAGATTAGACATGCTCCACATATTTTCTCATGTAATTTTTTAACACTCACCTGGAATGCGTGGATGGCGAGCGAGTCCAGAGAAGCCCTTGCCCTGCGGGCCCTTGGGTGCGCGTATGAGGATCAGACGCGGCACACCATCATCGCCATTGAGCTTAAGGCGCGAGATCAGACGATCGGGACGATCGTTTATTTTCAAAACATTGCAAGCCGACGATTTGCCATTGCGCTGTGAATAGGCCGCCAAAAAAAAACCATTACAATTATTAATATTTCTAAATAAAATGTTGTTATATATATAATAGTTACAATTGATGTGTAACCCACCTGATTGGTAACCACAGAGAACTCAACGGTATCACCAGGATGTAGAGCCACTGTGCTGCCCTGCACCTCGGACATGTGAAAGAATAGCTTCTTGCCGTCCTCCACTTCGAAATTGAGGAAACCAAACTGGCCCTTGATCGAATCGACAGTGGCACGTTTCTTTAGCCGCACCGCATTCACTTCCGCCGCACGGCCGCTCTCATCGATGCGGAAACTGACCAGATCACCCTTTTGCAAGAGATCACGCTTATTCACCAGACTGGTGATGCCGAATTCATGCTGCGATATGACTGTGGTGCGCAACTCATCGAATATCTCAATCAGTCCGGCATATTCCTGCTGATCCGGATTGATGCATCGCAACGGACGAGCCACAACTCCATTGTGCACCGTCTCCAGCACCGCCGGTTGCGGTATCGAGTTCTTGAGTAGTGCGCACACATTCTCGGCGGGCAGACAATTGCCAGAGACGGAGGTGTTGCCATTGGGCGCCAGTGTGTACTCCACCTCCTGGCCCAACTCAAGCCAATTGGGATTGCCCTGATAGTTGCTAAAGTGAAAGAAAACCTCCTCATCGTGCGACAGCGTCTCGATAAAACCAAAATTTTCCTTAATGACGGCTATAAATCCGCGATACAACTGGCCACTAACTGCTTCCGCATTCGCATGATTGTTATTCTCCAGCTTAAAGTCCTCAATCTGCGGCACGCAAATCTGCTGCTGAGTTGTGGCATTGCTGCCCACGCTGCTGTTACTGCTGCTGCCTCCGCCAGGACTGCCATGCATTATGTAACCATTCTGCATGGTGCCAGCATTCGTGCTGATGCCATTCGAGATTAGCAGCTGATCGTTCTGATTCAAATTAGCAGCAGACATTTGTTGTTGGGCAGCTGTTTGCTGGCTTAAAATTTGTTGTTGCTGCTGCTGTTGTTGTTGCTGTTGCAACGATACTTGCTGCACATTGACGGCTATAAATTCCTTGTTACGTTTGACCTGGCAAAAGGGAGAACGAAACCAGATTAGATGCTATTGAAACGCATGCTTAATACAATTCTAGCTTAAAGCAGGTGACTCCTACGATATAATAATATTTAAATATTATTATTATTGATAAGGACGATAACTCAAATAGAGCTGGGCATGTGTGTCCATGCAAACTAGTTTTCAGATTTTTAATGCTCATTTCATACTTGCAAATAGTATTATTGTTAACTTTGTGCATATACACACACAAATATGAATATTTATGATCAAATATGACTGCTTGCAAAAAGCAGTTGACTTCTAAATAGATAGAATAGCGTACATGACTATCTATATATTATATCAACAGTATCAAAAGCTAAGAAATCAAAGATTTTTCGTTCTTATGTCAGCCTTGTATAAAACATCTTCAGGGTGGTGGTGAAGAGATTTAAGTTTAAGAGAGAGATGAGATCGTACCATGTAAATATCGAAGCGCACACGCTCGCCGACTCTTGGTGGTTTTTCGCAGTCTTTAAGAAAATACATAATAGTCTTTTTAACATCGCCATGCTCGTAGGTGATGACGCCACCCTCGAAGCGATCCTGAGATTTAATTGGACTCTTGGGCGCCTCGCGTGTCACACAACCTGCAAACGTTAAAAATCAGATTAGCCAAGTATTTCTAGTGTATGAATCCGCTTAAGAAACATACCCTCAATGTTGCTGGCCATTAGGGTTTCAAATTGCACAGAATTGGGCGGCAAATGTTTAATGCGAATGGCCTGCAGACGCGAATTATTATAGGCTAGGCCGGGCTCCTGAATGACAGTAAACTCAACCTCATCGTTGACTTCAATTTCGCGACTCTACAGGAAATAAGATAGTAATAGATAGTATTACAAATTGTTTTGATTTACTTTGATTTCCTGATCTACTTACCGTATCGAGCACCTCTGTAAAGTGGAAGAACAAACGCACTTGACGCTCCACGCAACGCAGGAAGCCAAAACCCTCCTTCAGCGATGCAATGGTGCCCTGCTCTCGCTTCTCGCCGGACACCTTGAACGTTTCATCCAGCAGCGCAATCGAGGTGGCGCGCTGCAACTGATCCCGCCTATCAGTGGCTAACAGGAATTGTACCCAATCGCCGTGACGTAGTGTGAAATCACCCTTCTGGTCCTTGTCGCCAAACGGCACCTCTACCTCGGAGTAATCGGCTGCACGGTAACGAATGCGTCCAGGCAACGGATCATTGTTCTGACGCACCGGATTGTTCCGATCGAGCGACTTGAGCACTTGACCCTTGTAAATGGTGGTGTCGACATCCTCAAAAATAACCGAACCGGGCGGCAGACGCGTTATGTTGCAGGCAAACTCACGGCCCTGCGGTGGCACAGAGGCAGACTGTTCTTGTTAATGAGAGATGTGGCACTGAATCAATAATCATATACTTACGCTGCGAGTTTGTATGGTGAATTCAACATCGTCACCGGGTCGGAGTTCCACATTGCCCTCGGCCTCGGAGAAATGAAAGAAGATCTCTTTCACAACATCGGCACGCTCAATGAAACCAAATGATTCCTTCATCGAGCAGACAACGCCACGATATTTGACAGGCATGGCCGGATTCTCCAGGCGTATATGGCAAGCGCCAAGGTTGCCTCTGCGAGTTGAGAAAGTTTAGTTTTTATTATATAGTGCTGAGTAGATTATATTTATTTACCTTTGGTTCGTAGCAATTTGAAAGCTGACCTTGTCGCCAGCACGCAAATTGACATTGCCCTCAACATCGTCTTTGGTATAGGGTAAGAAGAAGCATTCGCCGCGATTCTCATAGCTAATTCGGCCAGTTGTCTCACTGGAGGTGAGCAAATTGTTAGCGCTATCGGTGCGCAGCTCGGTGGTCACAGTGCCGGTCACTCGCTCCTCGGACAGCACAACCTCTGGCGCTATTTTGGACACTTGACTAGCGATTGGTTTGCCGGTGCGACGATCGTAGGTCATCTCAAACTCGACAGGATCACCAATTTTTAAATGGTCAATATTGCCGCTGAACTGCGAGAAATGGAAGAAGAGACGCGCCTGTCGCTCACAGCACTGAATAAAGCCATACGAATGCTGCAAAACACATAAAAGTTGATTGTTGATTTGGGAATGAATTTTTGGTTTGTGAACATTTCGCACAGGATACCCACCAGTAGCTTCTCAATGATACCAGTTTCTCGTGTGGTTGCATTCGGATCGTTGGCTGCATTTGCCGACGAGTTGCTAGACTGCGAGCCAAATATGGACGATGAGCTATCCGTACTGGGTCCATTCAGCACGCTGTTGGACTGAAAGACGCCAATTTGTGGCGGATTTTGAATGATATCATTGACCTCATTCGCATCGAACATGCCAATGCTTGAATGATGTTGCTGCTGTTGATGTTGTTGCTGCTGCTGTTGCTGTTGATGTTGTTGTTGCTGCTGTTGTTGTTGTTGTTGCTGCTGTTGTTGTTGCTGCTGTTGTTGTTGCTGCTGTTGTTGTTGTTGCTGCTGCTGTTGTTGTTGCTGTTGTTGTTGCTGTTGTTGTTGCTGCTGCTGCTGCTGTTGATGATGTTGCTGCTGTAAATGTTGTTGCATATGCTGATGAATGGCTTGCTGCTGCGGTTGAGACACCTGCATTTGGACAGCCGATGGTGTTGGCGGGCCATGTGACTGCAATCCCAATGTGGTCGAGTCGAGCGTAAAGGTGCCAATTGTCGGAAATGTTGTGGGGATGTTCAAGTTGCGCATGGCAGTCATGTCAAAACACTGCAAGCTATCGTAGAGTTCTGCAAAATGACATTTAAGAGATGAGCGTATGATGTGGCAATAATAATAATAACAATAATATTTGTTGTATTAAAAATAAGAAATGATTTTATAAATAGTTGAGTCTATTACTGCACAGCCAAACTACAAACAGCTTTAGATTTTCCATTCTACAGATTCTTCATGGCTATATGGGCTCAAAGAAATTAAGACCTAAGAGCAACTGTTACAAATATCTTCACGGGAATAGGGAGAACAGATTGATATCCACCTCATATGGATACTGGTTGAGGGAAGCTGTGCTGCTAGCACTAAAATACTAAAATACTTTTCTTCAAACGCTCATATGCGTGTAATCGTCTTTTCGAAGTTATTTTGGAATCACATTTAAACAAAATTCAATTTAGTATATAGGATAAGGATATATGAATATGGACTTTACCTTCGCCAGACCGATATCCTTTGGATTGCGTATTCATGTTGTTAATTGGTTGATTGTTTGTATGTTACGGAAAATGCTGATAGCGACTAGCACAAGAAGACTGGTTGGATTTTTTATTGATTGATTGATTGATCGATCGATTGATTAATGTGATTGATAACGATGATGTCGAGAATGTTGAATGATTTTTAAAAAAAGACAGCGAGCGCGTTTTGGGAGCTGATCAAAAACTGACCTGCGTTTGGTTTTTTTCTTTATGATTTATATTAATTTATTTTTTTTTTTAATTTATTATTGATTTTTATTTATATAATTTTTTATATTTACGTTTTTTTCTTTCTTTCGATTTTTAGTGTAATATTTTTTTTATATCAAAGAGACAAAAAAACTAAGCAATAAATACGTATTTGTTGTGTATATATATTTTGGCTAAACACTGGCACAAGAGGCACTGAAATTCCTTGTCTTCGAAGTTAATAAAGAAACAATCATTTGTTGTTGTTGTTAATGCTTGTGGGTGGTCAACTTTCTTCTACTTTCCTTATGGAGGCGGTGTGTGTGGGAGTGGGGGAGGGGCGACACGCCCCTTGTAATATGTATGTAAAAATTACGATATTATTAATAATGTATAATGTTCAGTTTTCCGTAATTGCAGTTGTTAGTTGAAGAAGTTGAAGTTGCGGCTGCTTCTTGTTTAAAAATATATTGATGTATAAATATATTAATTCGTATTCCGATGAAAAATGCATTAGCTGCTGCAGTTTCCGTTGGTTGTTCTTGTTGTAGTTAGATGAATAAACATTTATTATTATTATTTTTGTTTTTAGCTATTTTTTGCGATGTTATTTTATGTTATTGTATCTTTTCTATTCTTTTTTGTTTTACTAGAAAAATACACTGGGCGCTTTACGGAATACTTTTGATGCTTTTCTTTTATTTTTTATTTTAGGTTAGTTAATAACTTTATTTTGATATATTTTAAATTGATTTGATTTCCTTTTTCTTACTTGTTGAGGGGTGTTGGAGGGGAGTTGGTTAATATGTTTGTTATATTGGGCGCTTTTGCTGGTTTTCTTTTTGTTTATGTTTATTACTATACAATATACATTTATATAATATATATTTATTTGTAGGCAATCGTTGTGGTTTTTATTTGTTGTAGGAAGTATTAGTGATTTATTATTATTTCTTATTTACTTTTTTTCTTCGTAATACGCTCTCTTTTTTTCTGTCTCTGACTCTGCCTGTCTCTCTCTTCTCATTCTCCGCACCGCTGCTGCTGCCGCTCTTTGCTAGCCTGTCTGCTTGTCCGTGCACAGGCGGAGGTGGGAGTAGGGGCGCACTACACTACAAGTGTTCCGTTAGGTTCTGTTATGTTTCTTGTTTTCCTTCTCCTTTTCGCTGTACGCTGTTGTTGCTATTACTTTTCGGTTACACGATTTGTATTATTGTGTTATTGCTGTTTCGTTTACTATTCACTATGCACATATTATGAAGTTTACATATATCGTATATATATATATAGATAGATAGATACTCTTTAAACGTTGTTGGTTTTTTTTTTAATTTTTTCTTTTACTATGTTGAACTTTAAGCCTATGTTTTGTTATCTGTTTTACTTGTTTTAAATATATATATATATTTTGAATGCGCGTTTTATTTTTAAGTCTTTTTTTAACCTAGGGTTGCTTTATTTTTCTTTTGTTGTGTTGTGTTTTGTTGTTTTTGTTGTATGTATTTTCACTTATGGGTTTTTGTTTTTCATTTGTTTTGCTTATTTACTTAATGTTTATATAATATAATATATAATATACTATAGTATATGTATCGAAGTCCTTTAAGATATCACGAATTTGTTTCAATGTTTTTATCTTTTAATTTGCATTTGCTCTTATGTATAAAGTTGTTGTTGGTTAAGACGTTCGTTTCTTCTTCTACCTCGTTTGTTTTTTGTTTTCTTCTATTGTTAAAAATTACATTGTTTTTATTTAGTATTCATTTTTGTAATTTTTTATGCTTAGAGATTTTTTTTTGCGGTTTTTTTATTTTGTTTTATTTATTTATATTTATAAATTTACAGTAATTATCACAGAGTTGTTAAATCTTTCTTTGAATTTGTTTTTTGTTTTGTTTTCTTTTTTTGTGTTTTTTTTTTACTTTTTTGTTTCAGTTGCTTTTAATCGTTATCGCATTTAGACTTTTAACATTTCTCACTAGGTACACTTATAAAAAAAATGAAAACTATTTAAAAATAAACAAGTCTGTTATTCAAAATAAAAAACTGTTTAGTTTTTGGGCACAAGGCCACAGTTTTTTCTTTCAGTGTTTTCTTGTTTTTTGCTGGGAGTTGTTTAATTTCATTTATTTACAATTTTGTTTGAAATATTGGCTAAGTTAAAGTTGCGGTATATTTTTTTTTTATATTTTGTGTGTTATTCAGTTGTTTTTGTTGCTGGGGTCTTCTTGTTCATAATGTGTGTGTGTTTCTTTGTTGTTTGTAAAAGTTACTTAAAATTAATAGAATTCTTGTAGATTTTTGGTTTTAAATGTTTTTCGTTATTGTTACCGTTTTTAGTTGCTCGTTTTATTCTGTTTCTTAGTACATTTTTTTTTCTTTTTAAGTTTTTACTTATTTATTTTTTTTGTTTTGATTTTTTTTTTTTGCGGCACAATTGTTGCTTTATCGTTTCTTTTTTTGTTTATTTAATTTTTTCAGTTCTATTACAAGGCGGAACTTTCTTTCTACAATGACTCTTCACACGATCGCCCAGTGGCTTAGTTGGGCTCCCTTCTTATTCTCCTCGCTCAAACTCTCTTTCTCTTCCTTCTTTCTTTGTGCTTTTGCACTTTTATTTCGCACGACCACCGCTCGCACAGGCGACAAAGTTTTCTATTTTGTTTAGTGGGCTTACAGACTATAATATTTTAGTTTTTGATTCTTATTTAAATAATTTAAATTGATGTTGCGTTTAAATTAAATGTTAATATGTTTAAATTAGTTTTGTTTTTGTGTTTTTCTTTTCTTTTTTTTTTTTTACTCCCGGTTATTTTGTACTTTAAAACTTTAATTCAGTTGTTTGTTGTTGGTGTTGCTTTTGCTGTTTGTGTTTCTCGGTTCTCTCTTTGCTTGCTTCCTTTGTTCCTGTTTGTTGTTGTTATTGTAGTAGAGGCGGCGTTTTTGTTTTGTTTTTGTTGTCTTAATTTTAAATAATTTTAGCAAATTGAATTCACTTTGACTTAACAAAAATTCGTAATTAAATTAAAGCTTTCAGGAAAAAAAAGAGGAATTTTGAGATTGTTTTTATTTTATTAATGTGTGCCGCTTTTGTTGTTGATGTTGATTTTTCTTTTAGCTATTCGAATTTGACGTCAACGTCAACGCCTCAGCGTCGCGTTCTATTTGCTGTTGCTTGAAAGACAGTTCTTGGTTTGTTGTTGTTGCTGCTGCTGCTGCTGCTGTTGTTGTTGTTTTTATAGTAGATGTTGTTGTGTTTTTAGTGCGTGCGTGTGTTTTTGATTTGTATTTGTATTTTTGTTATTAGACTTCAACTCCGTTTTACTTTAGTTGATTTCTGTTTTTGTTTTTGTTTTGTTTTGTTGTTGCTTTGAGTATTGACGAGTTAATTTCACAGCGTTTCAAGTGTATTTGAATTTTGTTTGGTTTGTTGTTGTTGGTTTCTTCTTTTTTTTTTGCTTTTTTTTTTTGAAAGTCTTGTTTTCAAGCTTGGCTTGTTTTGTTGTTGTTGATTTGCTGTTTTTTGCACAGATGCGCAGTCGCTATGTCGTCTCTGTCTCTCTTTCTCTCCTCTATATCTCTCTCTGTCACACCCGCTAACAGACTCTTCGCCTCTCACCGTTGACGGCGACGTTTCCTCTTTTCTTCTTCTTGTTGCTTTTAATTTTTTGTTGTCGTCTTTCTACGTGTAAGTTGTTCTCGTCTTTTCAGAGCAGATTTGTAGGTGAGTCGTCGGCCGTTCAGTTTGAAGCGAATTTGCAAACGAAAACAAAGGAAATTTCAAAACTAAAAGTTTATGGCAGATGCCCCTCCGTTATTTGTATTTATTTTTGTTTTAAAACGCCTCTTAGACTTTTTGAGCTTTGTTTTGTAGTTGTTGTAGTTTTTTTTTTGTTTTTTTTTTTTTGTTGGTATGTAACTTTTTTTTTGTTTTTTTATTAGATGATTTATTATTATTTGCTTTTTGATTCGTTTTCGATGGTGTTTTTTTTTTTTATATATTATTATTATTTTTATTCAGATTATGATGAAAGTGATGTCAAAACGGAGTTTTAGTTACAAAAGCTGCAACGAGAAGAAAGTTGAAAAATTAGTACACACATCAACATATACATGCATAGCTATATATATATCTACACAGATATATATTTCTGTTTAAAGAACTGCCAGCCTCCCAGTAGTGAGTGAAATCTACACCGAAAAAGTCGGCATTGTTGTTGCTGCTGCAGTTTTATTGATTTTTAGTGTTGCAAACCGGAGACTCGTACAATTCGCACACACACTTGAAAATGCACATGCATACACATTGACACGCACACAGCAGCAGCTGCAAAGAGATTTTACTACCGGAAAAAATTGCACGCACACATTCACAAACAAGTCCACACAGATGCCTCGGGAAAATTGCTTTGAGTGTGATTTGTAAACTATTTTTACACATTTCTGATATGGTTTTTAGCAGCCAACTGAACACATAAGCAAAACTAACACACAGAAAAACGCTTGCACACACACACAGCGTTAAGTCGGTAGCAAGTTTTTTTTTCCAAATTTTTTGTGTTTTTTTTTCAGACTGCAAATTGCGTACCCTTTGCACAGACAGTTGGAGGAAAAACGGTAATAATGCACGGAAACTGTGCGCCTAAGGCGATATTTCATTTTACTTCACGAGCATATTGATTGGCACACGATTTGTGCTTATTTTCAGTGCGAATTCAAGTTAATTTATTTGTTAATTTGAACAAAAGAAAATTTTCACAACTAGCAATACGTACCACACGACACAGCACAACACCGGACGCCATGTTGGTTAGTGTTGCTGAACGACCAAAATAATTTGCAAAGCAATTGTGACGTCAGCATAAGCCGAAGTAAAAATATACTTGAACTTGGATAACTCTTTTTGTTAATTACCTTATAATAACAACTGTTGTAATAATAAACTATTACAATTTCAGGTATTTGTTTGCTATTGTTTGAGTGACGCACTTTGCAACACTGCTTCCAGCAACCAGCCCTGGTCATTCAACGAACGAATCAACCCTGCCTTCAACTATTAGCTGAAAATCGAAATTTCACAATAGTCCAGCATAAAATCTTAAGCATTTTGTATTTACATTTTTGAACCGAATAAGCTTGAAACAAAATTGTGCTACATGAGGCGGCAATTACGTACTTACTAAACTAGCTGGTAAAAACAAACGAATTGTCAAATTATCAGAGTGGAGTCAAAAATATCAAATTGCCGCCGCTTCATCGTTGCGCTCTTGTTATTTAACCTAAAGCGAATATTCAAAGCACACATCTAACCGACTCCCCGCCTCCCCCGTCCCCGCCCCACCAAAAGGCAAAATGGCTTTCCGGCTGCTCAGCTCGGCGCAGGCCATGAAGAGCCTAATGAGACGAAGCTACTCGCACGGCGGCATCACAGACAAGGTGCGTATGGAATAGTTGTCAAAGATTCGTCTCTCTTCTCACATAATAACTTGCAGCTACAACGTGGAGCTGGCTTTGAGTTGACACCGCTTATGCGTTACCTTGTGGAACAGTTTCAAATGTTTTGCAAGAAGCCGCCCAAGGGTTTTGAGAAGTATTTCGAGGCCGGTGGCAAGTCAACGAAACCCAAAGTTGCAGAAGCGGAACAAAAATCTGCCTCGAGCAGTAAACCACAAACCGGGAGCAGCAGCAGCAGTAAACCTAAACCACCTGCGATGAAACCGAGCACAGCGAGTGAGACAAAGTCGGATTGGAATTTCGGCATGTTCAGCAATAGTTCACGTGGTCCCGGTGCTCGGGGATCCGGTGCGCCGGGCGGCCGACCACTCAGCGAGGGCGGCGGTGGCGATCGGGAGCGATGGATTCTATTTGGCGCACTGGGAGCTGTTGTCCTCGTTGGTTCCTTTGCCTTCTTTGAGATGGGCTACAAGGAGATCTCGTGGAAGGAGTTTGTTAACAGGTGCCAAGTGCAGTTTCTCTTTATTTCATTTCATCAGCGCATATGGCGAATTTCATCAGATTTATTAAATTTTTTTTTTTTTTTTGCGATTATATAATAATTGTTAAATTTGTCTACTCTTTTCTAGTTATCTGACCAAGGGCGTCGTTGAGAAACTGGAGGTGGTGAACAAGAAGTGGGTTCGCGTCCGTCTGTTGCCCAGTCAGAGCAACAGTGGCGTCCTCTGGTTCAACATTGGCAGTGTTGACTCGTTTGAGCGTAATCTGGAGACGGCTCAAGCGGAACAGGGCGTTGAGTCTATAAATTTTGTGCCTGTGATCTATCGCAATGAGGTGGAGGCATCCAGTTTGACGGGTCTGCTGCCCACGCTGCTGATCATCGGCTTCCTCGTCTATATGATGAGGAAGTCGGCGGACATGATGGGCGGTGGACGGGGACGCAAGGGCGGTGGCCTCTTTGGCGGCGTCATGCAGTCCACGGCCAAGTTAATAAATCCCACAGAAATTGGGGTCGGTTTCAAGTGAGTCTGCTGCAAATCTTTTTATTCGCCAATTGCCAATCTCTATTTTACAGAGACGTTGCCGGTTGTGAGGAAGCCAAAATCGAGATAATGGAATTTGTCAACTTTCTAAAGAATCCGCAACAGTATATCGATTTGGGTGCCAAGATACCTAAGGGCGCCATGCTCACAGGTCCACCCGGCACGGGCAAAACGCTGCTTGCCAAGGCGACAGCTGGGGAGGCGAATGTGCCTTTTATTACCGTCTCCGGTTCGGAGTTTCTTGAGATGTTTGTGGGCGTTGGACCCTCCCGGGTGAGGGATATGTTCGCCATGGCGAGGAAACATGCGCCGTGCATCCTCTTTATCGATGAGATCGATGCGGTGGGTCGGAAGCGTGGCGGCAAAACCTTTGGGGGCCATTCGGAGCAGGAGAATACTCTGAATCAGCTGCTCGTCGAGATGGATGGCTTCAATACCACTACGAATGTGGTGGTGCTGGCCGCCACCAATCGTGTCGACATCCTCGATAAAGCACTGATGCGTCCCGGCCGTTTTGATCGCCAGATCTATGTGCCCGCTCCCGATATCAAGGGACGTGCGAGCATCTTTAAGGTGCATCTGGGCGCACTGAAGACTGAACTGGACAAGAATGGATTGGCTCGTAAGATGGCGGCGTTGACACCCGGTTTCACCGGCGCCGACATTGCCAATGTGTGCAATGAGGCGGCATTGATCGCCGCCCGCGACTCCAAGGATTCAATTGTGCTGAAGCACTTTGAGCAAGCCATCGAGCGTGTCATCGCTGGCATGGAGAAGAAGACGAATGTCTTGGCACCAGAGGAGAAGCGAACGGTGGCGCATCACGAGGCGGGACATGCCGTTGCCGGTTGGTTCCTGGAGCACGCCGATCCATTGCTAAAGGTGTCGATTATACCACGCGGCAAGGGATTGGGCTATGCGCAGTATTTGCCCAAGGATCACTATCTGCTGTCGAAGGAGCAGCTCTTTGATCGTATGTGTATGACGCTGGGCGGTCGTGTGGCCGAGGAGCTGTTCTTCAATCGGATCACGACCGGTGCCCAGGATGATCTCAAGAAGATCACAGATATCGCCTACTCGCAGGTGGTGCGCTTCGGCATGAACGAGAAGGTCGGTCAGGTGAGCTTCGATGTGGGCCAATCGGGAGATCCGGTGTTCAGCAAGCCCTACTCCGAGGACACCGCCATGATTATCGATAGTGAAGTCCGGGAAATTATCAAATGTGCGCACACAGCGACCACAGAACTGCTCGTCAAGCACAAGGAGGAAGTGCGTCTAGTTGCGGAGCGTCTGCTGCAGAATGAGGTGTTGTCCCGCGATGATATGATCGAGCTGCTCGGACCGCGTCCCTTCAAGGACAAGTCGACGTACGAGGAGTTCGTCGAGGGCACCGGTTCCTTTGAGGAGGACACCACACTGCCCGAGGGCCTCAAGAGCTGGAACAAGGAGAAGGAGGAGCCCAGCAGGATAGACACAACGGACACAACGCCGCCAACGTCACCACCCACAAAGCCAGCGACGGCCTCCAGCTAGACCCATGGTGTTAAAGGTTCCTCTGTTGTTTTTTAACCAGCTGTTTTTGTTTTTGTTGTAGTCGTAGTCGCAGATAGTAAATATGGTTGAAGTCCTCCGACTTTGGGCCACTTTATTCACGATGTGCTTTGAACTTGCATTCACAAAATTTTCTCTATTTCTACATCATCCACCACCATCCCCCTCCCTATCCCTGCTCCTTTTTAGGAACACTGCGTCCAATAACGAACCGCTTTACAACACTACAGTTGTTTTAAGCAGTTTTCTGGTTGGGGGCCCGAGCTGTGCTAAATTTTCCGTACTCAAAACGAACTACTAAAATAAATTTAATAAAACAATACATTTTTTGACAATAAATAAAATAAAATAAAGAAAAATATTCTTTATTGGGGCAGCAATAGAACTACATAATTAAAAATATACAATTATAATATAAATATTCAGAAAATTGAAATTTCAATGAAATAAAATCAGATATATGATTTATAATTTTAATTTACTTTTTTTATCACATCTTTTTAGTCTAAAAAAGTTAAATTTACGATTTTAGATCGTTATTTATTTCTTATTATTAAATTTTAAATTTTTTTTCGAAATTGGTGCTTAAAGTTTTCGCCGCTTTCTTTCGACAATAATTCCCAGTGTAAGCTTTAAAAGCTCAACACAAACGCACCAAGCATCGCGACATCACGTTATGCTCTTAAATGTAAGCCCAACGCTCTTTAAATGTTCCGCTTTATAACGCGCACTCTCTCACAAACACACAGACAGACAGACACTCTCTCTCTCTCTCTCTGTGCATTGCTTATCACTTATCAGCTGTGCTGGCTTTTCGGCATGATGCAGCCGGCTAGCTGCAGTGTGTACAAATGTTTTGCAGTCTCCGTCGACGTCGCCGCAAAGCTTTGCTCAACTACATGCATACACATACACACACATATAGAGTACTACTACCAACCAATACAAATGCAGTGTGCCACTGTGACCCGCTGCTGCTGCTACCTCTGCTGGCGCTGCTGCTGCTGCTGTTGTCGGTGTCAGTGTGTTGTTTGGGGCTGGCTGCCGTTGGCCGTTAGCCGTGTCTCAGTGTCGTCTTGTTGGTTGTCGCGTTCGTGTGCGCGCACAAAAATTAAGCAGCAGCAGCAACCAGCAGCAGCAGCCAAGCAAGCAGCCAGCAAATTGCAATTGCAATCAAATAAAAATACATAATAATAATTTCAGCTCGCTCGTTGCAGTTGCAAGTGAAGTGCGTGCAAGGCAAATAATAAACAACAACAACAACAGCAACCAAAATAACAAAAACACTTTGTTTATTTTTGAGGCGGCTTTTTGCATTGGTGGGCATTGTGTCAATGCAAAATTGACGATTATATAAAAGTGCGCGGCATTCAATTCTAATTACAAACAACGACAAACAAAAACTGCAACTTGCCTGTGTGCTTTTGTGGGTCTGTGTGCGTGTGTGTTTGCAGAGTAATTTGTTTTTTAGGCCGGAAACACACACACATATCTACAAATACACATTTACACACAAAATGAAGTGTTCTCGATCGCACGTGTACAAAATGGCGGCCAGCCGGCAAAAGCCAGGCAGCAATAACACAAGGAGCTTAAGCTCTACAAATTCTGTACACACTGGCAGGCATTGTATTTCATATGTGCTGATCGTGGCGCCAGCTGGCGGCAATTTGGTGCAGCTACCATTTCGTTGTCGTCGATCGTTTTTTGCATGCATTGTTTTTTTTGTTGTTTTTGTAGTTTGATTTTCGCAGCGAATTTTGTTCTGGCAATTGTAGCAATTGTCGTTGTCGGGTCACGTGTTTGCAGCCGCCGCCAGTTAACTTCTGCTCTCGCCGTAACGGTGCATGTACCGTAACTGCCTAGACCCACCACCACCACACCCCCCCCCCCCCCCCATCCATCAGTGTCTCTCTCTCTCTCTCTCTGTCTTTCTGTCGCTTGCATGCTGCGCTTTATTATAGCTTATTGTTGTTATAGTTGGTGGAGTGGAGTGGTGAGGGTTGGGTTGGTAGTCAACACGCTGTCCCCATTGCATGCAATACTCTGCTATGTGTGTGTTTGTATTTGTGTGGGTGTGGGAAAGATCAAGGCGTGTGTTAAAAACAATGGCAAATAACCAAACAACAAAAGCGAATTTATTTTTGCTTACACACATTTTGTAAATTGTTTTTTCTTTGTTTTTGTCGCTCTCATTTTGCAATCGAAAGCTTGTCACAGATTTATCTATGCGTGTATCCTTGATGTAGGAGAGAGCGAGATGGCAATTATCATACCTAGCTTAAAACATTAAAGTTAAAGCTCAGCGTAAAGAAAGAGACAGTTAGACAAAGAGAGAGCTTTTCAATTTATCAATGGTTTAAATGTAATCTTAGCCAATAGCCGATCAACAACAATAACAACAAACTCAAACAACTTAAAAAAAACTCTTTTGAAATTGAGAAGCACAAAAGCCTTTTGCCTTTTGCAGTTTTTTTTATTCAAGAAAAAAAAAACAGGATGAAACT
Organism: Drosophila setosimentum; assembly: GCA_035043505.1. NCBI lineage: Eukaryota > Metazoa > Arthropoda > Insecta > Diptera > Drosophilidae > Drosophila > Drosophila setosimentum. The sequence continues at coordinate 9,286,252 of JAWNMY010000006.1, forward strand.
TTGCTGATTGAGATATCTATTAATGCTTAATATATGATTAAAGCTTACACCCGCACCTACAGCAACAATTTTAGCTTTTTTACTTAACTTTATATGCAGCTCTATTGTAAGAAAAAATAAACAACGATCTTCCTGCTTCATCATCAGACATCAAACTAATTTATCTGTTCAGTATTGAAGACCTTTTTGCACTTGATTTGCATTTCGAGCAACTTGGAATAGAAAATAATTTGCAAGCAGCGTCGAATATACATTCGAATGTATTTGAATATTTGGCTTTCAAGATTGCATTGTAATTGTATTGGGTTTTACGATGAGACGTTCCAAATCATTTCAAACAGCTGTGTTTTTCGAAAATAATTGCATTATGTGCTTCAGGTTTAATAAGCTAAATTTATTACAGTAATATGTTGCCTTCAATTTTAAATGTATAATAAATAAACAAAAAAAAAAATAAGAAAAATAAAGAATTAAAACAACAAACAAACAACAACAGTTAACGCAACGTTTCTAAAACATCTCAAATAACCAAAAGTGGCCTGCAGCAAACCAGAAATGTGATTCAAAGTGCGCAATGTAACCAAAAAAGAAATAAAACAAAAAAACAACAAAAAAATTCATAAAAACAATTTGATTTTCAATGAAACAAACCAAAAAAAAGCAAAGAAAAAACGCTAGCAAAAACAACAACGCCAAATGGAAGTAAAAAGAGCGACGAGTGTCGGTTCAAGTAGCGAATTAGCAGCCAGAGTCAATGATTAAAGCAGCGACGATTGATTGATAGTCGTCGTCGGAGTTGGAGTCGCCGTCGTTGGAGTCGCCGTCACAGTCTTAGTTAGCGTAGACACCTACTACTCCTACTCTTCCTTCCCCCGTCGAAATCGCCCTCCTCTCACACTCAAATGCAGCAACAGTTACAGCAACAACAGCAACAGCAAAAAAAACAACAACAGTTTTTAGGACATTAGCCAGACACACACACACACAAACACATACATAGTTCCAGAGAAGCAGCAGCCATGGACATCAAGATTGAGCAGCAGCAGCAACAACAACAACAACAACAGCAGCAGCAGGGGCAGCAACAGCAAACTGAGCTGGGACCCGTTTCGCCCTCGGAGGTGCCCAATGATCCTGGGTAAGTGTCGGGTTTGTGGCATTAATTGTTTTAGTTTTAAGTTGTCATTATTGAAGTGCCAACAGAGAACGAGTGAGAGAAAGAGAAAGAGAGAGTGTGCGAGAGAGAGAGCGCGACTGTTGACAGAAAGTTTTTCTGTGTCAACTCAACTCGATGGGGCACTACCAAAGCCAAGGCAAGAGCAAAAGCAGGATGAGTCCTCCTGCTCGGAGTCTGAGCTGAAACTAATTAGAAAACAATTTGCTAAGGACATCAAAATTCAATTAAAGCCATTGAGTTTAGCAGTGCTTTAGTGCAGTGCTTTAGTGCACTGCTGTAGTCCAACTGCAACAGTCCAACATCCCTTATCCCGCTCTCTCTTCTGTTCTTTCCTGTCCTCCACTCTTGCAACATTTGATTATCGTTGTTGGCCTCCACTTGAAATGGGTTAAGTTCTGATTGCGGTGTCATATGCAGCAGATTAATTGCAAAGCTGCATTGCTCATAATTTGCATTCAGTTCTCTTTACATATCTCTCTCTAGCTCTCTGTCTCTCTATCTCTCGCTCTCTCTCTCTCTCTCGCTGTATGTGTGTGTGTGTTTTTTGTTTTTTGTTTCTCTGTTGTTTGTTGTTTTTGGGCACGCCAACTGTCCGCAAGTCAGACAAACAAAATTGAATGACAAATGGGAAATGATGGCCAACTGAAATCAGAAAATGAATACAAATCAGACCGAGTGAGTGAGAGGCGAAGAGATAGAATGAGTGACAGAGAGAGACAGAGAGATAGAGAGAGAGGGAGAAAGATAGAGAGAGAGAGAGAGCGGGGGAGAGAGAGGTAGAGTGAGTGAGTGAGAGAGGGAGAGTGAGCGAATGAATTGGAAGTGTGAAATGTAAATGAACAGGTGAAAGAAATGCCTCAGCGAAATAACCCGAAATCTCTGTATGAAATGGAAGTATCCAATTCCATAAAATATCTCGATTAAATACCTAACATACCAAATATAACCGTTTGAAGCGGTCTGCTTTAATAAGCTATAATTCGTACTTCCTTTACTTTGAAGAATGCAGAGCAGAGATCTGGTAGATGATGTCAGGGTGTTATTACTAAGAATTACTCTGCCCGCATCCGCAAAGCTGATGACATTCGAGAAGGTAAAAAATCCTATTTAATGATGGTATGATTTATATTTTTGAGGGTTTATTTATAAAACAGAGCTACTGCCTATAGTGTAAATCTTTGGATCTGAATTGTAGTTTTGATGGAGCTAGTTTATAGCAAAAACGCTAGGCAGATCAATAATCTAAAAACCGTCGATTACTTAGTATTAAGATGATTTTCAAGCCTTTCAAACCGATTCCTACTCAAAACAATAGTTAACAATCAATCAAATCAAATTAGTTCTATCGTTTATTTAAAGAATTTTTAATGCTACTTTAAGCCCAAGCCAAAGAGCAACGATTTATAGAGTTCTTCATCTGCGCGAAAATAGTCTAATTAAGATAACAATTTCTTTAACAAGTGACAAGCGGGAAATCATTTACAAACAATGCATGAAAATAACGCGAAAATGTTACAACGACGAAGATAAAAACTGTCGTCGGAAGATTTCAACAGATTTATTTTATTCTTGAGTTGCCACCGCTCATTAATTACGTATAACAAAATTAGACTTGTGTCTAATTACGTGTAGATAAATAAAATAAAATATACAGTTCATTAAATATATTGTACATTAAAAATGATATATAATGCACTTGGGTATGCATATTTGTAAAGCAATTTAGGATTTTATAATAAATCTAAAAATATTTAAAGTGTTTTAAAGCGTTGTTTTTGGTCACTTCAATATTTTACATTGAGTTTGCTTCTCTTTCACTGCTAGTTGCAACTAATAATTAGCAACTGTAACTGCAACTGCTCCGCCCTCCGATTTACTCAGAAGATGGCATTTTGTTAATGTTGGCTTGCCATATGGACTTGCCACATCTCGCTTTCGTCGACGTCGTTACAACCCATTGAACACGCAAAGTCTATTAATTATGAATACATACATTAACATATACATACATAAACATATATAATATATATCTATCTATTATCGAAGCGCTGCAAATTGTCTAACCCAAAAAAGAGGGAAGGCGGAGAACGCTTGCCACATCTTGTTGCCAAACTCAAACAACAAAAATAGGCTCATAGGCGAAGTAGAAGCCACCGGATAAACAAAAAGAGAAAAGTAAAATAATAATAATAATAAAAGAAAGAAAGAAATGGATCACCTGCTGCGCTGGCAGCTCCAAGCCAAATCGACGCAGACGCAAACGGTGGCAGGTGCAACATTGGGGCACAGCGAGTGGCGGCGCGAATGGCAAATGCAGCACCTAGCGCAAACTGTTGTAGAATGCATAAATCTTGAATTAATGTAAAATACCTTTTGATGACGCTGCTAAGATATACACACTAACACACACACAAATACACACACACTAACACAGAAAAACACACACACTAACACACACTCTGAGTGTGTTGTGCAAGTTTTGTGCAAATATCGCGACTACAATTCCATTCATACAGTTTCTTTCGTTTTGGTGATCGCAAAGCGTTACGGCTCAGTAAATTTTGGACGTCCTATTCAGACTCTGCAATTCACCAACAGCCTCTTAGCCCCCATGCCCCCATATACACTTAACTTTTAGCCGGCTACTTTATAAATCTTTTGAAGGGCCAACCGAAAAAAAGATTTGCTGGCAATGTTCGCAAAATAGCAAAGTAAATAAACATAAAATGCAAACCAACAACCAAATAAATAAGCAAAAAAAAAAAAAAACCAAAAAAAAAAAAAAAACAGATAAGGTATATAGAACAAAACAACATAGAAAGAAATAACTAAATAAATGCCCTGCTATTAATACAATTCACTTTGCCAATGTATTTTTAGTGTAAATACAGCAACAACAACAAGTGACAGGCATTAAGTGAGCATAAATGATGCACGATACGAATACCTTGTAAGGCAATTATTATTTTGTCATTAATTTCCATTTATAAATAGAAGGTATTCTTATCTTTTACAATTCTTCTTGAATTTATTAGAAAAAGAAACTCTTAAGTACCACTTGAAATCTGTAAGATTGAATCGATGGCTTTCTCCCAAATATGTTTCCATTTCAAAAAATTATGTTAATTTTTTTTTGTTTTTACACTTGCATTTTTATAAATTTTAGCTTGAGTTGTTTTCGTAAACGCTTAATTTCATAGAACTTTCAAAGCGCTGTAATAAAAAAGTGTTGTACAATAACACACAATATCTGTTAATTACTGATCAAGAGCTTATTTCTCGCTGTGTTTATGCAATGTGTTTACATTCAGCTTTGTGGAGGTTGGTCGATGGGCACAATTCTTTTTCGTATTTTTCTTGACAGTTGTTACTATTGCGATCTCTTTCGCAATCGCACATTCTCATGGCTAGGTAATAAGCCCAACTTGTGCAGTTACAGGGTATAAGGAAAATGAGGTACGACTGGCATGCGACTTCGACAATTATCCATTACAACTGACACGCGGGTCCAAGAAGAAAAAAATTGAAAGAGACACACACAAGAAACAAAAAAAGCACAGCGCGCAGAGTCGCAAACATTGCGGTTTGTCGTCGTCGTTTGTCGTTCGTTGTTGTTGTGCTGTATTCGTTTTCGGCTTAGCCCGGGCATCATCATTTAGCGCGTATGTTTGGGACCCCGAAAAAAAATGTGCAAATACTAAAAAATGCGCAATTGGAAATGCAATTGCACTCGCTGCTCTTTTCCTAATTGTCTCGTTTTGTTCTTGTTGCTCGTCTATGTTGCCCATGCATATGCCAATGTATATGCTTGTAATTGTGGCTTTGTTACGTTTCGTAAATTGATTCATTGTATACGGTCGACGGTCGCTACTTGCCTAACCCCCTCCTCCTCCATCCCCCCCCCCTCCCTCCATCAGCAACCTTAGCCCCCTTTCGTGTTCCCCTTCGGCGATTGGCCGCTGTAATTGCTTTCAAATGATTTTGTGTCGCTGTGTGCGCAATTCCATATTGTCGTCATTTTGTTTATGGCCGCCGTCGCGTCATCTGTCTGCCTGCCTGCCAAATATGCTCTTATTTAGTATGCATAATGAGACCGTTGTCAATTTGCGCCCAAAGGGTCAGTCATTAGCAGCAAAGTGCCGTTTGTTCGCTGGCCCCAAACAGACACAAACATCAGCGCCTGTTTTGATGCCATTACCTGCTCCTGTTTTGCAACACTGTAAGACGATCAATGAATTGATAACAGAGATAGAGCAACAGTTGGCAGCTCTTGCTCCTGTTTTGTAAATATGCAATAGTTGGCAACACCTCCAACTCAGCAAGGCGATCTACAGCGAGTCGAGCAACAGTTGGCAATTCGGCAGCTCAGCTCAGCTTAAGGCGTCATATATTTTATGCAATGTAATCCCACAAGTGATTTAATTAATAGCGGTTAAGTATGGATTGATTGGCTTTAACAGAGTGCTTTCATGTTTGTATATCTATATATATATATATATATATATATATATATATTGCAATTATTGCACATGTGCAAGCAAATACAATTGTATACAACGTCGCCTGCCGACGCTTTTGCTGTGCGTCCATTTAAATTTCGTGCTGCATTTGTAATTTGCTTTTAGTACGTTTCCGAAATGGGTTTGTTAGTCATGTGCATAAATTAGCTTTGACTTAAATATGCAATTGCCATTGTTTACAAATGTTTTATGGCCAATTACGATTTAACAGTGTGCCACTTAACATGCCACTGTTAAGATTGCCTTCCTGCGACTTTGTCACGCTGACTGTTCCGAGTTCAGCTAACAGAAAGATTATGTTTGTAACTCTGTCCGTAAGCTGCTGTTAAGGATTTGCAATTACATGATACTGCTGTGTTGTAGTTTTGCTTGCTATTCTGGCGGTTAAAGCACTGCTTATATTTTCCTTTGGAGCAAATCAAATCTGTCTTTGAGCTGCTGTTAAAGCTCAGCTTTTTTTCCTGTTTGTTTTTGGTATCATTTAAATAAGGCTGTTGTGTTACAGTTATTGCGGCTGTTCTTGCTGCTGCCATTGCCATTTCTTTGTGCAACACTTTGCAACCGCAAGCAGAAACTTCATTTTATCCAATTGACATTATCTTAATTCAATTTGCAATCTCTCCCACAGGAGGGGGAACGAGTTGAAAAATGTGTGTGTGAGAGAGAGGCGGCATTTGGGAAACTTTTTATTTGCTTTAGCTGCACTTTTGGGTAAACAGTTCGATTAAAATGGCGCAACTTGACAGGCTCGGTTCTCAGGACTCGCTTGAATTGCGCACTATAATACTTGGCCTGAAAGAAGAACACACACACACACACACACACATGCAAACACATACACATATGCCTCTCTATATACAAAGATATGTCTGGCTGTGTATTTACTTCCATTACCCCTTTCAAATCAGATGCAAGTCAAAAAAACTTTTCCCTTTGGCTTTTCCGCTAAATGCAGTCATAACTTTTGGCAGCAGCCAACAGAAGAAAATAGATCCAAAACTTAGCAAGTGCAAGCCGCTATTAGCAAACAAGGGGGGTTGGTTACGTTGTGGTCGCCCGTATGCCGCCGCCTACGAAATGCGGCTGCCGGACACGGCGCAAGAAACCGCTGCGACGTCTGATTACGCAATAAAAAAAAAAACATTAAAAAAATAGAAAGAAATTGAAAATAAAGGAAAAGAAAATCGCAAATAAAAAAAGTTTTCGTCTATCTTGTGGTCTAAGAAAATGTATCGCCGACATTGGCACAATGCATCCTTTCAAGCGCAAAGTGCAGCACACACACACACACACACACACACACACCCACAGACATATTCATTATACATAAATTGCAAGTAGGGCAAAACGAGCAGAATTGCTTTAAATGAGCCAAATGCCCGTGGAACGAACGAAACGAAGCGTATCCCAATTTAGGCTCTGTGGTGCACACTGTGCCGCTCCAGACGAAGTCGCCGGTACGCCACACACCACCCATACCCCTTCCCCTGCATTCCACCATCCGCTTAGCTCCACCCAACTTTACTGGCCGTAGTAGTTGGTATATTTAGCTTTCCGCACGATTAAATCGATGCAACTGTAAAAGTTCTTTTTCTATTACGCACACACACACGGCGGGGGTGGGGGAGGGGCAGTGTGCGGTGTGCAGTGGTGTGAGGGTGTGTGCGGCAGATTGGTAGCACCGATTTTGCCATCTCCCATGGCCATATAACTGTGCATATAAAACATTGCCGGAGCTCAACATTTAGACGCTGCGGCTCGGCCTTTGTCTGGCACCTTTCCTTTTGCACCACATTCCAAACCCACCAACCAACCAACCACCCGCCTTGCTTATAGTTGTGTTACGTAGAACATTCCACTAACCCAACCCATTCCCCCCTCGGCCTGAATGTGTCGCCTACTCCAGACAATTGTCGGGCAAACATATTTATGCTTTAGCATTCTAGTGTTGCAAGTGCTTCAAGTTTTTAGTTTTGTCCATGTCGCAACGTTCGCCACACACACGCAAATAGGTTGTAACCACGATGCAATTGCAGCAACTCTTCATCATCCATCTCCAAACTCCCGTTGCCATTTCCATTTTCATTTTCCGATTGTTGTTGCTGTTGCCGCATTTTGATGATGATGTTGATAGCCGCATATGATAGTCATCGGACATTTTGACTTTACCATACGTTTCTCTGTGTGCGTGGGTGTATGTGTGTGTGTGTGTGTGTGTTTGTGCGTGTGCGTGTGCGTGTGTGTGTGTGTGTATAAGGGAAAACCTTAAAAAGAATTGTAAACAAGATTACACATGTGTGCATCATGTAACGAAGCTCAAATACACTTACCACAAACGGCCACAAGCTGGCCACGTTTTAGTTGATTAAACTTACTTTAAGCAAGGTGTTAGACGGCAACGGGAATTCGGGCTCCGGATCAGTTACACGAAGTGGAAAGGTTCTCATTCAAAATTATTTTTCGGTATTCGGTTTCGATTTAGCTAAGACCCTGATCTATTGGTCAACAATGTCAAATAATTATGTATATATGTTTATAAATATATCCCATATCACTTCTAATATGTTTAGAACATATATTCCGGTTATAAATTTGAATTTGGCTAAATATTTATGCTATTAAATATTGTTGTGTCTTTTATACTGATTTCTTATTTTCTGGTATTGTAAAGCTGCAAAGCTAAGTTATGTGCTTCATTTATAGCATTTAAAGAGACTTTAAATATAATATAATGAATTTCCTTTTAAGTAAATAGAAGCTTATAACATTTGAGTGTTTAAATATTCTAAATGAATTACAAACAACTGAGAATTGGAAATTGAAACAACTGGAATATATATAACTATGTATATATATATTTATATTATATATATTCCATGCTTGTATTTGTCTCAAGTACATGAGAAACTTGTTATACCCGCGGGCAGGTCATATCGGTTTGTGGTCAAGCGTTTATATGCTTGAAAAAGTCGTTTATAATTTGCTTAAAGACCAACACATACAGGGAGAGAGATGAGAGAGAGAGAGAGAGAGAGAGAGAGAGAGAGGGAGAGTGCGGACAAGAGAGAGTGGGAGAGGGAGGTTTAGAAAGAGAGGAGAAAAAATTGATTGTGTGGTGTTGCAAAATGCATTGTGAAAGGAATCGATATGTTAATAAAATCACATAGAAGATGTACTTTGATATTGTGTGCAGAGAATTAAATTGATTTGCAAATTTCTGTATGTTTTTGAATCATATTTGGTTTATTCAAACTACAAAAATGTAATGGCTTTGATTTAATATGTTGAATCAATCGAGCAGTCAAACCATTCGCAAAGGTAGGTCGTCTTTAAAATTCGGTTTAGATTTGTCAGATTTGTGCGAGCTAAAAGAAGTGCTGCAAAAAGACTTTTTAAGGCACATGTCAAAAATGTGAAAATATCAAGTGGATGACGAGAGATAAAACATGTTTCTCTTCAGGTTTCCAATTCAATAGTCCCACTCTGTCCCGCTCTGCTTTCATCGCTCAATTGCACATGAACTGGGAATTAGACGCTCGTCTATTTATCTATAACCATCAAGTCCAAAAAATTCAAACAACAACTGACCATCTGCATAACTGTGGCCCATTTGCCCGTTTGCTTTTGTCACAGCTCGTCGCCTTTTTGACTTATCCACTCTTTACTCTCCAGTGCTCCTATCTGTGTTGCACTTGCAACTGCAACACATATAACGGTTGTATGTTGCACGTACTCCAGACGTCGCCCTTTTGTTGGGCCACATAATTTGTCATGTGAAAAATTACTAAAGTTACAAGATCTGCACTTTTATTTCCATGTGTTGTGGCAGCGTTAAGTCCACGCAACGAGTCGAGTCTCCTCTGCATGCGTGCGCCTCTCCCCGCAGCAGCGGCAGCGGGTCGAGGGGGGTGAGGTTCCTGGGTTCGTATGTTGCGCTTGCTGTTTTGCTATTTTCTTGCTGCTCGCTTATACATATTTTCTTTTTTTTTTCTACTCTTTTTTCATTTTGTTTTTTTTTTCGTTACTATTTTGCACATTTTTCTATTCAACAATGAAGCCACAATAGAAAAACGTCAACTAGCGCTAGGGAAATAGCATGAGTGCGAAGTGGTGTGTGTGCGGTGCGGGGGGTATGCAAATGTGTGTGTGGAAGCGAGAGGGCAACAAATTTTCTATGTGCATAGAAAGTCTGAACGGATTTTGAATGGCAAACAAGCGGCTAACGGTGGGTAGGTAGTCGGTGCGGGGGAGGCGGGGCAGCGTGGCTGGCTGGTGCGAGGCGCTTGACAAAGAGCAGCAGAGCTCAGAGTCGCCTCAAACCATCAAGGTTCAGAACCAAAGCCAAAGCCAAAGCCAGAGCCCGGCCAGAGCTGGAGCCAGAGCAGAGCTAGCAGAGAGCCAGGCCCTGAATGGGTGACGACTTGCGCATGAATGACAAGTGTATAACTGTGTGTGCGAGTGTGCGTGTGTATGTGTGTGTGCGTAGGTGTAGTGACTGAGGGTTGAGGATTAGTGGGGCTGGCAATCTGGATCAGCACTGGGAAAGCATCAACCCAAAACTAAAATTTAATAATAAATAAGTAATAAACAAAACGATAAATAAGAAAAAAGAAACGCTTGGCTTAAACAAATATTTGTATTTTGTTAAATTCATAATAAATGTTATTTAAATAAATACAAACTCTGTTCTGCATTTTTGTCATTGAATTTTATACATCAATCTATTTTTCAAATTTGAGGTCACACACATATATTTTTCTGAGTGTAGGCTTCGTTTGCAGGTCTTTAGAAAAGTGACGTGCGCTTTACAATTATTTCGTAATGCAGGCAAATGCGACCGAGCAATCGAGCCAGGCGAAATAAACCCGCCCAGCGCTGGAGACGTAGGCGGACAGCAGGAGTCGCAGCTGAGTATCTTCTTGAAAGAGACAGAGAGAGGGAGAGAGAGGGAGAGAGAGAGAGTGAGGGGGGATGCAGAGAGACAGAGAAGATGGCAGCAACGTCATTGGTGACAAATGTCAGTCGGTGGTTGCACTACTAATCGGACATGTTGCGTTGACTTGTTTATGACTGCCAGCTTAGCACGCATTCACATTCACACACACTCACACACTTGAGACATATGTGTGGGAGTGTGTGTGTTCGTAACGTGTGCGGACTTGTGGGAAATCTGTAAATAGCTGTAAAAACTAGAAGCCATCGTCGTTGCCCAAGAGACAAAGCACTCGTCATCAAAGTTGCTGTTCTTTATGTTGTTGTTGTTGTTGTTGTCGCTGTTTGGCATTGCCCTCGAGAATATCCTCAGACAGCCAGATAGGCAACATCAAACACAACAACAATAACCCGCAATAATAGTGACTGCGATTTTTGTTTCACGTTGCACGTTCACGGTGCCCGCGTCGTATGCGTAATATCTGAATTATTATTATTATCTCTTTTTTACAAAAGTTTCGCTTTAAAGCACTTTCAAAACTGCAGCTTTAAATTGGCCGATTTTTGCTAAATTGCTCAACGGATGATACAAAAGAATAATAGTGTTATTAAAGCATATGCAACCAACTAAAATTAAAGCCGGTTAATGTCAATCGATTCAGCTTTTGATAACAATAATATTATAGAAACCAATTATTGGTTTATACCTGAGAAAGTTTTTGATACGTCCTTGGAAAGATAATATGGACATATAGCTTATAGGATCGTAACAAAATAAGAATATTAAAAAGATGTTGTACTCCTCATTGGTATTCTAAATAAATAAAGATAGAATCCGTGACAAAAATTAAAGAGATTCGCATTGAACAAGTTTCGATTCCGCAATGTTCTATAAATACGGTGTGCAGGGTATCTGTCAATCGAACACTGCGCGGCAACTATCGCATTCTTAGTTATACTGCTTTGCGTTTTGGTATTCGGTTCTTGCCATTTTGCCAGGCGGCAATTACGCGTCACGCAGCTGGACGCGATGGCAGCGACGTTGACAGCGGCAGCAGCAGAGCGGCAGCGCCAGTTCCGAGCTCCGAGCTGAGTGACTTCCGAACACGCAGCTCGTTCGTTGAGCTGCAGCAGCACCCATACACACACACACACACACACACACACAAACGTAAACGCAAATTGCCAGTGTAGGACAAGGTCGCATTTATTTGGTGCAGCCGCAATTGGGCAGCGCACAACAGTGGATATATTCGACGGGGAGGGAGCTGGAAGTGTGGAGAGGGTGTAGTGCCATGCTGCGCATGAAGGTTACCTGCAGTTCGCCCACTCACACACAAATAAAAACACACACACACACACACACACCCATCAAGAGAGAGACGTTGACAGAGATGCTGAAAAATTATGAAATGAATACAAATATTTTGCGGATCAGTGGGACGATGCAATGTTGCAAACACATACACACACACACACACACACACACATACACACATGCCCACAAGTAGAGTCATCGCCATTGAATGTTCGCCTTCAATGGGGCATCATTTGGGGCAACAAAGTGCAAATCAAATGTGATGGATGATCTCAATGTTGAGTACTATTTGTTGCGCTGCACAGAAATCACAAATCACACGCACGCATTCCCAAAAAAGATAGAAATAAATATGTATGAAAAGAAATGTGTGAAAAATCCCAATAAAATTTGAAACGCCGCATGAATAATTCAGCTGCAAGATGAATATATTGAGAATATGAATATATATCTATCTATCAATCTGTTATTTGTGTAAACAAAACCAGAAACAGATATTGCATTCAAACTTAAAAAAAACACATATATATATGTAAACGCAGCATAATTGGTTTATGGCAGTCCAAAATGCACAAAAAAATATATAAGCGTATTTTAATTGATTGAAGTTGTAATATTTTCAATTGAAAATCGTTTGAAGTAAACCTTTCTCAGTTACTTAGATGAGTTCATGGATATCTTATTTAATATTTTCCATTTGACTTGTTGGCCTTTCACTTTAATCAATCATAAATTACTCATTAAGTTTGCAAATTAATCACGTTCCTAATTGTGACAAAATCAGTTAGACTCTTAGCCAATTAATTGGTAATTAAATGCCAAAGCCTTAATGTTTGAGATTAAAGTTATTTAAGCGTAAATGAAGTGGTTTTTTTCTATAGGTTTTGTGGTTGTTCTTGGCTAACCGTAAGCATTGCTTGTGGGCGGTTTCTGGTGTTTCCTTTTGGCCCAAAACTATTGCGATAGACTGATTAATGACAAATTGTGCGGCATGGAACAAACTGCAAATGTTAAGACCCATTTTCACACTGGCCATCATCCAAGTCATTTAAAGCGTTTGCTGGGCCTACACAGAAAAAGTTTGTTGCTACAGCACCTAAGCAACCCACTATACCCCCCCCCCCCCCCCCCTGTAGCCACCCTTTTGGACGGTTTTTGTTGTTGCCTGTGTGTGTTGTTGACGCTTCTTCCGTTTGCTGGTTTAGTTTTTCTTTTCAGCTTACTTGGCGTTCTGTTTGTTGTTGTTGTTTGACGTTGTTGTTTGCTGTTGTTGCACATTTTATTAACATTTTCATTTAGTTTTAGTTGCATTCGCCCTCCCCCTATCTCCCTCTCTCTCTCTCTCTCTCTCTTGCACTCACGTGCCCTCTTTCTCATTCACTCTCCCTCCCTCTTTGGTTTTATTTTGCATTTCATTGCAAATTTGTGTTTCTATGCATTTTTGTGTGTGTTTTACATTCGTTTTCATGCCGTTGTGCCGCCAAAACCACCCAAAGTCCACGCCGCCTGTATAACCTCTACAGCCTCAAACCATTGCCTCACCTCCCCCCTCTACCCTCTACCCTCCTCGCTTCGCAGTGCAACATTGTTGTCACTGTTGCTCTCTTTTGCAGTTTGTTGAAGTTTTCATAATCATTGTCGTCGTCGTCGTCGTCGTCGTCGTCGTTGTTGCAGTTGCAGTCGCAGCCTTTTGCTTTTGTTTTTGTATTCTTCTTTTTGATTCTTTTTTTCTATTTGTTTTACTTTTTTTTTATTTTGCTTTTTTTTTTTGTAAGCCGACGTTGCTTTTGGCTGGGTCTGGGAGATTTTGCTGCATGAAAAACAATGCCGGGAAAGCGGCTTATTTTCTATGATTTAAATAATGACGAAGACAACAGTCAGCCAGCCACCTTCAACTGTGGCTGCAACTGCTGCCTGTTGATGATAATGCCCCAGATTTTGCTCATAATCATCTTGATCATAATGATGTTGATGACGACAATGGCAGATGAGACGTCATTGATATAAGATAGCTCAGACGGTTGTTTGCTGTGGCTTCTTAGCCAGTCCATAATATAAACATTTATCTTTTTTTTGTATATATACACATTATATATATAAATATAAACATATATATATATATATTATATCTCTTATATCTATTGCTAATGTCTCTGTCTGATGTATTATTTTCTATTCTTGGCTCGTTACAGCAAAATGTTCATTGGCGGCCTCAGCTGGCAGACCAGTCCAGGTAAGTCTTCTTGCCCCACTTCTATATTCAAAAGTAAATCTCAAGAAATTAGTCGAGCTGCGCGAAATTTGCCAATTTGCCAGCCAGTAATTAGCATTTATATGGTTATATATTCCTATTCATGCGCTCACATCGCTATGCTAACCAGCTGGCCTCACATTAAACCCTAATCTTCCATGTGAGCTCTGGTAAACATGCGATTTATTTCGAGTGAAAGCTGCATCTACTTCGAGCATTATCTTTTCGGAAAGGTTGTGGGTTGAAATAGTTTTCCCTTTGTTGCGCAAAGATTCCCAGAGATGCTGAAAAAAACCATATGAAATATTTATATCTTTAAGACTTAAGGTATATCAGAGGGAAATCTGTAAAATTGCTATCCGACATTCATGAAAAAAATAATTTTTAATTTCAAAAGCTGATATTTTGAATATAATTTGTGATTATACACTGAACCCATTAAAAATGAGAAAAATGGTATAGTGATGTTGTGTATAATTATGGAGCAGAAAGTATATATATACATTTAGTTATGTCCGCCTGCTCATCTGTATAAATAAGCCGATCTCAGTTACTATAAGAGAAACTTCAAAGTTCGTAATATAAGTTTACGTTGATTTAATTATATCGATAACTGTCCCCGTTTTGCGTACATCTATTTAAACCGATTGGAATAAGAGATACAATTGTAAAGATGTACTTTGAATCAAATAATTCAGATCAGATTTCATTAGAAATTCAGACATTGCCAACCAAAATGTCTCTTCAAGTCGCGCTATCTCGACTACAGAATTCTTATCGGTCTTTATTTTGTTTGGTTTGATTAATTTATTTAGAGTGTGGCCCAATTCAATTATGCAACAATATATGTCGAGTATGTCACAAATATATACAAATATACGCATCTCTATTTGAATGCTCTAACAAATTGATTCATTATGTATTTGAGTTGTTTATTTAACGATCGAATACGATGAACGGCGACGGCGACGGCGTTTTGTTTAAATTGAAATTGTAATTGATAAAATGCTTGAGATTTTGTTGCCACGGCAAAACACAACGATGACGAAGACACAAACAACAACAACAACAACACCGACGACAGAGCGTCGTAATTTGACGTCAATTGGCGGCAGTTGCACAAACGTAAGAAACTAAAGAAACTAAAAAAAAAAACTGGGCAATGAGCAATGGGCAACTGGCAACTGGCAACTGGCAACTGGCTACTGTATATTGAAAGGGAGGTGGGAGGGGAATGGGACTGGCTTGTGCCGCATAGTTTCATTAGGCTAATCAAAAGGCGGCTTCACTCTGGGCACATATTAACCAAATTTGATGATGCCCCCAAAAGGGCCACTCAAAACGCTGGCCAAAAAAAATCGGAAAAAAAAATCTAAAAATGAAGCTAAAAAACGGAGAGAGGAAATAAAAGCGGGGGAAACTGCAAGATGCCTTTTGATGCCTTTTGGCCTGACCAACTTCGAGTGTTGCAGTCTGTGCTGCTGCCGCCAACACATCCACCGCCGCATTGCTAAGGCGCACACACACTGGCACACTCGCTGACACAGACACACACACACACACACTCACACACACAAACACTCATATAGATACAGTCAGCCGCATTGCCTTTTTGTGTTGTTGTCGCCTGTTTGTGTTTTTGTTTAGCGAATTTGTTGGCTCCGCCCATCATCAGAATGGCACTAGGCATTACGCTAACATATTATAACCTATAGCGCATATCTACACACACACACACACACACACATACACATACACACACACATACACTTATGTCGTTCATATCTGCCGCAATAGTTGAAGAGTCAATGCGGTCTTTGGGTTTGTCTCTTTATTTCGTCTTTTTGCTGTTGTTTTCTGGTTTTCTGATTTTTTTCTTTCTGTTTTTGTGTTCGCGTTCACGTTTCTTGTACCTGTGCCAAAAAATGTTTTCAAATTTTCAAATGGCTTCTTCAATAGTGGCCCCAACTTGAAATTGGCGAATGTGCTTTTTATTCTCTCCGACTGCACTCTCCGCCCTGTATTATCTTTTACCCATTTTGGTGTATGTGTGCGTGTGTGTGTGTGTGTGTGTTCAATCTTTTTTAATTTTTATTGTTTTCTTCTAGTTTTTGTTGCAGTTTTTTTCTTTTAGTTTTCTTGCTTACGGCTGGTTGCATTGGTAAATTAGCCAAAAAGTCAGAAATACCTGGTATTAAATTAAAGACTTGCCCACGATGTTCAAAGAAAATAAGAAACACCTTTAATGGCATGCTGTAAAACAATTTGTTTTGAAACTCTCAAAGAAAGTGAGAAATTTGCTAATTTAAATGTAATTTAAAATAGTCTACATTGAGAATCGGATATAAACGGATTTTGCTTCAGGTATGTTTTGATATGCATTATAATTTGATTCAAAAAAGGGCCACGATCAATTAAAAATGGTCAGAAAATGTCTATAAAATTATAAAACAATCTTAACATCGGTATAAAATGGTTGTACAAAAATTATTTGAAATGATTGCATTTAATACAACATCATTGCAAATTGGAATGGGAAGTTTGTAACATTTTCGAAACGATTATAAACCAATTGAGCCACTGACAGTTCTGACAAATGTATTTTTTTATTTTGAACCGGTATGCCCTTAGAGCACTGTTTAAGCACATACTTAACACCACACACAGACCACACACACACCACACACATACTACACACACACACACTACACCCACTCATCAGAGTCGGTAACAACTTCCACAATCTGCGATCATGCAACGCTTTCAAGCTGCGGCTGCCTGCAACTTTTGGCTGTGCCTTGTGTCTGCTAAGGCTTAGACTCGCTTTGAGACCAGGCCAGGAACCTTTTTGGACGCACTGTCGCAGTTGCAGCAACGGGAGTCTCTTGTGACCGGAAACAAACAGTCAGAGACAGAGACAGAGACAACAAGCGTCGGCTCAGCAGCTTTGAGGCATTCTCAAGTGGCAAACCACTCGCGCCAAAGCTTATGCTTTTGGATTTTTTCCAGCTATCGCTACTCGAGCACACCCACCCACACACACACACACATAGACACAGTGGATACTCGAAAAGTGCTGACAAAGACCTAATCTAGGGCGTCTATAAACATGTTGCACCCACTTCCACTTCCACTTGCAACTAATAGTTCGAGGCTGCTGTCTTAAACAGGTCGTCGTCGGCAACGTACGTGTTGATAACTGCACAGATGATGAAGAAGACGAGAACGCAGCCCCCTTTTGAGCCATGCACCCGCTCTTGCCCCGAAAGCCGCAATGCAGTACGCTGCTCTCACTCACTCTCTTTCTCTCTCTCTCTTTCCTTGCTCATGTCTCTCGCTCTGTCTCTATTGGCCCACTCTCTAGATTTTTAATGATTGGCACGATTGTCTTGGCTACTTAATGATGTGCCCAAGTGCGAGTAACCAGACCTCCTATTTCCCCGCTCCCGCTAATGCTTTGTGTCATTCATTTTTGTGTCAACTAGGCAAAGAGCATATAGACTACTCACATGCTGCATAACTTAATGAACTTTTCACCCCAGTGCCGAGCAGAGCAGCAGCAGCAGCAGCTGCTGCAGTAATTTAATTTTAATTTCGCAAGCAGTTTACTGAATTGTAATTGTGTGCATTGAAAATGTATTTGGCTGCTATCGCTGGAAAACACTCGACGACGACGACAACAGCAACAGCAATAGCAACAGCAACAGCAGCAGCAGCAGCAGCAGCAGTAGCAGCGACAACAATGCGGATGAGTTGAAAATCAGACAGACAGACAGATGGACAAACAGACAGTCAGTCAGTTTGTCAGTCCTTCAGTCCGTCAGTACGTCAGCGTTTGCCAGTTTGTTCAATTCATAGAAATAATACATCCATATACTCAAAGCTCACACATTTCTTTGCACCGCAGATTTGTATGTGAGTGTGTCGACACACAACATTTTTTGTTGAAATACAATACTTATGCCATGAGCAAAAAGGCGAACGTCTTCCCGCCTCCTCTATTTGCTTCACGCTATTTTGACTGTGCGTTCAACTGAAATACTATTTATACATGCGCTCAGATACGCAGATACATTTGCATCTGCAGCAACAGCAACAGCACCAGCAGCAGCAGCAGCAGCAGCAGCATCAGCACCAGCAGCACCAGCACCATTACTCATGCAACAAAAACGTGTACGACAAATAACAAAAAAAAAAAAAACAAATAGAATCAAAGGAACCCAAAAAAACAAATGGAAAATCTATGCACATATCGCTCACATTTCGATGCCGCTTAGCGATAAAGTCAACCAACTAAACTCAGTTTCAAATACAGCTACAGATACAGATACTTTGCGCAAATAAATATGCAGCCGATACTCCCGTTTGTCGCTGTTTGTTTGCTTGTTTGTCTGTCTGTCTGTCCGCCCGTCTCTCTGTCGGTTTGTCTCATGCAAATGAAAATGGAGACAGCTTGTAAGGCAGCTGCTGTATTTGTCCACAGCATTACCTACGACTTGTTTTCTGCTGTACTTTTTGAGTGTAAGTAACTTACAGAAACGCATCTGGGGACGGGTCAGAACTTTAACACTGCCATAATTTTGTCCAAAATTCGGATTGCATTTTGTGATGGCCCGAAATTCACGTTAAGATCTAAAGAACTTACCAGAGCCATAACTTTGTTAAAAGTGATCAAATGTTCAATAGCCAATGTTGCTTGATCTGACTACTATTAAGCATTAAGACTCTATGTATATTTAAACATGAAAATCCAATTCTCAGTAAATATTAATTATACGACATCAGTAGATAAGTTAATTTCGACTGCACATTGCAAATTCCTAATAAAAATTCAGTTATGAATTTGATATAGTTTCAACTTTGAACTAGAAATTGGTATTAGCTTTATTTTGAGAGTCCATTTTGTCTTTTATACAATTACAATTTCTATTGATGAAGGGGGAAACGGAAACGGACAATCGTGCAAGCGACGGAATTCAATCAGGAAACGAAACGATGATGGAAATATTTGCGTGACTTTTTTAAAATCATTGCGTCTAAAAATTGTTGAAATATCCTGGGCTCGCTTCTACGACTAAGCACATCAGGATGCAGACAGGTGACAAGGCCAGTGGGCAGGGCAATAGAAATGGTATGAGACGGTGGGCGGTGGGTGGTAGGAGGGATGGGGTCTCGTTGTCGCTGCTTCGATTTCCTGATTAATTTATGCAGTCGTCGGTGACGCAGTGGCAGCCAGTTAACAACAATTTGCCGCAAGCTTCGTTAAAATTGAAAGGCGGGCTAGCACAAATTGTCAATAAAATAAGTAAACGACTGTCGGCATATTCAGTCAGTCAGTCAGTCAGTCAGTCAGTCAGTCGTCGAGTCAATCAGTCACTCAACGACTTGGTGCGTCCATCAGTCAAAAGTTCACAACCAGCACCTTTATTACATATTTTTTTTTTCTGTTTGCTTCTTTGCTCTGCCGTGCAACATTTCCTGTCTGCCTTTGCTGATGCTGCTGCTGTTTGCTGCCTGCTGCCAATCTTTGGTCATGTTTTTACAACTCGCTTCATTTTCCTTTTGAATGTGATTATCCTAAGGCATCTTCTTCGTTTTGATAGATGGTCGCCTCGCTGGCTGACTCCTTTGGCTGACTGGCACTCGTGCCTAGCTCTCCTGCCTGGCTGTTTTTTCTTTCATTTTTTGCCTAGACTTTTGCATTGCATTTAATGTCCTCCTGCACTTGTCCAAGTGGCTACTGGCGACAGCAACAAAAACAATAACAACAACTAGCTGGAGCAGCAGCAGCTGGCTCCTTGTTCGCTGTTTTGTTGACTTTGGCACGAGTTTGGTTAAAAAGTTCACACATGCCGCAACGCCCATATTGCCACGCCTACACCCTCATACATACATATTGAGATATGTGTGTATGGGTGTGTGTGGGTATGTGTGAAAGTCCTGGTCATGTTGTTGCGCCTTTGGCGATAGTCTTCTTCTTGTTTTGATACCCTTTTGCCTCGATTGTGGTTAGAGTGGATATAATAAAACAATTCACTAAACGGGCGGATATAAAAAAAGTTGCGTTAATTGCCGCGTTCTATCTGTGTCTATCTGTGTAGCTGCTGCGATATCTGCGGTCTTTGTGCAAAATTATACTAAATTTGATCTCGGTATAAAATAACTGAAATAAATCAGAAGCATTGTTTCCTGATTCGCCTATATGGGTTTATATAACCTTATAGAAGGTATTTTAACTTTGTTGTGATGTTGATAGCGCTTTGAAAAAGACGTTTACGATCCCATGAAGTATATAGATTCTCGATTAGCTTGACTAGCCGAGTGGATTTAGCCATATTCTTCTATCTGTCGGTTTATGCAAGATAAAGTTGAATCAAAATCTTTCCAATTTACTAGATATTCGAGTTAAACTCACCCAATATGCGTATTATTGTATGTTTTCACATTATGACAAATAATATAGAAATCGGACTACTATATCTTAACAAAACTGATCAGTTATGCTCTTCATAATTCAAGAAAAATCGGCTATATTATTCCCATTCTGAGACCATTTTTGCCTTCTTGAATAAAGCTAATAAAATTGATTCTATTTTACAGGGTATCTCGTAGCTGTTAAGCTTCAGCAACAACTTTCTAATGTGCATTTTTATGTTTGCCGCCTTCTTCTCGCTATGTTGGCTTTCAACTTTTGGGAGGCGTCTGTCTCCGTTTTGGTGTTTGAATATTTACATACACTACACTCATGTGCACTCACACATACGCACACACACACACACACACACACTGGGCAACAATTAATTAACTTGTACGAGTATCAAATGTCGTCCTTTGCCTTTGGTGGCATTTTGCAATTTCAAGCCTGAGCCGCCTAGATGCATGCTACGTAAATTTTAAATTAATAAGCATTTGCTCATATTAAGGCCTTGGGTGGTTGTTGTTGTTGCTGTTGTTGTTGTTATGGGTTAGTGGTGGGTTAGTGGTGCTGGTGATTGCAAGTCGCCTCGAACGTCGATTGCCACCGCATGTGGCGCTTGTCATTTGCCATTATCATGGAATGTTCATTCCGGGCCCAACTAATAGACAATTTTTTTTTGGCAACCAAAAATGGAATAAACGTACTGCACGACGTGCAACAGCAACAGCAGCAGCAACAACAGCAGCAGCACCAGCAGTGGCAGTAGCAGCAAAGTTAAATGGGCAGCAGGACCCACAGCACGAACTCCAAACCATGTCGAGGGATCTCGTGACGTTGCCAAGGGTGACTTGTGCGCTTTGCTGTGTTTGCAGCGGAAGCATTTAAATTAAGGACGACACATTAAAATTATGCAATAACAACAGCTATTATTATGAAAGAATATGTGAGAGGTAGAAGGCATGAAAGAGAGAGAGACAGAGAGATAGAGAGAGTGAGATGGAGAGAGTGAGACGGAGAGAATTGTTTAAATTGTAATTCATTTTAAGCACACTACAAAAACTACACGCTAAATGAGATTGTTTTAGCTTTTTAAAGAAATTAATTATCGAGTTAACAAACAATCAGATTTTTGCAGTGTGTGGCAGCTTAATGATATTGTAGTCTCATCAGATAAAATAGTTTGTTATGCTCAAAATTAAGTTCATAACTGTTGAGTTTTGTGAAGAAGTCTTTGGAGAAAATATGAGAGAACTATGAAAGCTATTCGGCATAGAGAATTATGAATTAAGATTAAGATCTTAATAAAGCTCATAAGTGTTGTAACTGTACCGTTGGAATATCTTCAGAAGTGTATTCCCATCCAAAAACTAAACAGAAAAATGAAAAAAATATTTTGTACGTTTTAACTATTTTCTTTTGGGAGCTATGTAACGACTGTTTAATGAGTGCTGTGAATGTCAACAACCAGCCAGTCCAATATCAAAAAAAAAAAATAAATATATATATATATATAAAAAACCCTAAGTTGGTGGTTTTTGGGTGGTTTTGGATTGCTTGTTGGGGTGTGACTGGAAAGTCATAAGTCGCAAGCGCTGGCTAAAAACTAAAATAGGCAAAGCAGTAGAGCAAATATGAAGCACAGAGGCACAGTCACAAAAGGCAATGCAGGCAGAAGCTGCCACTCGACAACTACACACACACACAAACGGACACACGCACACACTACACACACACACACACACACACATACACACATCTGTGGGGATTTCGGTTGTAGCCGGTGGCACCCAACCGGGTTATCGACTTTATGTGTTTGTTGTTTTCGGTCCCAGGCGCCGTTTCCTTGTCTTTTGGGCCCCTTTTCAATTGCAGACGTTGCTGTTGCTGTTGCTGCTGCTGCTGCTGCTGTTTGCTGCTGCTGCTGCTGCTGTTTGCTGCTGCAGTTGGCTGCTAGTTTTCTGCTTGATATTGCCTGCTTTTGTTGCCTGCTTTTCGCTCTGTCTCTCTATCCGTCCGTCTGTTCGTCTGTCTGTCTGTCTGTTGCCTCGTTTGGTTTTGTAGTAGGTGTTGTTTACCCACCCGCACCACTTTGACTGCATTGATTTGGCTGCAAGCTATATTCGGCCTTTAGCCGCACGCAAATGCTGTGAAGTGAAAACTTCAGCTCACAGCTCAGTTTTTTCTCGAGATGCATTTCTTATTATTACATTTAGCGCCCGAAGACTATTTCAAGTCTGGGCACTCAAGCCCAGGTGAGCTCAAGTTAGCAAGTTGATTTCTTACCTAAATAAACAAAGCAAGTTGCTTTTCAGAATTTCCCTTTCGCCTTTCCTTAACATTCAATTGAAGTAGTTGGCATACAATGCTTTAAATTGTTTATGAACCATAGCAACTATAAATGCGCCAAACATTTAAGGTCTCTCTTCTGAATTGTATATATATTTGCAATTAGTATGAAAGAGTAAGTGGGCAAGCTTTAGTTGGATGTGCAAGACTAGTGGATATCCTGGACATAGTTCTTAAGCACATTATAACAATGATAATTGACTTTTGCGGCCCAAGTTTTACCTAAAAGGCTGTGCAAACTCAATTGTGGATTGATATGGAATTGGGTGCCTAATAGAAAGTAGCTATCAAAAGTTATCTCTGTCTTTAATTATATAAAGCAGTGATACTTGCTGATTAACAAGCAGCTTGCAGCAGTTCCTCTCAATATGAATGCATTTTCTTTGGCTCTAGACTTAATGCAATAAGCAAAAAAGAAGATTTGTCATCTGATATATACTTCTCTTGGCAATTAAAGGGTATTTAATGTTCAGAAGCATATATCTAGCTGTGCCTGCGTGCTGTCTTTTCATATGTCTTCGCATTTAATGGTACAACTAAATATGTCACTCGGCATATTTGAGAGTTGAGAAATTTATTGCCAAAAAATGGCTCACTACAAGTGGCTTCAGTTGCAGTTCTCGATTTTATGGTTGCATACAGTTTAGTTGCAAGTTGCTTTAGCCAGGCTTTTGTGGCATTTTCATCGTTGTGTGTATGTCGTAGCAGTCTAGTAGCGACTACTTTGTTGCTGGCTTATCAGCGCGACTTTCCGACCGAACCTCGGCAACAACTTAGCCTTCATTGCTTCCAGTTCGTTGAATGTTTCTGCTCGAGGCTCGAGGCTCGTCTCGTCGCCTGGCGACATTTGCCAAACTCTGCCTGCTGCTGCTCCTGCTTACCATTGTCACCAGCGAACAGAGAGACAGAGAGAGAGAGAGAGAGAGAGTGAGAAAAAGGTAGAACTGTGCCTCAGTCGCGCCTCTGTTTGCAGTGAGTCAAATATATTGCCAACTTCCTGCAGTCCCGGCTAGCCCGGAACCAAACACAGCCACCTTTTTGATAGGCTTTCTGTCGACGACAACTACAAATACGACAAAGCCGAAAAATCGGTTTGCGAAATGTTTGCCGAACGAGTTTAACTGGCATATACCACGCACAACAGCTCGTAAACTGCACTAAACCAAAATACTACGGAAGGCTTAAAAGCCCCATTTGGGAGTATTCCACATGCAAAACTTTATAAGTGCAATTTCCATGAGTTTTCCCATTATTTTCCATTCTTTTTTTATCACCTGATCTTTATTTATAAATCGTAATCACTTTAATTGGTTACCTTTGGCGACTTCTATATGTTGTTAGTATTGTTAGTTAGTTGCTTAGCTTTGTAATAATATCGATTTCAATGAGACTTGCAAATCAATTATCGACAACATAATGATATCGATAGCATTTCAGCTTTATAGGGTATATATATGATCGATTATTAGTTTCCTCACAGCTGTTAGACACAAACTAAACCCTAAGTTTCAATGATGCAATCAGCTCTTGGCAATTTATATAGATAGCAACACTGATTGTCGAAAACATCGCTTCTTTACTACGTCAATCGTTAGCGATTATGAAACCTACCAATTCTCGGAAACACCCTGTAAGTTTCTAATATAAACGGTTGTATGGTAGTTTGATTACATAATAATATGATCTATATTCCAAACCTAAGAAATTATATTAAATAAACGTAAAAATCGATATGATCAATCAAATTAATTGATTTTGGATACCATCGATAAAACATTGTCTTGTAATATATAAACTTATGCTGCTGCTGTACTTCATATAGTTTAAATAGCCTGTCTATGCTCAATGGCTACAGGGTATTTCAAATATACTAAAAATTCTAGACTCGGCTCTCGACATCGATTAAGTTATTACGAAATGTGCGATACGTGCAGCGTCTTCTTTAACACACACACACACACACAGACATGCACGCACACATAGACAGTGGCTTGCGCCTATTTATATATGTATTGTGTGTGTGTGTATGTGTGTGTCTGCAGTCGGCCACCCGCATATCGCATATCGCACAGGACTCACTCACATTATTTTTGCCTTAGCCTTTAACTGGGTCACAATTTTCTCGTACTCGTTTTGCATAACCGAAAAAAATTGTTGTATTTGCTGCAGACAAATTTATGTTTACCTGCGAAAAGTGACTCCTTGTTATTGTTTTTGTTGTTGTTGTTGTCTGTGTTTTGTTATTATGTCAGCTGGGTTGCCTTGATTGACACGCGTGCACATTTCGAGCTCGTGTCTGTCTGTCTGCTTGGTGGTGGGTGGAGGGGTGCGAGGCGAGGTCAAGTCAAAGAGTGTCACAACATGTCTGCTTCCGGTGCACACACACACACACACACACACACACACACAGATAGACAGACGTGCACTCAATGAGAGAGAGTAGCATGCATTGCAATACAACAGC
Source organism: Drosophila setosimentum (assembly GCA_035043505.1). NCBI lineage: Eukaryota > Metazoa > Arthropoda > Insecta > Diptera > Drosophilidae > Drosophila > Drosophila setosimentum. Next base: position 9,311,678 of record JAWNMY010000006.1, read on the forward strand.
AGTTAGACAGACACGCGGTCTTGTTTACATATTAAAGTTGCATGACCCCGCCAGGCGGCAGCAGCATCACCAGCAGCAGCAGCAACAACAACACCAACAATACCAATGAAATTTGAGTCGAGCAACAGAAACAAAAACAATAACAATAACAATGTAATATTGCAACTTCACAGCTGTTAAAGGAATTCTGTTAACTTAACAGTTGCTGCACATGTAACGCGCTCTTAAGCCCGTGTGCTCTTTTACCGCACACGCTCTCTCTCACTCACTGGCTCTCTTAATGTGCTTGCGCTCTCTCTTTGTGTGTGTTGATGTGCGACACATGTGCGAGCTTTGGCCAAAGCGCTTTTCATTCATAAAAATGGCCGACAAGCTTTTTTTTGCTTGTTGCCAGCGGTTGCCCGAAAGCGACGCCAGTTGGCGCCACTAAGCTGCCAAACAAAAAAGAAATAAGGAATAGAAGAAAAGTTCGCAACTGCTTTGAGTCATGTGCATCCTGTAGTGTCGTGCAGAGATGTTCATGTCCGCCCCTAATGTCAGCGCTTGTTTTGATGCAAGCTCACGCGCCGTAAACAACTTATTATCATTGCCCAGCTTTCTCATTTTATTTTTCTTCTTTTTTTTGGGTCCAAATTTGTTGGCTGCCTTTCAAGTTACATTTAGATTTACATGGCACATGCACGCCCCAAACGGAAACGCAACGCAGACATTTGAAATGACGGCTCCTCTTCTTCCTCATCCTCTTCTTTTACTTCTTCTTCCCATTTTTTACCTTGCTCCCTGTCGCCAATCTGATCAGCAGCAGCAGCGGCGCTTAAGTGTTCCTGTGCAATAGCCAACAAAAAAAATAAGAAAATTATATCGCAAAAAATCCATCAAGCCGCTTGCCAAGTTTCAAATTTCACGACTTGCATTTTATGAGGGGGATGAGATGGATGCAGAGGGGTGGGGTAGCGGGTGAGTGGGAGGGCTGAGTTAGCTAATACTAGCTGCCATTGCAAATGATTGTAAACGCCTCCAAATCTGGTCAAAACTTTTATCTGCCTTTGGAATATGTGTTTTATTTGCGCCCTTTTGCTTATATTTTTGTTTTTGCTGCTTCTGCTACTGTTGTTATTGTTGTTGTTCTTGTTGGTATAAATCATAAATACACTCACATTTCATTTGAAATAATTTGTGGCATATTGGCAATTATTCATTTCGTTTTTCCTCATATTTTTTTTTTTTTGCCGACTTTGTTGTTTTTGTTGCTGTTGCTGTTGTTGCTGTTGTCATGTGGGTCGTTTGCAAAAAGGCAAGGCTGGCTTAAGTGCGACGAATTTTTGTCTGATGCGGATTTTGTTGAGGATTTGTTGTTGGCTTGGGTTTATCTCTTAGCTCTTGGCTAAAAGTCTGCGGTGACATCGCATAAAAGGTGTACACGATAAAATGGCTATGGCAGCCTTTGTATAGTGTGTGGGGGTGTTTGGGGGTGCGTGTGTGTTTTTGTGGGTTCAAAGCGGGCATTCAAGCAAAAGTTGATTTAGTGTTTGGCTGCTGATAAGAACAGAAAACAGAGTCCACCATGAATATATTGTATAAAAGCGCACAGTTCGTCTGCCGCACATCGCCAATTCATTTGTTCTTCTTTTTTTCCAGCTGTGAGCCAAGTAAATTGTAGTTAACATACAATACATTCATAAATAAATGCTGAATTTATGAAAGCGACTTGTAGTTGGATTTGATATGCAAGCAGAAATTACGACAGCAACTACAGATAGTAATAAATGTAAAATGGGTAATATGTAAGCAATTTATGGGGTGGTGGGGGGATGGGAGGAGGCAGTTATCAAATGCTTGATACTCTGTTCTCAGTTTGATAACTGTTCGAAATTATTGCTTGTTATATTTGTTGGAGTTGTTATTATTATTTAAAGTACTTGACAATACTGATTTATGTGAGTAATATTGTGGATTTGTGAAGGCAACTTCAGCTTATCGAATATACTCTTTGCTTAAGGAGCAATCAACTTTTATTGGGTAATAATCTACAGGCTGGTAAATTCATTCTTTAATTTTAAAATTATTGTAAAATTAGATTAATACTATACTTAGAAATAGTACCCTATGTGATTAGTGGTAGTTCACAAACAAGTTTATTTCATAAAACGCCTTAGAGCAGTTTAAAAAGATTTATTAAATTTGTATTGATTTTCAATAAATGTTTTGGCCTTAGTCAAGTTCATTTCACTAGAAAACACACTGAAAATGTCAATTTCTGCAAATAATTGCTGAGTATTTTGGTATTTTGGCACAACAAACAAAAACCAATCAATAAAATCGCACGAAAAATGAAATCGCTTTGGTTTACATTTATGTTGAATTCAATTGCTAATTCAGCAAGTCAACCCCATTTCCGCCTCCTCAATGCCTCTTCCCGAACGAAACCCGCTTAGACCAATTGCCATGCAAATGGCATAACCAAATGAAAAGTGAGGGGTTAAAAACTAGTAGTCAATAAAAAGAATTGATTCGATTAACCTTTTTATTTTTTGGAAAGAAAAAATACATGATGAAGTGAACAAATTTGTAAAGTTCATGCGAACCCTGACAGCTTAGGGCAGCTTAGTGGGAAGCTAGTGTTACCACCACTTCACCATCACCGCCCACCTCCCCACAACTTACCCATCACACAGTTAATTCTATTCAATTGGAGCAAAATGCTTGAATAGCAGGTGTTTATATATCTTCCAAATGCTCGCCGAGAATGAATTGCAATGAAAGCTAATTTGCCAATTGCTTGCTCCCCTCCAATTTGAGCTGCATTCGGAATCAGTTGCCAAAAGTGTGATTAAATGTGTGTTGGCCAGCTTTTATTTGGCTTTGGTTTTTTTTTTCTCCCTATTTTGCTAGTTTTTTTTATTGCCACACACAAATGAAACTGTTGCCAAGATAGAAAGATACAAAGATACAAAGTATTGCAGAGATACAGATACATATGCACATGAGACATTAGACAACACTGTCGACTTACAATTTATTCTTTTTATTTTCGAACAGGACAAAGAACTCCCCCCCCCCCCTCCCTCTCCTAAACCCCTTGCCACTCAGCTTGCTTTTGTATATCCTTCTTGATTTTTTTTCTGCTGAGTTGCTAAAAAACTTCTTTTCAAACAAACGCTCTGCGGTCTAAGCAGCTGAGTGGTTGTATGAGGGAGCGGGTGGGGGTGAATTGGTTTCGGATTGGTTTGCTTGCTGTGTGTTTGCCACAAACAACAACAACAACAACAACAACAACAACAACAACAACAACAACGAAAACAACAACAGCAGCCAACCCCCAATGAAAGTGAAAAAAATCTGTTTGCATATTACACTAAAGCAGAGAGTGGAAGGGGTAGGGAGTTGCAGCCCCACAGTGGGTCGCCAGTAAGCTGTACCCCCCCACACATACACACACACACAACTACAGCTGACGTTTCCAGCTGCGCACGCTAGGTGTCGCCAACGTGCAACGGCGCCAGACGAGACGCGTTCGAGCATCTTCAAAGTTGAAGTAATGCGGCCTCAAGTGGCGGCAGCCCACAATGTCCTCATCATCATGCTCCTTGTTGTTGTTGTTGTTGTTGTTGTTGTATGGGTATGTGCTTATGTGTGTGGCACTCGTCCTTGCCGCACGCTGCATGGTGCCTGCTGGGTGGGGAGTGTAGTCCCCGCCCCATTGCCATTTAAAATTGCTTGGCTTTGGCGCTTGTCCTCACCTGTGTTATGTTTTGAATGAACGCCTGCGTCTTTTATCTTTTCATAAATTTTTTCGCTTTTGTGGCACGCTCTTCACGCCCTCCTTGCCCCTGCCCACGCTGCCACACTGCCACGCTGCCAACCTGTGCCACTTACAATCACTTTTATTTCGCGGCGCTGTTTCCTTCAGCAACTTTATTTTTGTGATACTCTTTTTGGTAAGGGTTTACTTCTGTTGTCGTGTGGGGATGTGTAACGCATTAATAATATCATTATTTATTACCTATAGAGTCTATATAGCTATCTGTTTGTATTTTATTTATTGCTAACTGGATTTTTCAGATCAAAGTTATCGTAATGAAACCTATTGGAATTTTTAATGTATTCAGTGTTAGCTGGATCCGATTACTTTAAAGTTGTATTTCTGGAACATTTACACCTTAAGTAGCAAAATCGGAACCAAAATTCGATTTGGTTTGACAATTGGCTTTATAATTTAATGTATGTATTAAATTAAATTACAATTTAGCTTAACATTTTAAACAATAAAAACCATCAGCAACGGATTACTATATTATTTAGCTCTGAAAGGAACAATCGGTTGGGTTTTTTTAAATTGATAATAAAATGCAAATGATGGCAAGTGGACTCCACTCTATAAGGGTATATAATACTCGGCTTGCCGTTAATATCAATACTTTCTCTCTTTCTTTTTTGTTACGCTCAAGTTTTCTGCAGCAGCATTTTAATGCTCAACAAAATTTGAATTGAATTTGCCGACAGGCTGCGCGGATGCCTTGCCTCTAAAATGGCTGCTTTGGCCGGGCTGCCAGGTTTGCCAGCATTTTCGGCATTTTCTCGCTCGCTTTTCTTTACATTTCTGTTCTTTTCTTATTTCCAATTTGCATCGTTGCTGCCTTCAATTTGCCCCAACTGGCAGCTGCAGGCACCAGCTTCAACTTCAACTTCAGCTTCAGCATCAGCTTCAGCTTCAGCTACAACTAGCACAGGTAATGGTAGAGATGGAGTTGTGGATGTGGATGTAGTTGTGGAGGTAACGCGCAGCTGGTTGCAACATTTTTTTTTTGTTGTATTTTGCTTTTTCTTCTAGTTGTTCGCCCAGTTTCACGCTTTGGTTTCCTTAATCGTTTATCCTTGGGATTATGGTAACATAACAATGCCCAAAGCGACCAAAGCGTTGGCGTCGCTTGCATCCTTGCGGGCCCTGTAATTGGATGTGAAATGCAACCCAAACTTGGCCAAGCAACTCAGGCTTGTGTTGGGTTGAGTTTGGGAGTTGAGATTGGATGTGAAGTGTCTGCAATTGAGAGCGTCTGCAAATGCACATTTAATTCGTTTGTGCGCATGCAAAATGCTAAAGGTACTCCTTGTTACTGCAAATAGTACTAGTCGAAAGCATCCTCGTAACCCACTATGATGGATGGAGTTGGCAAAGCTTTTGATTTATATAGCCCGATCCCAGTGTGGGGCACATTCATATATACATATATATATATATATATATATGCTTACCAGCAAGCGCTTACATTGTCATTCATAAATAACAAATGAATGAGTTAAGAAAGTTCAACTCCGTCTTGAAATTATCATTAGATATATGTTTATTGGAACTTGAATTAATAGTGCTGTTTAATTAATGCATACTAACATTTTAGTTATCAATATTTCACTGGCTTAGAGATACTTATTTCTAACTTTAGGGAAATGAAACCGAATCATTTTTGGAAATGTGTAAAATATTGTATATTATTATTAAACTTAGTTGTTGATAAGATGCTCAGTTCAAATTAATGAAATTCTATACTATCTTTACTTTTGAAATTTGCTAGAATTACACATTAAAATTAGCATAACAGTACTTTGAGTATTGGAAAATTAGCTAAAACTACTAATAGATGCGTTATGTTTGAGACTGGCCTATGTGAATTGCCTAGAAGGATAAAAGCAGTAAACTTTACTGCACTATTCAATCACTGTGGAAGCCTTGGAACTTCAACTTGTCTGCTATGACTCCCAACCGATTTGCAGATTCATCATTGCCATTGCTTATTGTGGTTGTATATATGTATATCATCAAAGCGCTACTTTCCGACCATTATGCAAAATATGCTTTGCTTAAAATGCTGAAGCAGCAACACTAACCAAAGGCAAGAACATTTCGTTTCATCGTTTAAGCATTCGAATTCTACAAATGTTGCAACAATCTCACTCACTCTCTCACTCTCTCTATCTCTATCTCTGTCTCTCACTCTCTCTTTTGCTCTTTAGAAAATTGCATATATGTATACACATAAGCACGCCACAAAAGCCGCACTTACGTAATACATCACAAAATGTCCAAACAAGGTAAAAATAAAAAATGAAAGGATTTCCCATGGCATCGCAAACTCATTGCCATTGCCAGAGTTGTTGCCACCAATTTTTGGGGCTCCACTTCTTTTTTTTTTCCTTCTTCTTCTACTGGTTCTACTACGGCTTCTTCCCTGATATTATTGTAAGCCAAAATGCAGCTTAACATTTCAGCGAGCGAAACGAAACCAAACGAAACGGAAGCGAACCGCTGACCGAGCCATGGGTTTCCAGGCATCAGCATCAGCATCACCATCAGCAATGGCCCTGGTTATGCTTTTAGTTCTGCTTCTCATTCTGGATGCCCCAAACCACCTGCCCAGACTCATACCCTGTGCAAGACACACTAACACACACACACACACTTACAAACACATACATATATGTGAGTGGAGGAGACTGCTGCGGTAATTAATGCAGCGCGTTTGCGAAAATGCGAATACATTTCGCCATTTTGCCTGCGAGCAAGGCAGCGAGAGAGGCAGTGGAGAAAGAGATAGAGGTAGCTTGCCGCAGATACAGATACAGTGTGTGTGTGGGGGGGGATGGGGGGTTGGAGTGCGAGGTGTGTGGTGTAAATGTATTCACGCTGAAACGATTTTGGGTGCACGGCGACACCTTGGTTTGGCGCCCGCGCTAACTGTAAACACATACATATGTATGTATACACATATAGCTCACCCCGTATAGCTGATATTCATTCACAGAACCCACCCCCCCCCCACCCCCAACCCCCCCCGCCCAGAGGCACATGTGTTAAAAGTTCCACGTTGCGCTGTTTTGGCAAAATGCAAACGACGACGACGACAACAATGAGGAGCCCGCGGGGTGTGTTGGTGAAGCAATTGTTGCTGCTCTTGTTGTTGCAATGCATAGAAGAAGAAAATCAAGTAAAAATTCTTTGTTTTTTGTTTTTTTTTTTGTTTTTTGAGAATTTGAATATGTTTTTCTTGAAAGAAGAGATTTCGCTGTCCGATGATGCCTTTTGCCCATTTGTCTGCCTGCCTGCCTGCCTGCCTTCACCCTGCCCCTGCCCCTGCCCCTGCCCCACGCTGCTCACTTTGCTTGCCTGTGTTTGTCTTACACATTCTCTCGTTGTGTTATTTATTTGTTAGTTTTGTGATTCAAATGTATTCAACTCCTACGCCCACCCCCCACCTCTGACACCCGCTCAAACCCTATTACATATTTTGTTTTTATTTTTGTGCGTCGCTGTTTTTTTCCTTCACTTCTTCATCCTCCACATTTTGTTATTTTCCAAGTGCCGCTTATTATGCACATTTTAAATCATCTACGCAAGCGAGAGGAAGCACATATCTGGCAGCAGTTAAATTAAGCACACTTTAATATACATATATGGATTGCATGCGTATCTGTGAGATGCAGTAGCTACAGATACATATACAGATACAGATACAGATCTAGATACAGTAGCTACAGCTACACGTATATCTAAACTTAAGTGCTTTGCATATGCATTTCCATGTGGGCACACACGCCTACAAACATCGTGTGGGAGTGACTACACATTTACCGCAAATATCCCCAAATATGCCAAAATAATTTCAATTACATTCAAGCTAAGCCAAGTGTGCTGCTTTTGCATGTTGCGCAAAAAAAAAAACACCAGAAATTATAAATTAATATTGAATTACATTCCAATTCCAAGGAGCGCTTATATATTATATATGACTTGAATATGGGGCATCCCCTATCCAAGCTCTCTCGACCAGATTATTCTTACATTTTGTATGTTTGTTTTCATACAATTTTTGCTGTAAAAGTGGCGTTTTCTAGATTAACTCAAAATTAATATGTACAATTTTGCTCCAATTCTGAAAGTAAAATTATTTCTATATATGCTGAGTGCACTTTCTAATATCCCTTTTTCCATTTAATAAATAATAACAGGGTGCAACAATTCCAAGTTCTAATTAATTGTGGTTTTCTATGAAATTTCTTATTCATTGGTGTAAATATGATCTAACCATGCAAATATTTGTCAGTGCTTTTTTTTTTTGTTTTTCAATTAAATATTTGTTGAGCGCTGACTGCAAATTGGCATCCATGAAAATTATTTCAAAATATCATATTGCATTTAGATGAAATTATTCTTGTTGCATTCACAATTGCGAAAATTGGCAAAGCTTTCGTTTTATTTGATCTTTTCGCAATAATTTCTTTTGAAATATATAGTTGTATGCTTATTGTTCAATTTTTGCAACTTTTATTGCTGCAAATTATTTCAATAAACTGCGTTAGTTGCTGTTCCTCTGGCAAGTAGGACAACTAACCATATACGGCAAATACTCTGCACAAAAATTCACTTTGCACTTCTCTCTGAACATAAAGTTCCTGGCTATGCAAATACCCGCACTTGTCTGTGTGCGTGGTTGTAAATTATAATTAAACAAGTATAACATAGCACTTAAATAGAAATTGAAAAAGTGTTGATTATATGATTGATAGTTTAAAAGGAAAAACACGAATAGAACAACATATTCCTTGGATTGCGGCCAAGGTTTGACTTAGCTTTAAACATTAGTTGAATTGTATTCGCTGGAAACGAATTTTCGGCTTCTCTTACAGTTCTAATGTGTAATACTTAAAGATTATAGTAAATATTATGGATATGAATACAATTGAAATAATTGTTATGAATTTAAATCGATAAATTTTGGATATGTATTAATATTATTCTGTTGTTAAGCAGACTTTCATACATATTTTAATATATTTTAATAGATTAAAATAGATAAAAAGAAGAGATTTCAAATAATTTAAGTAGACATTCAAGTGGTTTAACGACACTCAAAATCATATATACCAAATAGGTGTAATCAATGTAATATGCCCCATTTTAACCGGTATGGTGCGCGTATTGAATGTATCTGTTTGCGATGACAGTTAAAACCTGCATTTTATTGCTCATACGCCGCGCGAGCCCAATTGACTGGTAACAAGAACAGCAAAGACAAACAACAATAAATGTGCCGGCATTCGCTTTACAGTTAACAAAAGTGCCCCTAAATGTGTCGCGCTAGCTACCAGGTTTTTGTATTTTGTTGTTTTTGGGAACCGTTAGCGTTACCCATTTGTAAACCAGCGAACTGTCAACTCTCTGCCTGCTCCACTGCTCCAGTGCTCCACAGTGTAGACAGTACTGCACAGTTCCATAGCCGGGGGCTAGCCCGCTGTCGACTACCTGTTTCCATCGTCAACGTCATCGTTGTCATCGTCATCATCATCGTCAACGTATTTAATTTGAAAACATTTTCGTGTCATTTACGTAAAGTGCAGCGATTAGATGCGGCTGCTATCTTTGCACTCTTCTTTCATTCTCTCTCTCTCTATCTCTCTCTCTCTATCATTCTCATCTGTTTTGCTTATTTTTTCTACTCTTTTAGCAAGTATTATGATTTTGTTGTGTCTCTTGTCTATAATCGATTTCTGAATTGGTAGTGTATGTGAAGCATTTACTTTGAATTTGAACTTTTTATACAGAATCTGAATTTCACAAAAAATGCCTTTTTTTTTTATGTATTTCGAAATCTCGCTGATTTTTATCCTTTTAAAGATTTTAATATTTTTGTTATCTATTAAAAAGCACTGCTTACTTTTTTTGTATTTAATTATGTATATTTTACTCATAGAATATATATAAAAACTGCTCTACAAATTTCTATAAATTGGCGTTCATCAGCTCAGAGATTTCGTATCCAGTTTTATTTATATATATATATATATATATACATTTTTTTTTTAATTTTTAATACATTTTTTTTGAATTTTCAATAATTACTTTAGGGATGTAGATCAACTGAACTTTGCTGTATAACGTTTGTTAGCAGAGTATTACAGCTTCGTTGTTATTGTTATTTTTGCTTGGCAAAAGTTTTCAACTCAACTGCCACACACATACACACATAGAGAGCACCTATGGAAAGTAATTACGGGGCAAATGCGAAGGTAGTTTGTGATTTTTGCTCGAACAACAATTGATTACAGTTGTTGTTGTTTTTGTTGTCGTTGCTTAACTTTCCATGGCCGAGTTGACATTTGACAGGTCTCCGCTTTAGTTGTTGTTTTAACGATTCAGCCAGTTGTTCAATTATTGTTGTTGTTGTTATTGTTATTGTTTTTGTTTTTGTTGCTGCTACTGCAGCTGTCGGTAGTCCATTATTACTCGGCCACGCATCGCATTTGGCTTGTTGCAATTATCATACGAAATAATTGATAGACGACAAACAACAAACGACAGACATGTGCAGAAACTTGAAACTTTTATTGATATTTACTAATATACCCTTTCTTCACAAGTCGAATGGTATTTAATTACAGTAATTTTAAGCCGTTAACTTGATTGCGTTAGGTAAAATACTACTTAAGTTGTTGGAAGTGGGTGAAATTCAGTCAGTTGGGAAAACCCATTTAAAATGGATTTGCATTCAACTGCTTTGCAGATTATTTGTTTTAATGTTTAAACAATTTGTATTATGTTTGTATTTGATTTTACTGTTAAGTTGTGAGCAAATTCTGTTGACCAACACTTTTATGGAATGTTGAAGAATGTTGTTACCAAGTGGAAGATTTTTAGAAGACTTTTATAATATTAGTTAACAAATCTTTTAAGGGGTCTTTCTTGCGACAGATTTCAGATTTAATTAAAGTTTCCTTTTGTCTTTTGAGATTTGATTTTGCCCATTTCAGATATTTCTTTACACAGTAAGCATATATGAATCTATTGCTATAACAATTAATTTAGATATCAATGCTTGACATTTATGGTTGTCATATACATTTCGTGATATTTGACTTTCTCAAGTATAACCTGCCATTATTCGACCGCACACAGATGAAATTTAAGACATAGTGCAAATACTCTTTCACACACAATGTCATAAAAATAGCACATCAACTTTGATATTTTACCTTGGACTCTGAATGTGTATGTGCGTGCGTGTGCGTGTGTGTGTGTGTGTGTGTGTGTGTATGCGTGTGTATTGGTCTGTGAACTACTTCTAATGCATGCGAAATGGCGTTCGCATCAATAAAGCGTCCGTCACTTTAATTGCACACACACACGCACACCCATTGCAGTTAGACTTTAGACTCTTTGTATGCAAGCAGTGTATAAATATGTGTGTGATTGTGGCGGGTGTATACGGAGGGCGTGGCAAGGGGTTTATGGGTAGTGTAATGCCATTAGCTGGCAGCCGCGTGCAATGCCATTTGAAAGTTCAACACGTTCAAAGGTCCAACATGCACTGTCCGTCTTTGTCTCTCTTTAACTCTGTCTGTCTCTCTCTACCCCCCTCCGTTTCGCTCTCAACCACTCTTTGATGTCTTGGCGTCTGCTTTTTGCGCAACTTTCACTGTTTATTCTGCTAAAAGCGCTGGCCAACACTCATGCACTCGAAGGCATGCACACACATCTAGAAAAAAGTTAGAAAGCCTGGTCGAGAGAGCTCGACTTGGAGATACCTTGAATCTGACATATAATCGGGATACACTCAACTTGAAAGATATATATAGATAAAGATATGTTTGTATAATTTTGTTTTTTATTGCTATCGCCAAAAGATTTCCAATCATATCTCGTCATCGGAGAAGATTACGAACCAAATGAAATAAACTTTATCTGCAATTGCTATACGAGAACTTACAAGCCTAACTGGACTCGCCTGTAAGAGCTGATCAAGAATATGTTTATATATACTTTTTATGGAATCATTCTCCGTTCTGTCTCTTAAATAACTTTGCATAATTTTATTATACCCTTTTTAACCCATTTTAAATGGGTTCTGGTTATAAAAAGGCATTCTGCAGACACACACACATACAGTGACAGAGAGAGGGAGAGAGAGAGAGAGAGAGAAGCGCTCTCCTGAGTGGGCGAGTGGGCGGCACAGACAAACCGGACAGAGAGATAGGCGGACAGACCGGACAGTCGCACAGACGGCCAGTAGCAATGCAGACAGACGTACTGACAAAAACTCGAAACTGAGCGCCAGCTGCAATAGCAACTGGCTTCGCTTTTAATTGACTTTTTATGCGCTGAGCTGCGCACTTCACTTCACTGCCAACAATTCCAAGTTGCCGAATGCACACACCCACACCCATACACACACACACACACACACACACATATATATATATTTATATATGTATATATACATATATAGATGCAGCACCCACCACCCAATGTGCAACAGAAACGGCCACAGTTTGAATTTGAACGCGCTTTAAGTTGGAAGCTTGGGGGCGATTTGCATTTGCATTTGCCTATCCACAGGCGCAGCCACTGTGACACTTTGCAAGCCATTAAGCATTTTCATTACCTGGCTGGTCTGCTTTGCATTTTGATAGCAGCAGCAGCATTGTGGTGCGTCCTTGGCTGGCAGTTGCTCTGTTTTGTTTACGTCTGCGCTATTAATTGCCACAGCACCAAAATGCAAATTGCAAATGCAACTGCAAATGTCCAGTCAGACACCGATTTGGAGGGAATGTGGGTGCAGAATGAAGAAAATGGACAAGGAGGCGGTCGGGTAATGAGGGAGTCAGACAGGCTGTGAGGCCGGCAAGTTAGTCAACTGCCAAAGTGAATTATTGTCCTGGTTTGCATATTATGCTAAAGTTTTCATTTGTCCCAAACGCTCTCGTTCGTTCGTGGGTAATTAAAACGCTTAAAGACGCATCAGTGCATGACAAATCTTGCTTTTCACTTTTCACTTGCTCAGTGTGAGAGCTGGTGAATTTGAATCGAGTGCAGTGGTGCGGCAGAACGAAGCAGGAAAACACCGCCAGCCCACCACCACCACCACCACCATCAACAGTAGCAGCAGAAGCAGTCCTTCGTCCTGCTGGCTATTGTTTGTATTGTCACTCAATGCTGAGCCAAGTTTTTCGCCCCATACACTTTCAATATAATAAATGCCCTCAGAAAGGGAGCCTTCACTTTCTCAGTGCGTATGTGGGTTCGGCTTTGAACTTGTATCATGCCTCATGCTAATTAGACTATTTGTTATCTCTCGGCTCAAATTTGTCTTTGATTTGTCTTGACAAAAATAAACGTCATTTCCTTTCTGTTGTTGTTACCGAAGAGTTACTTTGAAGTTGTGTTGTTGAAACTTTCGAAAAAAAATTAAATTATATGTTTTGTCTTAGACAAAACTATCTTGGCTGGTATTGAAATCTATTTCTTTACAATTTAATTGTTGGCAGAAGAGGAAAACGTTACCAGCACTGCTCAACTGCTGAACTGTTAACTGTTATCTTCTACTGACTTAAGTATAATAATTTAAAATTATATGTCTGTAAGCCGACTAAATTTAAGCAGACTCTTAACTATCTAACAGCTGCTTAACATATCCAACTTATGCTTAGTTTATGCAAATGTTATGAGCTCAGTTACTTTCTTTTAACAGCTTTAACTTTAGCTGGCAAAAACAAGAAGACACGCTCTAAAGTTAAAGTTTGCGCTTTGGCAGTCAATAAATTTCTTTTATTTTTGCATGATTTTTATCCATATTAATCGTAAAAATTGAGTGTTCATAGAGAGCATTTTATAGTTGAGCACTCTACGCTTTATACATTCTATTATCCTGTCATTGTTATGAAAGGTTTACTGCCCACTGCCTGGCTGCCTCAAGTCCCCTGCCCTGTCACACTCCCACTTGACGCTTTATTCAACTAAAATCTTATGAAAGAGTTGAAGTTGTGTGCCCAGAAGAAGAGCACTAGCAACTACAACAACTACAACATCATCATCATCATCAGCAGCAGCAGCAACAGCAACAGCAGCAGCAGCAGCAGCAGCAGCAGCAGCAGTAACAGCGATGGCGACAACAAAAACATCTTCGATTGTGTCTTGTACAGTGTCCGGCACTTGGACGCTTGAATGATAAAGTGTTTCTCTTTGGCTTAGTGCTCGTCAGCATTAAACTGTTTTAAAGTTTGTGATGCCACACAGAAATTTATGTAAAAATGCCACAAGAGTGCGGGCAATTAGTGAAAAGCTGCCAGTTGCTGTTGCTGCCAGAGAATTTGTCGCAAATCTAAAAAGCCAAAAAATGACTTAATAGCCAAAAGTTGCGCATGCGACAAAGTATGCGTTCGTGCGTAGCAGCAACGAACATTTTTGGCTACACAAGTGGCAGGCAGCAGCAGGCCGGCATGGGTGCTGGGGGGGGGGGGGGGGTTGTCTTACTCTCGAGGTTGGATATTTGTGGCGCATATGAGTGACACAGCCACACGGGCTTGTCGACAGCAGCAGCAGCAGTGGCACCAGTGGCAGCAGTGGTATGCAGTAGCAGACCAGCCAAACAGGCAGCAGCAGGCATCGGGAATCGTGCAACGAGCAACGCGTGCTGTTGGGAAACTTGCCAGCCACCAAAATTCAGAGCAGACCCTCACAGTGTAGCGTGCGCAAGCCGCAAGAGAATGCGTGCCTGTGGACAAAACATGTCATCAGCATCGTCTCGGCCAGTCTTTGCTATCGTTGTTTTAATTCATAACAAAATGGATGATGAACAAATGAATGGGACTGCGTGAAGAAATGAAGAATGGGATGGTGCCCAGCGACTTCGGCTGCTCAGCCAAATGTTCAGCTGGCAATTATAATTTTCATTTTCATTTTCATTTTCGTTTTCCGCGTGTTAAAAATATGATTCAATTTATTTGGCCCGGGACAAACATTCATATTCTTATGCCCAGTGAGGAAAGTAAATGGGGTATATGTTTTTCTGACATTTTAATAAATTGACCTCTTTAAAAATGCTGGCATTTTACTTATAAGAAAAAATTAAATTCAAATTAATTAAATTATATAAATTGAGTGCTTGGAGATATTTGTTAATGAAAGTTTATATTTGAATCGCAACGTTATAAGTATTACAAATATAGTTACATATTGTCTACGCAGTCTGATTCTATATGATCGATATCTAACACATTTTACATCGGTATTCTATTTGCCCTTTACAGTTTCAGTAGAAATTTGCAAATTTGAATAAATTTACTTGCTTCCTTTACTTTTTCTGTGTTCGCAAACCCAATCATAACTTTAGAGAACTATAAAATTATTGCTTGTTCAGTGCTTTATTTATTTATTTTTATTTTTTTTTAATATTTTCTCATTTGGAGCCACAAATCTATGCAACAAATG
This sequence comes from Drosophila setosimentum, assembly GCA_035043505.1. Taxonomy (NCBI): domain Eukaryota; kingdom Metazoa; phylum Arthropoda; class Insecta; order Diptera; family Drosophilidae; genus Drosophila; species Drosophila setosimentum. The sequence goes on from JAWNMY010000006.1 coordinate 9,326,934, forward strand.
CGGCATTTAAATTGATTCGCTTATCCGACCTGCTGTCTGGGGAAGGAGGAAATGTGGTGTGGGTAATGGGGGAATGGGAAGGAGGGAAGGAGATTGAGAAGTTGCTTTCCTCATCTCTTCATTCCCCTAATTTTCCTGCTGCTGCTGCTAGCCTCGACTTGAATGTCTCGGCTGTCTGTGCTGATTAGACCTGGAGACGAGGATAGACGACGGCGTGTAAATGGCGCCTGGCAAAAAGGTGTTGATGATGACGATGATGATGATGTACATAAAGTGCCGTTGGGCTGACAATCCCGACTCTGGCATTCCAAACGAGGTGTGGGTGTGATGTTGGTTAACTCTGGTAACTCTGGCTAAAACTTGTCGCCGCGCACGGAAGCACGAAAATTGAATTGACATGACAGTCAGTCCGCCCATCCATCCGTCCGTCCGTCCGTCCGTCCGTCCGTTCGTAGTCTGAGCATCCATTCCTTCCTTCTGTCACCTACCCTTTTTTTTTTCGGACTGACAACAGTTTATGTTGGGTACGACAGTTCGGCGAACGCTTCATAAAATTCATTTCCGCGCCGCGCTGCTGCAAAAGTGATTAAAATTATAATTAAACTGTGACGGCAGAAGCACCATCAGCAGCTGATAGAGTTTTATCTTATATATGTATATATTTATGTGTATATATATATATGTATAGAGAGAAAGGGAGAGAGAGAGAGAGAGAGAGAGAGAGAGAGAGAGAAAGACAAAGCGAGTGCACTCATGTTCGTCCTCATCCTGAACACAGCAATAAGTATTCAATTTGAACTAAGCTCCAACTAGCGAGCACATGCGGCGTATGAGCAATGAGCAAATTCTATCCGTTTTATGCATTCCCAGCTAGGCAACAATCTCCCCCCTCAGCTCCGCTCAGCTCAGCTCAGTACCCGTCTCCGAATCGACCGTTCGTGCATTCAACGGTTCATTGGTTGCTATAAATATATAATACGTGACAAATACGTGGCGAGTTCTTTTCAATCCATGTGCCGCTCCCATCCGTTCCCATCCGCTCCCATCCGCTCCCATCCGCTCCCTTTTCCCTTCTTTCAATGTATGTACAACAAATCCCTGCTAGCGCACAAAAAAGACAGGCAACATCAGCAGCAGAAAGAAATGGTTAGCAATAAAAGCATTCAGCGCACTGTTGCATACATATATGTGTGTGTGTATGTGCATGTATGTATGTATGTATGTACATAAGTATGTGCTGAAGGCGACCTTTTCTCTCTTTGCTCAGCTCAGGATGGAACGCACTTGTTGATTGGCACTGAATGTTGCGTCTTAAAGGATTGATGTACTGCTGCAACGACTGCCTGGTGGGAGATGGGGGGGGGGGGGGGGGGGGGGGTAAGGGCTTGGGCATGCCACACCACTTGCCTTCTTGCAATGTACAACAACAACAACAGCAACAACAATAATGCTGCACGTGCGGGCAACGATTGCTGGTGCTGTTGCTGCTTGCTGGTTGCTACTGGTTGCAAATGCTCTGCAATTATCTGCAGGTGCGCATTATTACCAAGCACATTTACTATACCTGAGATACATATGTACACACATATACACACACACTAGCACACACACACATGTGCGCTGGGCACGCTGACAGCTGTGAGCAGTTAGTAAGCAACTCAAATGCGCAAATGTTTCTAGAAATATAGATATTTTTCGCAGTATTTTGCAATCATTGCATGCAAAAACGTTTTGCTATATTTAAAGGCATATTCATTTTAAATAAAGTATTCGTTTGATTTTATTACTTCAAGAGCATGTGGTTACTTAACATTAGTCTAAATATGATAAGTATTTTGCATACATATGTGACTATATAATAATAAACGAATATTTTAATAAACATTTGAATGCATTTTGGGAACTTTATTCAGCGTCATTTCTTTTTATTAGTGCGCTTATAAATCTAATTATGCAAAATGAACATAATTATATAACAGAAGTTATTTCAGTGTCTATAGACTCTGATGTAGAACTAGCCTTCTCTGACAACAAGCTATTATAACTTTCTGAAAACTGTTAAAGTTTTATTTATCAATTACTAACTATATAAATTGAGTATCACTATTCATTTTCTGAAATTTGCTAGATTTTCTTGAACTAAATTTTACCTTAGAATTTGTGATTTTGTTTTTATTTCACTGAACTCGGTTGATTCAAATGTGATTCTGGTGTGACTTAACTGTCTGTCAACAAGTTTGTTAAATATTTCGAAAGTTTTCTGCTGTCAAGGCTTCAATTCTGTGTCTCTTTCACAACATCTCAACATCGATCATTTTTGGCGCACTTTCACTCATTGACGTAAGTTTACACTTTCTCTTTTTGGATGCAACATTGGCTCATTGTAGCGCATATCCGTAATCGCCCACATCCTCAACTGGCTTGGCTGGCAAACCTATCCCGCTAGCCAGTCATCCATCCAGCAATCCATATATCCATCTTTTGGTGACAAGTTCAACCAATGAGTGCGCTTATTCCATTTGCTTAGATACGAACAAAACAACCACAACAGCAGCAAAGATGGCTGTAAAAAAGTGCAATTCACGAGATGAGGGAACAAGAAAAAATAAAAAAAAAAATATGAAAAAAAATCTAGGGAAACGGAAATTGAAAATCTGAAGCGTTTGGAAAGCGAGTGAGCTGTGAATCCTATTTCAAGTGCAATCTTCGGTTGCTGCAGGTTGAAAGTAATTCAATAGTTGGCGGCTTTGCTGTTACTGCTCCTGGCATTGAATGGCAATCGAGAGTGGCACGTAATGCCAACAATTGCCGTAGTGCAGCTCACCAATTCAAACAGCGCGAGGGGTGGTGGTGCTTTGGGGAAGAGTAGGGCAAGTTTACTCATTGCTTGCTTGCATTGCTTGCATGTTGCACGTGTGTAGATAACACGACCAAAGGATGCGACGGGTAGCAGTGAGAGGTAAGTGATGACTTATAGTGGTGGCACCAGCTGCGACATCAACTCCAGCAGCTACTCTGGACTTATGCTCGCATCTCTATCTGCTGCTCCTTGCTGCTACTTTTGCTGCTACTGCTGCTGCCACTGCTGCTGCCAGTGCTGCTCGTTGTTGTTACTTCCTGCTCGTCGCGACAACGCACACAAAATTCATTTATGTGCACGCAAATCCTTAATCCCTAGTTTTTGCTGCCTGTTTGTTCTTGTCTCTCTCTCTTTCTCTCTCTCTCTATCTGATTGTGTGTGTTTGTGTGTGTGCTGCCACAGCTGGAAACGTTTACGGAAATGACTTTTGAGCGGCTCCTCGGCATATGCCGCAGCCAGCGGATGGACAGACGAACGAGCTGACTGACTGCCTGTCAACTGTGGCACGGGCTTAGTAACAAAATTAAAGTGCCGCCTGCCAGTTTGGCCCCTTGACTCCAACTCCATTCCCCTTTCTCCATCCGCCCTTTCTCTCTCTAACTCTGTACTCCCAGTGCTCCAACGCACCTGCCACAGTCGCAGTCGCCTGCGCTCGACACAAGATTGATGTAGCATTCATTTGATGCGGATTAGTATTTTATAGCTGCACTTCAGCAGCAGGCAGGTGGGAGTGGAGGTGGAGAGTGGCTCTGCGATCTGTGTGGCCAGATTCGTGGACCCCTTCTGGTAAGTGTTCAACGCACAAAGAGGAAAAGAGCTTGTGCATTTTTTTCTTGCGCTCTTGTGCCTCGCATTCCTTGCAATTGATTGCCTCCGTTTCGCAAGGATGTGAACGCACGTCTATGTGCTCCATGTGTGTGCGGTGAGTTGTCCGTGTGTGTGTGTGTGTGTGTGTGTGTGGGTGGGTGTGGGTGTGGTTGTGGGTTATATGCATTGTCCGCAGAACACTGATTGGGGTCAGAACCATTCTTGATGGTTGTGTTTTGGCTGGCGGGAAAGGGATCTGGGGTTGGATTTTTGGGATTGAGGTTGCGATGTTCGTTGCTTGGGGGCCATTGTTTAGCTGTTAAGTTGCTTACTTGATTTGTAGCACAAATTCAATTCAATTGGCGCACTCGCAACGCGCTGCAACACTGTGCAACACATTTACCGTCGGGTTTCATTACAAGTCCAATACATGGCATTCATTTCATGTCCCAGAACATGGGATTCCTGAGTGGTGATTTCAAACAATGTATGCTTTTTAACAGATTAGCAGCATAATTAAAGATTCTTTTGAACACGTAACCAGATATACAATACAAAACGAAACAGAAATCGGCAGCATACAAAATGTATATTAGAAAATGTTTATTAAATGGCAAATTTATGTTTGCCATTTAGTTTTGGATGATGAAAACATAAATGACGCATACTTAATTGATTATACGCAGATTGTAAACACTATTTATTTGATAATACACAGAGAAGAAGCTCCCAGCTCTTAGCGATGATTTCATACCATATCGAGGCATTAAATCTAGAGTATTAACTATTCGCTGTAAAAGTAAGTCGTGAAATTAGCAAACCAATTCAAGTCTCTATAACTACTTGCTGGAGACCACTAACTTAGAAGAGCTTGGAAATAATTTGATAAATAATTTATTCAAGTTTATGGTTCATAAATACCTGTTGGCTGCCACCACAGATTTGTGGGCGTGGCACACGTGCCTTGAGTTAAGTTCAGTTTCGTGTTTTAGATTGTAAGCGAGACGTTCGCCACTTGTCGCTGCTGCTGTTGCTGCTGTTGCTTGTGGGGCTGCAAATTAATTAACTTTGATGCGGCAATGGATGTCTAAGCCATTTTTCCTGCCCCTGCTGCAGCAACACCTCCGCCGCCTTCCCCTCCCCCAATCACGCAGTTGAGCAGCAGCAGCAGACGAAACTTTGCCAAATATAAATTGTGTGGGCCCGTATGCAAAGGTTTCTTACGGCTGTGTGTGTGTAATTACTTGCACACCTGTCGACAGCTACACATTTACTCACTCATTTAACTGGTAGAGCGTTCGCTATCCTCTCTTTCTGCCTTGGGGGATTCCATCTGCAGACTCAGCTGGGTTAAAGTAATTTCGACCGCTCTTTGCCAGCCATTACATGTAACGGCATTTGCCTGCCTCCTGCCGCCTGCCGCCTGCCACAATTGCAAATGATTTCCCTTTCAGATCGAAACGAATGCGCCACCAGTTGGAGAGAGGTCTCCAACTCTGACTCTCAGTCTGAATCTGACTCTGGCAGTGACTCTGACTCCAGCTCCATTTCAATTTCCATCTCCGTATCCATATCCAGTGCGCATAAATTTTACTTGCACACACACACGAGCACACACACACACACACACGCATCTACACACCTATGTAGTCAGCGTTAAATGTTGCCGCTCTGTCTGATAAATGACCCTTGAACACCTTTAAGGCCCCTCCCTGCCATGTCCCTAGTTTGTGCCGCCCTCAAGGCATATAAATTGAAAGCTATTTATCATACATATACAAGTGTTATGCATATATATGTGTGCGGGTGTGTTGTTTGTGTGTGTGTGTGAGTTTCAGCCGCAGTTAACTAAGTTTTTGGTTGCGCTTGACTTGGCCAACTTGAAGCTCAGTCAAAAAAAAACCGGGCCCAGAGGAAATCCTCGGCGCTTATTACCTCCTCCTCCTCCAACTCCATCTCCTCCTTCACCATCTCCTGCTGCGTAGTGGCATGCTTCATTTAAGGTCACACTTCAAGTTTGTTGAGAATGCCTGCTGTTGAAGGATTTGCCAGGCACTTTTTTCTAAATATATATTTATTTTTTTGTATTTTCTTATATTATTAACTCAAGCATTTGACTGAAAATTTAATGCAACACTGCGCCGCATAAATTTTCACAACAGCTTTCTTGGCAAGAGGCTTGCTTTCCATTTGTCTATGAGTCTCATATGGCCCATAAAAAATTCGTATAATCGTCCCGGTTTTTTAATATTTTCGTTTTTATAATGCCATCGAATCTGAGCCGCAATCTCGAACTCAAGTCCAACTCAAATGGCAGCTGGATGCTATCCAAGACCATTGTTTTTTCTTTTTCCCGTAGTTAGCTGCCATTGCAGTCGCATGTGGTGCAATAACACTACTTATTCGAAATTCTTGTTGTTTTTGTTTTTGTTTTGCTGTTGTTGTTTGTTTCTGTTGTTGTTTTGCTGTTGCGCCCAAAAGAATAATGAAAATTGGTATTGTAATGAAATGTGTGCAGTACTCGAAAGCAGAAATAATATCCACTAGCCAGCCAAATGCTATTCAAATTGAGTGGTTATCTCTCAGTCTCTCTCCCTTCTTCTCTCTCACTCACACACATAACTAATTGGCTCTTTGGGCCAATGTATATGCTTTGAATTTAATTGATATTATATATACATATATATGTCTGCCGCACAGTTTTCAAGTGCATCCCTGATCATTTGGTTGTACAGAGCAATCGCTTTCCAACTAACATTCTGAATACCCTTCTAAACCTGATTTTATCTTCAGCATTTAATTAGCAAAACACGAATTGAAAGGTGGAATTAAATATGGATTCATCATATGTCAGATAGGTGTTTTAGTTCAATATAAACTGCTTTGAAGAACTTTGAATATTAGACATCTACATACATATATAATATGGCTTGCATAGGTGCAATCGCTCGGCTTTTAAAATTTATGGGGAAATTTTGATGTTCCGTCTGTAAGGGTATATAATCTTCGGCTTGCTGAGATAGTCGTTGTTTCCCTTTGTAATTGAATATGTTAACTTATCCAACAAATTATAGGACAGTTATCCAATCCAAATTAATTTATTTGAATAGTTTATTTACAAACAGCTAGTTTCGAACTATATTTCTGAGCTTTTCATATTGATGAGTTCGATTTGAATATCTTTCTTAAATTATTACATATTTGTTCAGCATATCCTTTTGTTGATGCAACAACTTAACTCATTCCAAATTAAACGACGAATAATTCAGTTGTAATTGAAAAAAAATTGACTACGAAGTGAATGTAACTCAAAATGCTCTAAATGCAGAAACTGTCAAATACCCATATTATACAATAGTCATATGCTCGTTTACATCTCGAGTCCATTAATTTACTTAATTAGTTGCTCTTCGAAGTTTTGTAGCTTTCATTAATTTCTTTTATCACTTGACTCTTGTCTGCAATCAGTGCATACAATTTCCATAAGTGCACACTCGACTCATTTCGCTCATCTACATATGTGTGTGTGTGTGTGTGTGTGTGAGTGTAGAACTGAGTGTGTGTGTGTGAGTGTGTGTGTGTCTATTCTTCATGTCCTTATCCCATACGTTGCTCGCCGTTGCGTCGCGTCGCTGCTCAACTTCAAGTCTCAAGAGCCCCCCAAATGCTTCCGGCATCAGTTTCTGCAACTTGGCAAACTTTGAAACGCATTTGCCATGCCTCACCCAAAGCGTTGGGTGCGTGGGGGGGGGGGGGGGTCGGGGTGTGATGGGTAGAATTTCGTGCCGTGGTCTGTTGGTTTTGGGCATGACAATTACAGCAACAACAAAAACGACAATAACAACCAATTTACAACAATGGAATAGAGCAAGAGAGCTAGAGCCGGATAAAGAGAGAGAGAGAGAGAGAGAGCGAGAGAGTGAGAGAGCTAGAGCAACAATGGGAGCAACAAGAAATGACAACAGATTTACGGCTACAAAGTCTAATTAGCGATAAAGACTGCTCTAATATTTGTCACTTGAGACCGAAAATAGCAGCCTGGCACCGCGCCTCTCTCCACATATTCCTGCCCGCCCCTCTCCCCTCTCCCTCTCTCTCTCTCTCTCTTTCTCTCTCTGGGGGGAATGCAGAGAGTTCTCTAGATTTGGTTAACGAAATCGCTGCCAAATTGCAGTGTTTTTTGGGCGCTGCTTGAAATGTTTCGCTGGTGCTGCTGCTGCTGCTCCTTCTGCTGGCAGCCAGCAGATTTTCCGGGTTTTGTTTATGAAAAACTGGTTAGCAGCAGGGCGGGACGGGAGTGGGCGTATGAGGCAAATGCGGATACAAAACTCTCGCCAGGCATTTCTTATCCACAGCCAAAAACAGTAGGCGTGGCTGGGCGGTAAGGGGGGCGCGAATTAATTGCAAAGGTGCGCTGAAGCAGGCGTTTGGGGCGGTGGCACTCACTTTAGGGGCCCATTAGGCAAATAGGAGGTGTAGCAGGATCAAGGAGAGCCAGCCTGGCAGAGGGGTTGTGCAACAGCAGCAGAGCAGCAGCTCATTTGGCATTTCGAGTGCTTTTTGACTGTTTTTATTGTTGTTTTGGTTTTTTGGTGTGGCTGCCAACAGCGATAAAATAAAGTACCAAAGCAAACGAGCAGACCAAAACTCACAAAACAAACACAAGCACACAAACACACACACACACACAGAGGCAGAGTGAAGAGTTGATTTTTTGGTCTAGCTCCAAAAAGTCGCTGGCCATAAAAACTTAACGCGTTTGACCATTTTGACCACAAATGATGCATTATCCCAGACAAGCCAGTTCAGCTGAACGCACAGGATTAGCTCCAAATATCACTCCAGGGACAACAAAAGCAAAGTCAAATTGCGGCCCTCGTAAAAAGAGGAAGAAAAAAATCGAAACTATTCGTTATCTATGGCAAGAAAAACAACGAAACTCATTTAGCTAGCATCGTTTTCTCGCTTATTGAAATTTTATGCAAAATGCGATGCCAAAAGACGTAACGGAATTTCCAACTTAGTGTAAGCGTTATGCCGTGCAAAATTACGGGACGAAACTGAACGAAACGAAATGAAACGAAACGAAGAAAATGAAAAACTCGAAACTCACGTCATGACTGGCCAATAATTTTCATGCTGGCCGGAGAACATTTTCCAATATTGCCTTCGGCCCCTGCAATTGGTGTTCAAAATTTATTTCACTTTGCACTGGCAAATAAAAATAAAGCAAACGCATAAAAAACACTTCAGTTGCGCCTAACGAATTTTGTACACACTTTCTATAATCATTAATAGAATCATTTCAAAGGCTTAATAAATATATGTATGAAAAGATAATTCGGTTTTCAATCTGAGGAGAAAGCTAAGGTCATTGAATAATTATAGTCGTATACTTTAAGGGAACCTATTTTGAATTGTTTTCGGATAAATTATTAAATGTTGTGAAATATCATAGAATAATTTTATTTTAAGCTTCAAGCCAACCATAAATGAATTCTTACGTTAACTAAATTAGTCTGGATGGTTATAATTTAATTTTAACAATATTTATATTTCTTTGTAACTTCCTATAGTAGCTGTGAAAAGTAGCTTAACTGTTAATAACATGAGTCAACAACAAAAATTATCACCTTTCAGCAAAGTGTTACAAGTTGCAGCTTAATGCTGTAATATTCGAATACCCTTGCCTAGAGTATGCCGGAGAATGGGCAGGCGGACGGAAGAAAAGAAAGGAAAAAGAATCGAGTGCGCGTAACAATGAAATTGATACTTTTCTTTTTTTTCTTTAAAAAAGACTAGGAGTTGTGGAGGGGGTGCGTAAAGTATTGCTGGGAGTAAACTGTGATGTTGCTGTAACTCAGCGTTAGTCAAATGGTGGGCGTGAACAGGGGTGGAGGGTATTGGGGGAGGGTTGTACAAGAGTGGTGGGGGGGGGGGGGGGGGGGTGAACGTCAGGGTATGAGACGTTTGCTACGTGCTGAGAATGCGTGAGAGATTTTTATTTGCCTGCCGGTCGAGGCTATCGATACACTCAGAGAAAAACGCACGCACACACACACACACACACACACACACATACATACACAAGCATTAGAATACATATGTGCGTGTCTTTAGTGGAGGTAAAGGGGGTGTCTAGGAGGAGCAGCTCGAGACATCAAGCATTCAAAAACAAATGGAAAAAGTAATGATTATTTGTTTAGCTAATGCCGCACAAAGTGGCCGCGGCAGGCAACGGCAGAACGAAAGGAAAGTAGTTGCCTCGTTCTCGGACAAGGTCCATGGTCCAAGTCCATGGCGCATACGCCCCGTGGCACATTTGATTGCTGTGCATAAATAATGTAATGCTATCGATTTAGCTACAGTTGCAAGTTCCGCCTACCTATCAGCTCTCTGTCTGCCTCAATTGTTGCTCATATTCTTCTTCTTCTTCTGTTTCATTTTGTATTTTTCTTTTTTTTTTTGTTCGCTTAGCAAATTAACAGCTGTGCGCAATATTTGCATATTTGTTGGCGTTCGTATGTGGTGTGAGGGGCGATTGGGGTGTGTGTGGGGGACAGTGAGGCGTGAGTGATCCTTGGCTGGGCATTTGTTTACCATTTCGATTTGGCACAATTTGTCACTGGCAGGCAGGCAGGCAGCCTGTCATCTTATGGCTTGTTAGTTGGGTTTTGTTTGCCAGCTTGTTTGCCCAGCCAGCTTATGGACACCAACAAGTGCCCCCAAACAAGACGACTTTAAAGGCTCCCTTCGGCTTTGGACACTTGCTGCTGCTGCTGCTGCTGCTGCTGCTGCTCTCGTGACTGATGTCTACGTGTGTGTGTGTGTGTGTGTGTGTGTGTGTGTGTGTGACAACAAGGCAGCAAGGCAGTCAGCCTCATCGCTTGTCACTCTCTGCCTCGTGTGTGTGAGTGTCCTCAACTTGCTGGTGCTGCTTCGTTGTTCTCGTCTTTGTTTACACAGTTCACCCAGTTCAGCCAGTTCAGCCAGTTCGTCCATGTTATTCTCTTTGCTTCCTGCTGGTTGTTGTTTTTCCTTCTGCAACTGGCTGGTCAAACGTGTGGCTGCTTATTGTTGCTGTCTCCGGTTTCTGTTTCTCTCTCTCTCCTCTCTCTCTCTCTCCTCCAGCACACTTTGCGCTGCTTTCGGTTAAGTGTCAATTTGATGCCTCTGCTGCCTGACTTGCCTTGCTACTTTTTCATGTTTCATGCTGGCTGCTTGGCTGCCATAAGTGCGGCATTTTGTACGCCCAGCTAAGCCACTAATGAGGCGGCCACCTGCCGCTGCCAATGCCAATCAACTGACAACCAGTCCCTAAAGATGGATACCCCCTCTCCCCATCACGCCATCTCTCAGTACGCTGCTTTGGTATAAACACTAAAGTAAATTGCTTGGTAATTAGTATGAAAAATTGTGTGAATACTTGAAAGCAGCGCTGATATGTCCGGACAGACTGGACGACAAATAGATGAGCAGTAGCAAGTGGCAAGTTGCTACACTGAGTGCATCTAAATATAATGTGATAATAGTGGATAATATGTATGTGTTCTGTGATGATAGCCATTTAAGGCAAATGTGGATGAGGCATACTTTAAGAATTCAGAACGGAATTCAAAGGTTTGGTCATTTATTAGGTTAATCTGTAGTCCTCCTTTAAGAAAAGATAGTGTACCTAAATGATATAAATTAATAGTAAGTGGGAGCTCAAGAAAAATCATAAAAAAAAGTATCAGTGAACAGCTACGAGTTAGTAAAATAATACTATTAATTAATCTTGTATTTAATTAATTTAAGCGGTTTTAGAATCACTCCTGAGGTATGTGCTTGTGTATGATATTAATAGCAAATCCCAAATCTCAAGAAGAGCCCAATGAAATGCCTCACTCCAAACAGATTCCTTTCGCTGTAATCACAGATTGTTAAGAATCCGTTCCCTCATCACTCCAGCTTAGCATCTAGTAGATTATTATTATGACCATTGTTGAGCCCCCTTTTGCTGGTTAACTGTTCCATTTTATGTTTACCCATTGGAAAAACCTTTGACTTTGGGGGTGTGTCTGTGCATTTCCTTTTTTTTTTTGGGTTGGTTTTGCAGCATTTCTAATTTGATTTTGGTGAAAATCCCTTAGCACACCAAAAAGAAATTAGAAAAAACCCACTTCAATTTTTAATGAATCCAATTTGGTGTGTGCGTCTTGCATTAATTTCATAATTTTCTGCTATTAATTATAATAGAATTTTTCAGTCAGTCAACGGCTTCGACGCCGGTTGCCTTGGCTGCAAACTTTTTGCCACTCTCTCTCTCTCTCTCACTCGCTCTCTCTCGTCGTCGTCGCCGTCGTCGTATTATCGGCCACCATCATATGCCCGTAATTAAAACTTATTTCGAGGTTTTTGTGTAGCCAACAAACCAAAAACTTAATTCGCTGCTCGAGCTTCGCGCGTTCCTCCTTTTTCTATCCCCGGCGTTTTCCTCGCTAGAAATCAGTGTTGGGTTTGGTGTTGCTTGTTGCTGTTGGTTGTTGTTGGTGGTGGTTAACTCCATCCAAGAGCCAGCCTGCCAAAAAACACTTTAATACATCGAAATCTTAGCCTGGCTGTTTGCCTGCCTGCTTGCAGCACGTTCCTTAAGTAATGGATTCAATTATAAAGTTAAAATCCATGGCGGCTTTCGCCCGTTGCCCGTTGCCCGTTTGGTTTGGTGCCGCAATCCGACTGGAAATGATTCGCATAAATTCACAATAATTTATAACGAAATCCTAAGAATCCTCACCAGGTCTGATGCATATACGCAATATGTACCCCATGGCCTAGCTACGCTACCTACTATGATAATACAAAAGGCGGCTTCATTTACGTCGTCGAGCATTTTTGGTTTATTGGCACCCCATCGCACCCACTTCTCCGTACACCTATCTACGGTTTATTCGCCACGCTTGACCCTTTTGTTCGTTCTGACTTATGCCGATTATTGACTTGACTGTGTCCTGCCTGAACGGGAGCTGTCGCCCTCCTCGTCCACTTTCATATCAGCTACATAGCTGACTTGTGTTTGCCCCCTCTCTCTATCACTCTCTGTCTCTGCTTACTTTCTTTTACTTTTTAATTTGCCTTCAGTGATTTCGAAGACGATTTACCTGCGCTGGGAAAAATGTATTCCGTTCGACTGCATTCGCCGAAAACAAACTTTGCATTTACCCAGAACCAAAATCCCCTCTCGATCCTCTCGAACCCGCTTTCATTTCTCTGGTTACGGCTCAAAATCAATTGATTCGCATATCAGAGCTCTCTAAGCTTTCATTTCTTGACCCTTTTTCGTGCTTGACTTCTCGGCTCGCCATGCCACATCCTTCACTACACATCCTTCATCCTTGGAGGCGTTGCGGCCAGAGCTGGACATTAGCATGCTTTTGATGCGCCCACTTCTTGGTGGGGAACTGCACGAGCAACCGGCTGGTGTTTGGGCTCTCGGGTATTTGGTAGATAAGCAGTAGGAGCAGACGCTCGTTCACTTGACTGAAAGTTTTTCTTTTGCTTTTGCATCTTTTGTTGGCCCTCGTTTTTTGGCTTTGTGCGAAAAGTTTTTGGCCACCTTTTGTGTTTTTGTGCCAGCGACTTCTTTGGCTTTTGTTTTCGCAAGCACTTTAGCTTGGACTTTGATTTTTGACATTCTATTTGGTTTTGGCCCCGTTTACCTTGTGCCATTTATACGCATAAGCATATACACACACTTCAATAAATATATATATATATATATATATATAGCCCATTGTTTCGGCAATAGCACTATCGGTTATCGGAGACCAGCAACTTTCCACCTACTTCTGTCTCCCGTCTCCCCAATCCCATATAAACTATTTAAATGACTTGGGCCCCGGAAAACAAAAGGGCCACATTTCCACTTCAAGTCCCCAGTCTGTCTCAAAACTTGTTTACCCCCCAAAATGTAGCTTCAACTCACCCACCCCGGCCATTCATCAATCATTTTGTGCGTTGATTTTAATTTGTGCGTCGTTTCAACTTCGAACGGCGCTCACATAAATTATGCAAAGTTACCCAAGCGTCGCTGCTCTCTGCGATTCGCATTCAATGCAATTATCGTAAGTGCTACATAAGTCAAGGTAATCCATAAGTTTATGACTTTTCTATGCATAAATCGCGCAAACTTAGCCAAAATTCTTTGCCGCTCAACTTTCTTATTCGCAGGCGCAGGCAAAAAAAAAAAAACAAAAAAATAAAGCAAAAGGTAAAAACGCCAACGCATGTAAACAACTTTTAAGCTTCTCCTCTTTTTTTTCACTTTGCATCTGTCATTTCTGTAGACTGTTATAGAGCTTAGGGTATTTTGTGATCTAATCGAAATGTAGATTACCAATTGTCTTTTATTATATTTTTCATACATACATATATTTATATATATATATATTCCGTCTCTGCATAAAGTAATTAACTTTAGTTATTGTGAGCTTAGCAATTGATATTTTATATTTGAACATCTTCTTTTTGTAATTCTTTTTTCTTTTTTTGTTTTTAACACTTATTCTACAAATCCATAGTAGACCGCTTGACAGCAACCATTTCTTTTATATTATTTTCTTTAGCCCCTTTGGGTCCTATAAATTTTGAGATGGAAAACCCTTGCGACTTTTGACTATTGAAAAGTTTGTGCGGTTGCTTCTTAAAAAAGGAGCAAATATCAACGCACATATGAGAGAAATGTGACTAGAAATAAATATAAAAGCAAAGATAAATATGTGTCGAGAGAAAGATAAACATTTAGATAAATAATGGAATGGGATAATCAAGTATTGTATTAGGAAACGTATACGTATTATTAATGACGTATTTGTCCAATTATTTGGTATATAAACATTGGAATGGGATAGTCAAGTATTGCATGGAGATGATTAGAAGGTTTCTTAATGAGATTTATCTCCAACTATATTCTAAAACTTCTTGCAATACACATAAAAAAAATGTCATATATGCACAGCAACAACAGGTGTATATAATAACAACAATATTGCGTATATCCCTATCAAGTGTTAAGATTTCAACAATTTCGTAATGGATTTAGCGCATTATAAATATCGGTGGGGAAAATATCGTGTTGTTAGTGTATTTTCCCATTTGTGGAGGCCTTTGTCTAAATATTATTATTTACGGCTTAGGGCCAAAGAGCCAGCAGCGACAACTGTTACCCTGGCAGCACACCGTCCTGAACTTTAACCCCTTAAAGTCGACGTAATTCACTAAGCGAAAGCTGCTCGCAAAACAGACGCAGATGCAGATGCCACTGCGTGGGGAAATAACCAGCTGAGGGGCGGAGGGGGCCAAGCTGGAGATGAAACGTGCGTTGTCTTGTCGCAAAGTTTTTAAGACTTGCTTGACCGACCTTTGTCAAAAGTTGCTGGAGCGCATGAAAAATGATGCCACACGGCACGGGATGTGTTACAACACAGTTCTCTCTCGCTCGCTCGTATCTTCCAATATTCCTCTCTCTCTCTCCATCTCTCTCTCTCTCTCTCTGTCTCTCTGTCTCTCTGTATGTAAGGGTTGTGTGTGTGTGTGTGTGTGTGTGTGCAGACAAAATAGCAATTTGCGTTTTCAAACAAAACAAGCCGAGAGCAAAGCTTTGGTTTTTGTTACTGCCTTTTGCCTTGGTTCACAATTGATTGAAATCCCTAAGCGCACACCTTTTTTCTCCAGCGCTGTTTTCTATGTTGCTTTTGTTGTTTTCTTTTGTTATTGTTGTTGTAGTTCTTGTTGTTGCTGTTGTTGTTGGCTGGCTTAGCTGTGCCACAGAGAAACACACAACTTCCGCTTTCTTTAGCAAAAACAATAGAAAGCACATAAATTTATGGTTTCAGCATTGTGCTTTTGACACACAACCATGTGGGGTGTTGGTATCTAGGGGCGTGGGGGGGGGGGGGGGGGTGGTGAATAGGCCAGTAGTGTGTGTGGCAAGGGGACTAACGTTAAGGGGTTAATATGCCTGCAACCGCAAACGGGATTCGGATTTGGGTTTTGGCCCGGACGTGCAATAGAGTGGGCCGTAGCGAAGAGAAGTTGACTAGAGTTGACTTTTCTTATAAATAATTTTACTAAATGGATTTGGTATAAATGCTGACATTAAGCATGTGTGCGTGAATATGCATGTTTCTGGGTGTCTATATATGTATTTGTGTATGTGTGTGTGTGTGTGTGTGCGTGAGTGCGTTTGGTAGCTGCTTGAACTAATTACCTGCAAATTTATATTATTTTTGTTTAGAAGGCAAAATCTTGCTTACTAACTGCAACAATCAAAATTGGCTAAATTGGGAGTTTGGCTTCATAAATGTATTTATATACACTTAGTATTGGGAGTGTGCTAGAGTGTGTGCGGGTGTGTGTGTGTGTGTATGTGTGAGAGTGAGAGTGTTGGGGCTAAGTTTAATGGTTTTTCGGGGCATTTTCTTGCAGCTGTTTCGCTTTGTGGTTGCCAGCACTGTTGTTGCTGCTGCTGCTGCTGCTGTTTTTTTTGTTGTTGTTGTTGTTGTTGTTGCTGTGCGTTTCAAAATTTATGTTTGCTGGCTATGAAAATGAAATGACTGTGGTAAACATTTTAATTAAATCCAAGTTTGGCTTCTGCCTTCGTTACAACAATATATTTTGTTGTCGTTGTTGCCACTTTTGTTGACCTCTCACTCTCTCATTCACTCCCTCACTCACTCACTCACTCGGTTTTTTGTATTTATTTTTTTCTGCTCGTTGCTGTAGCAAATAAATTTTAATTTTATTTGGCCGCGTTTTAATTTGTTGTCCACATTTTTTTTTTTGCCGTTGTTTTTATCCTTCGCTTTGTATTTTTATTATTTCGCTGTGTTTTTATTCGCATTTACACTTTATGCATGTGCGCATTTATTTTGTTTGCTAGCTTTTCTATTGGCCATGATGCGGGTGTGTGTGCGTGGGTATAGGGTGGCCGCTGACAGCCGGTCAAGTGACATTTCCCTCTGAACATTCACACACAAACAGACTCACACACACACACACACACACACCCCAAAGGGAAGAGAGAGAGAGAGAGAGAGAGCGAGAGTGAGAGAGAGAGAGAGAGAGAGTGAGAGAGAGATAGGGGAAGAGCACGCAAATATGAAATGCAAAACAAACTTTGCAGCTGTCACTCAAAAATGAGATTCGCAGCGGCCGACAGCGAACAAAGCGATGCAATGAACATGCCAAGTGCTGATACAGGCTGGGGCACAGTGGGGAGGGGAGGGTAGAGGTTGATATCTGAGTGGGCTGTGTGTGCAGTGAGAGAAATGTGAAATGGTTAATTGGGCGGAATGGTATTTGGGTATGCGAATTGCATGTCGCTATATGAAACGAATAGTTCGCAACGAAAACATCAGCAGCAGGAACAACAGCAGGGGTTAGAAAGGTAAATGAAAGGTTGACGGACAGTTAATTTCGGGCAGTTGATTGAGTTATGAGCTGCGCACACACACAGACACACACACACACCCAGTGCAAGAGGGGAGGGGAAGATAGGTGACAAATGGAGCTGATTGCCAATACACGATTTTCATTTTGACAAATGTGCAACGAGTCAGGAGACTTTATATGTGACACATGCTTCTAGCAGGTGAGTAATTTTACTGAGCGGTGGTCCCCTAGTCAGTTCATGCTAAATTTTGAAGAATAGAAATAAGTCTTAATGCTGGCTCATATGCCAATTTTATGTTATGTTGTACTTGGGATTTGCGTAATTTTCGTAGTTTAATTTTTATTAAACATTTCAATAATTCTATGCGTGCACTTATCTGACAGTGGACATCGAATTCTAACATGAATTTCAACCCAAGATCGTGTGGAATCTCAACTTTATAATCTTTCATTCTTATTCAAAAAAATTTTTTAAATATTTTTTTTTAGCAAATTTTATTTATTTGTAAGCTAAATATAAAGTATAATTCAAAGTATGGAACATTTCAGTAAGCTGCAGTACTTTTTTTTCCGAACGACTTAAAAAAGTATTTGTAAACAACTTCTGTGTCAGTTTAAATATGCAAGGCACAGCTTGAAACCTTGCGAACTTTTGCTACACACTTGCACCGTAAATATATGTATAAGCTCTTAAATTGTGAAAAGTAATTGCAAGTAGCCAGGAAAGAGCAACTGCAAAAGTGTTAAACACTTTTTTGACATTTAAACTACACATCACCGAATAATACAATGCAATAGCTAAAGAGAACTAAATAAGTAAACTAGCCAACTGGCGGCGACAGCTCATAAATTGGGCTTTACTCAAAAAGGCACGCTTAACTTTTTGCCACTCTATGCTTCAAATGTATATATACACATACATACATACATGTATGTGTATATATGTGTGTGTGTGTGTGTGAATTGGGTAGAAAGGTAGAAAGTTTTGCTGACATGTTCTACACCTGCAGCTAATTGGCAGGCCATTGAATTTCAAATGTCGAGCGAGCCACCCCATTAAAACTTAAAGTGTAGCGAGCACATTACACATTCCACACCTTATACACAAGTAAACGTAGAGAGAGAGAGAGAGAGAGAGAGAGAGAGAGACAGAGAGAGAGGAAGAGGGGGGCAGTGAGTGAGTGAGTGAGAAAGGGTGTGTGTAGCCATCAATTTGCATGCCACACACGCATAGCGAGGACAGTAGCACCGAATCAAAGCCACTTTCATTGCCTCCACCGCCGACTCTTCCTGCTGCGTCTCTCGTCGTCATCGTCATCGCCGTCGGCGTCGGCGTCCTGCACTAGCGCCAGTTGCTGTTGCCTGTTATTTATGGCCACCGAAACTGTCATAAGCAAACAAATTGTTTTTTATTGTTCATAATTATTGTGCATACTTATGTAAATCACGCAACGCATTCTGACTTGTTTCGTACCGTTGCATGCCACCCCCACACACAGACAGACATGCTGGCAACACTGCTGCTGCTGCTGCTGTTGCTGTTGTTGGTTTTTGCTTGCCATAAGCGCAACTAGTTGCTATTTGCTGTTGCTGCGAGTGTGTGCGAGTGTGTGACTGCGTTTGGTGTGGCAAAAAATCGTTTGTTTTATTGAATTTTTATTGTAGTTTGAATTTATGACGCGACTGCTGCGCATCCAGTCGACTGGATTAGGGTTTTCTTTGCCAGCTTTTGGCGGAGATGACTTTATCGGCTTTTTGCTGCATTAAATCGGGTAACTGGGCCCCAGCATCGCCAGCAATAGCAGCAACAACACCAGCAGCAGCACCAGCAGCAGCAGCAGCCTTCTTTCCTTTCTCCTACTCTGCCTCCCCTTGCACGCTGTTTGTCTGGCAATTTTGTTGAAATAACTTCAGTTTTGCGTTTGTGTGCGTACGTGCCACTCTGAAGTGCGCTTACTCTGGCTGCCAGATTAGCTCGGCAAAAGCCGCAGACAACAGCTGCCGTGGCAAGTATAGCCCAGAGGGGGCCAGCAGAGGCAGAGGCGGAGGCAGCGGGAGAGGCAGCGGGAGAGTGAGAGCGAGAGCCCAGTTTGGGGTAAAGTCGGCACGAAATGGTTGCTGGTTTTTGTTTTTGTTGAGCCTTGAAGCGTGTGCATGTGAATAATGTCCAGCAATTGTCTTTGGAGTTGGGTCTGGCGTTTGTGTGTTGGGTTTTGTGTGCTCCACAGACGACGTCATTTATTTATGGCGCGCAAATTTTTATGAAGACCGTAACCGAAAAAAAAAAATAACGAGAAAAAATTAGTAACTTTCGTTTCGCGGTGATTTCGTTGGGCCGCAAAAACATGTTTGATGACGTCTCCCTGACATTTCATAAACTTCCTTCTTATTGAATATTTACCACAAGTCCACACTGGTTTCTGCATCATTGTTGTTCGAATGTTTTGCTTATTTATTTCCAGAGAGCTTACGCGATTACTTTGGCCGCTACGGCGACATCTCCGAGGCAATGGTCATGAAGGATCCCACGACGCGCAGATCCAGGTGAGTTTCTAAATAAACCTAAATAAACCCAAATCAAAATGTTAATCTCGACACAAATCAAAGGCTGTCAAATTTGTGGCGTAAGCCATCAGAACATTGCAACAGATGCTTGACAATAATTTGGGCAAGTGTTGAGTGACAGTAACATTAGAAAGTTGCTTGAGCCAAATACGATTTATATTTAAACTTTAGTTTGCTGTTTTACTCAAAAATATCAACAATTATATTCTCAAGTTTAAGTTCAGATATAGTTTAGCGAAGAAACGCAGATCCAAATTGTTTGCTACTTTAAAATCGTTTCACTTTTATCGGTTTCAAGTTTGAAGTGTGCTCAATGCATTTAATAAACGTTGTAATGATTATATATATAAATATATATATATATTTGTATATTCAATTAAAAATCATTTTGCCAACACTTTGAAAGGCAGATTTCATGCTTTGCCTATTTGGCTTTGACCAGACACTGATTATTATTCTGGTAAATCTCGGTGACCGCATTTTTACCTTTCCAGCTCTGTTATTGACCCTTGTCGGCAGCGTTGCTCTTTCGACTAGCCATATACCATTCCCGGCTTTAAGTTGTTGTTGTTGCTGCTGTTGTTGTTTATGACCATGCACGATTGCATCCATTTCCAAATTTGAACAGTTTGGTTAACCGCTAATTGGTTTTAATTTTCATTGATTTTATTTCGTATTTTTTTTTTTGCGTTTCTCGATGTTGCTTTATGTATGAATATATGAATATATGTATATATATATATATATATATATATATATGTATATAAGGGAGCTACTCACCACCTGTCCATGTCTCTACTCTTTCCATCTCCTGTCGCTTCTGATGCTGTGCTGTGTTGTATTTATTCGAATCGTTTGTCATTTGTTGCGGTTTCGTTCCGCTTTTGGTTGGCTGTAGACCCAACCAGTTTGGCCCATTTTTACCTCTTTCCGAGCTTATTCAAAAATGCTTAACGTAAATTAGCTGGTTTCTGCGGACAGTATGAATAATGAGCGCCATTTAATGAGTCAATTGCAATTGAATTTGAGCTGCGATAATCAGAAAATAAAACCCCGACAGTCACGACATTGACAGCTTTTAAACTAGTGCGTCACTTTACGAGTGTGTATGTGTGTGTGTGTGTGTGTGTGCGTGCGTGCGTGTGTGTGTGTGTGCCTGTCACTCAAATTAAGCGTTTTATGGCGGCGCACGCGGCGTATGCGCAATTTTAACACACGCTAAGTGAAGCGCGTGCGAAAGTTAAGCGCATTTTTTTCTCCTGGTTAAAGGACTCTGTTGCAGAAAAGCAAAGGGAGTGAGAGGGAATAGAGGGGAACAGAGGGGAATAGGCAACAATGGCATGCCAGAGCGAAATATATCCTTGTTTTAATTGAATTTCGTCTAATGTCCTGTGCTCGAGTTTTACAGATCCAAAGCAACACACACACACACACACACACAATCACACGGCTCAGGTTAACAAGCGCCTCGCTGTTTGGCAAACTTTATGCCACATTCTTCAGCTACAGCTGCTCCTGCTGCTGGTGCTGCTGCTGCCATGTGTCCTTTGCCTTTGTGCATGTCACGTTGGCTGGCAAAATTTTTATGAACTGCGTGCAACAGCAGCAACAACAACCGACTACTGGCAACACTAACAACTCCGCAGCTCCATTGGCTGGTGTCTTAGCAGTTCGAGCAGCAGCAGCACCAGCAGCAGCAGCAGCTGGCAACAAGGACAACAGGCAGTATAAGGGCAGAGAGGGTGGTCGTGAAAAATCTAAGGCCCCATGTAGTTGTAAATTCCGCAGCTCTATTTGTTGGCGTTGTCGCTTGATGTCGTTGCTGATATCATCGTGTCAGGGATTTCTAGCAAAATTTAATAAAAACTTTATGTCGCTTAAAAGAATGTTTATGGAAATTTTTCACTTAAACTTGCGCAAAGTAATAAATGTAAACAGAATTCCTGAAAAGGTGCGACAACAAAATTCAAACTGAGAGCAACAGCAGCAGCAGCAGCAACAACCAGAAACCAGCAACAAGCTGCACACATAGTTGTTATTGTTGTTGCTGGTGTTGCCGCCGCAGCGAGAGTCAACAGTGCGGTTAATAAATATGCGCACCAGGGCAGACAAAGAAAGCATTGCATACTTGTAGGATACACTTTCTATGGGTGAGTGTGTGTGTGCCTGTTGCCGGCTTAGAGATAGAACGCCAGAATAGATTGAGATACATGGGCTACGATATGGCAGCACTTCTATTCTTTCGTTCGTTCTCTCTCTCTCTCTCTCTGTCTTCCACTCTATATATCTCCCACTCTCCATATCAGTCTGTCTCTGGTGTTTTCTGTCTGTTTGCAAATGAGATTGTATATTACAATAAGATGGAGTGAAGTACAAATTAGAAAACTTGCAAATAAATTTAAAAGCACAAAATGAAAGCAGCACAACAGCAAAATAGAATTAATACAAAACAACAAAAAACAAAAAAAAAAAGAAAAAAACCAAATAAAAAAAAAACGCTCTGCAGGGCAAAAGCAAATGGCAAACAAAACACATTCAGCAAACGTTAGATGTGATACATGGGGAGCCGGAGGAGGAGGATGGGTATGAGGAGGTGAAAACTGAGGGAAATTGTGAACAAAAAATAGCAAAACTTTTGCAACTTAAGCGAGTTTTTTCCCGTTGTTGTTGTTGCTGTTGTTGTCGCAGCGGCAGAGACAAAGCGGGTCGCTGAAGTGCAACAACAATAAAAATTGAGTAAAATGGCAAATGGCAGCTGTAGTAATGTTTGGGGGCAGGGGTGTGGGAGCTGCGAATAGCTATGCCCCCTGCTTGCTACCCTACAGCAGCACCATAAGTAAATCCAAACAATTTATTGTTGTACTTTTAACATTCTTCTCATGCGCATTGTTGTTGCTGCTGTTGCTGCTGCTGCTGCTGCTGCTGCTTGTTGTTGTTGTTGTTGCCTGCCACCATTGAAGCAAACATAAGCGACTTTTCAATGAGTTTCGAAAGTTATTGAAACATAAATTATATCGCACGGCGCACGCACGCCAAACGCAGACCCCGAGACCCCACAGCTCTAGCTGGCGCTGGAGCTGGAGCCAGCCAACCAACCAACAACCACAAGCAATCCCACAAATACGCCTGTAGCTACGGCAGCAGCAGCAGCAGCAGCAGCAATACAAACAATAACAGCAACACCCCTTTTAAGGCTGGCGTCGGGGCACGCGAGGTGTGGTTGAGTGGTTGGGTGGGTAAAGAGGCGGCAGTTGCTACCTTACGCATTTTTGTACATGGCAATTAAGTTAAATTTTTCTTTCTCTTGTTAATGTTTTCCATGCCCTTGCTTTTGGCTGCCAAGTCTCATAACATTTGTCATGCAGCTTGCAACGCAACAACTTACACAAACAACGTCAAGTTTCTAGTTACCTTTTGAAAAAGTATAATGAAATGTGAAATGCGTGCAAATAAAAGTTTTTGTTAAGTAGTTCAGTGTCAAAGCCTGGCGGGAATTTGAGTTATGTTGGTTATAACTAACTGCATAACTAGGTGAAACTAAGTAGCAAATATGAAACTGTTTATAAGCATATTTAAAAAGTTAAATGATTTTAAAGTGGGTTTAATTTTCTCAGTGTGTTGTTAAATCTATTTTATTAACAAATATATGTTGCTCAAGCCAATTTAATTTAGTATTAAAACAAGATACTTGCTTAGTAAATTAAAGGCAATATTAATCAAGAGGCCAACGAAATAATAAAAAGCTGTCACTTTAAAAATAGTTTCAGTTTTGATATAGTTACAGCTATAAATATTTTGTGTCCATAAGCGATTTTTTCAATAGTTACATAATTATTGGGAGGGAGTTCTAGTGTCGACTAAGCAAATATTTGTTCACATTTTCATTTTGGCAGTTTGCTGCTCGTTTTTTCCTACACGCGCCAAAAGTGGTATTTTATTTATATGCTGGACGCTCAGCGAATGTTTTATATGTGTGTATAAATTTACCTGGATCTGTATCGAAACGGCAATATAACTCAGAAGCACATTTGCTGCACAATGCTGCACATAAATTTAATAGGTCTTAGATAAGAAGTCCTTGTCGAAGAGTAAACACAACACGAAACACTTTCAAAACCATTAACTGTTTAGAATCTATAAACATATACAGGCTCTGGCAAATTTGTGAGTTTTCCTGTGTGTTCGTATACAGATTGCTGACTTTAAAGTCGCAAATCATAAGTAGATGTGTTGAAATTTGAATCTATGATTCAATCAAAAAGCGAAGGGCTTAAATAAGAGCATCACATAGCTAGCTAAAATTAAATTATGATTTGCTTGTAACAGGATCTTTGTTAAGCATTCAAAGCGAGTACAAGATTAATTTGCAATTTAATTATCACTTTCAGTTAGTGTCAAGCGAGGCAAATTGCTTGTGGCACAATATACAGTTGAACGTTTGGCAAATGATTTTGTAATTACAAAACACATTTCACAAATGCATAACTGCAAATATTCTGTATACATCTGCCCCTTTAGCGTTATCCTTTTGATTGCCATTTAAGGATAAGTTTAATTTGTGCTCTCAGAGCCACAAAATTCCACAGCCACTTTAATGTTATTTATGAGCGTTTGTATACAGCGCCATAAGTTTCTGTTTCACATCAGGGCTTTTGGCACTTCCCTCTTTCTCGCTCTCTCGCTCTGTCGTCTCTCTTCCCTCGTTCCCGCTCAGTTCTGTCAGCTTCAAATCACTCATTACACTTACCACAGCAATCCAAAAACGTGGCCATAATTAACTCAATTTAATCGCCCTCCTTTCTCGTCCGCTCGACGCTTCAGTGGCTCACTTGTGTTTGTCATGTCGCAGCAGCAGCAGCAGTAGCATTCAGTTAGCCATCCCTCAGCCCTCATCATGCTGACCTTCATCCGGCTCAGTTAACCTCACACTTCTGGCTGCTGATTCCTATTTTCAGGAGCTGAGCTCACACTTGACCACTCGACGATTGGTCGACGGCTGTTTTGGCAACGACGCTTTGCCCTTTTCATGTTAATTTGCAGCACAATTCCAAATGGGTTTATACATATGGATATACATATATATATCTATATATATATATATATATATATATGTATATATGTATCTTTTTTTTAAGCTCAACTCAACTGCATATGTTTTGTGTGTGGCTGTGTGCGAGTGTGTGTGTGCGAGTGTGTAGCAATTTTTCATCATTAATTATGGCGTTGGCTGTGGCAAACATCAGTCAGCCGCACAGCAGCAGTAGCAGCAGCCAGCTTCAAACGGTGGCTGCAACAAACGAAGACCATTAGGACTTGCCTCCTGGTGCCCCTAACGCCCGCACGCTCTCTCCTCCACCACCCTACCCACCAGAGTTGCCTTGCCTCTTGTTGTTTGTTGCCACTGTTGTTGAGATGTCAGTCGCACACTCGGATGTTGTCAACTCGTGTGCATGTGTGTGTTTGTGTGTGTGTGTGAGTGTGAGTGTGTACATGTACTTGTACAGCATCACAACCTGCCAACGGACGCCCCCCCCCCCCCACCCATTTTTGGTGTCCCTGGTCACCCTTGCTGCCATTCAGCTGGCAGCATTGTTACTGTTGATTATTTCATGCGCTTTCCTCGCGTTTTTATGCGCATTTTATGTTTGTATTTTTTGGCCGCCTCTTCTCAACGAGACTTTTATAAAGAAAGCCCCCGAAAAGTAAAATACTCGTATGCCCAGCGATTTATTTTTATGCCTATATCAGCATGGGCATATTGTGTCTGACATGTCGTGCAGATAACACATATCGCGTATATGTTCGCAGTTTGAATTCTCAATTAGCTGGTGAGGTTTTTTTTTTTGCATTGAGTAAAAAAATTAACTTACACAAAATCAAAATGATCTAAATTTGGTAATATTTAAGCAGAAAGATGCCAGTGTTTCTTATGTTCTTAAAAAAATATGCTTTACAAATATAATTAACTGATTAATGATTCTTTGAAATATAGAAGAAATGTTACGGTTGACCTTTTCGAGGAGTTGCAAATAAATTTCAAAAAAAATTCAAATTAACGTATCTTTGTAATAATTTTAACATTGCCATCCATTATAAATGCCATCTTAAGATGTATTATACTAAAAAAAAAAGATGTGGAAAATGTAAATATGGAATTATACATAAATCTTAATAGTCCAGAAGACAATACAATTCAACAGCAACTGCAGGGTATGATTAAGTCGTGCTAACATTTGAGTAATGTTGTTACTTATTATATTTTTTACGAGCCCTCACACCATTGTAATTGCTTTGCCGCAGCACTTTTACATAATAATAATAATAAAATGAATTATAAAATAAAGTTACCTTTTCGTCGGGGGCCAACTAAATGATGTGCCCCTGCCCCAATCCCTGCTCCAATTCCTGCCCCATGTCCCTGTCCCTGTCCCAGGTCTCCACATTAACAAAAAGGCAGCGTGGGCTGGCCAAAAACAGCAACAAGAAGAAGAAGAAAAGGAAGAAGAATTTAATGTCTGCATCGCGTCACAAAAGAAGGCAACACTCAAAATTGACATTAGCAGCAGGCATACGAACCATAAAAACATAACAAATGGGCGCCCATAATGTGTGTCCTTAAACTGTCACTAAATCGATAAATTTTCATAATGGCCGGGCCATTTAAATATTTAGCCAGGAGGACGCAAGACGCAAACCCCTTTTGCAAGTAGAAACCAATGGGAACGCCATTTCTTTTCTTTATATTTTTTTTTTTACTTTTCGCTGGATTAATCAAATTACCAACGACCCGCATAGATAGCCAGTCGATCTAAGATGGGTGATAGAGCAGAAGGACGGGGGTGTCATATCAACGCAAGGGCACGCACCGAGACCGGGTCTTAAAGGAGCCGTTGACGACTTGGAGGCGGTTACCCGACTTCGGTGTATTGTGCTATCCTCTCTGTTGTGGCAAAAGGGGCCTGCTTTGTTGAGTAGCTCAACTGCCAGAGCAGCTTGGCACTCACGCAGGCCCAGTTAAGTGTGCGTGTTCAAGGATGCATTTTGGTGCCCAGGCAAGCGACAACAACAACAACAGCAACACAAACAGCAAGAACAACAACAGCGACAACGACAACGACAACGAAACGAGACAAAGGCATAAAAACGTGCAAAATGGGCGTGGGCGTCCATAGGCTTATAAAATACGAGAGGATGGGTATGAAGATGGGGCCCATCCAAGGCAGGAAGCCACTTGTGAAAGTTTCATGCACGCGGCCCCACTTCACACGACAGCTAGCTGGACGAATTTAGGGGGCTGGTGCAGAAACAAAAATAAAAAACACTGTGTAGGAAGCACCACAAAAGCATCGTCGTCTTCGTCGTCGTCGTCGTCATCGCTAAGGTAGAGAGAGAGAGAGAGAGAGAGAGAGAGAGAGAGAGAGAGAGGCATTAGAGCGTCTTGGCGTCCTTAGTCGAGGCGAGGCAGCTGCAAGTGCTTGTTAGTGCGCTCGGGATTGACGTTGACTGTAGCCAAAGCTTAGAAGTGCCACCAAAGCCAGTCCAGTTAACCTCCTTCTCCTTCTCCTTCTCCTTCTCCTCCGCCTCTTCCCTATCCTCCTCCTGCCGTGCTCCGGCTCAACACCCTTAGACGGTCTCGCGCTGTGCATCTTGAGTTGCATTCCTTGGCAATTGTTTGGGCGCTTTTGTTTTGTTCTGCAATTTTTACACGAAAAAGTCATTTGAATATGCGTCGTCGGCGTCGTCATTGTCGTTGTCGTTGTCCTCTCGACTGCCTTACTCACTGCATCTCTTTCTTTCTTTCTGCCTGTCTCGCTCTTAATGTTTAGTTAGCCTTCAGCTACTTTGCTGCCTCTCGTCGTGCTTACAGCAGCAACAGCAACAGCAACAGCAACAGCAATAGCAAAAGCAGCAACAGCAAGTTGCAAGTTTTAGTTAAGGTTGAGGGCATGACTTGCGGCTGCCATTAATGTTCTCTCTGCGCTGGCAGCCTTGACAGGCGACGGCTGCAACAAATGGTGACAATAAACAGTACATTGTACGTTGCAACAAACCGTCTTGTGTGTGTGCATGTGTGTGAGTCTGCCGCGCGTCAATGCGAGAACAGGCGTCACTTGTCCACTTTCGTCATTCCATCGAGATTTGTTCAGACTAGCTTACACTTTGGATAGGTCGGTTGAATTATTAACATTTAGCCATTATGTCTGGGTTATAATTGTAGTTAAGTGTAAGTTTAATGTTGCTACTATATGACGTCGTTTTTCTCTGTTTGTTTATAATTTGCCTACAAATTATATTCTCAAAAAGTGCTTGTACGTCACTTCAAATCCTTCCAAAGTCAGAACTTTGTCAGAACTGAACCGATTTTTAGGAACCACGACTTCTTAGTCATGGCTTTACCTCTACATTAATATTACATTTGAAGTTGGAAACTAGAATCCATGCTCGAAATTGTGCGCTCTAAAAGACTTTCCACAGCCATAACTTTGTCCAAACTGAATCGTGATTTAACCTCTGGAGCATTTCATAATAAGAGTATGCCCCCAAAAAGTGATATTAGGAGGGGTCAAGACTTACCGATAGATTTTTAATCATGGGTTGCCCTAGTAAAAGTAGTAGTACATTGACATACCGACATCTATTGTACTTGATAACGGTTAAAGACCCAAATATAGCTCCCGTTTAAGATATGTAGGGGCTCGTATTCTCTTGCATTCAATACCTATCGAGCGACGTGCAATTATCTCAGAGTTAAGAGTCCTTTGGGACATTTTGGGCTAATCTAGTATCAGTATACTAAATGTGCTTACCGTACGCTGTCTTCGGAGCGCATTATCTCTCTCTCTCTCTCTCTCTCTCTTTCTCTCTCTCTCTCTCTCTCTCTGACTGCTCAGGGCTGAACATATGTGTACATATGTGCGTTTCAAATATCGTATTCAGAGTGCCTACCAACAACCAGTAAGCGAGTATTAACGGACTATCTTCAGTGCCTTTGTTTGCGAGGGGGAGCGAGTAAGGGATGGTGGGGACAGGCGCTTATCTCAAGTTTGGCCGTTAGCGTTTAGTTTTGCAACATATCCACACACACTCACACAGACACACACACTCACACAGACACAAACACACACGCACACATGCTGGCTCTTGGCAACACCTCTGACTGAACTTTGACCGTTTGGTAACTCATTTAGTTAGATTATTTACGGTAATCCAAGAAGCAAGCTGCCTGCCAGACTGTCAGCATGCCCCACACACACACACACACACACACACACACGCACGTAGGGACCAAGCGACTAGCCAAAGTGCACAAATATTCAGATGGCGATTCACTGGTTTTGCTACCGGCCTCTGCAAGGAACAGGAGCAGAAGCAGGAGCCGAAGCAGCAGCAAACAAGCAACCCATAGGCTAAATACATGCAAGTTGTTTTGCTAAATTGTGCGTAAGCCAGCAATAGCAACACCAACATCAAGAACTACAACAAGCAGCAACATCGAATGCAAACAACAACAAACAACAAGGATCTGGCTGCTACTAGGAAACTTTCTCAAGCTCTGCATGGCAATTCAAATAAGACTTTTATGTTGCTTTCAGTTGCCTTGCAACTGTTCTGCTGCTGCGACTCTTGAGGCTGCCTCGTAGCTGCTGCTACGTGTTTGCGGCGTGTGTGTTACATGATTGCCACGCCCCCGCCCCCTACCACCTTAGCATCCGCCTCGTCTCGCCTTCAGTTGCCCACATCCAGCTGCTGCTTACCTTAGCAGCTTGTGCGTGCGCTCATTAGCATTCTGAAACGGCTTTATAAAATTCAACAAGCAACAATCCAACGAACCAACAACAACTATAGCAATAGCAATAGCAATAGTAAAGCAACAGCAACAGCAACAGCAACAACAAACCAAACCACGCCAAACCAAAGCACATCCCATGCACAGCACCAAAGCCACCCGTCTTCGTAGCTGCCACTTCACCTTCCATGTGGCCAGTGCTGGCTGCATGTTTCTAGATCCCTTAGTCGGCATGTCTCTGTTTGTTAAACTAAACACCCTGTAGGCATAAGCTAAAAGGGTAACCTGCACTTTAATACAATAAGCAGATCATCTTAAAGAGAAATATAAACATATATAACGTGTTCCTATAGCTAGAGCAATATAATTCTGTGTAAATAAAATAAGAAACTAAAACAATGGCAATCAATTTATGCTTAACAATTTTTGATGGCAGTTTGAACCAGATAATTTGTTGTGTATTGAATACATATAGGAATACAATTTATCCAAATTTCAACATGCGGATACATTTCGAGATTCTGCAATATAACTTCTAAACTGAGAGTTCCTTAAGTCAAAAGAAAAGATGCCATCGCATAAATTAAATAAAATAATATGGTACTATTGTACCACATGTGGAAATAGTGCTCTCACCTTTCTTGCTGTATTTATTGGCCATAATTCAATTATACTTAAACCTTTCGAAATGTGATAAGTTTGTAAAGTGAGAAAGTGATAAAATAATATAAATTGCTCCACAATTGCTAATGGAAAATGGAGGAAGAGTTGAATAAATAATATTAGATAAGCTGAAAGCTTTTTGAATGAGGTTTTGGTTTTTAATGAGCTAAATTCAATTTAACGAAAATAATTCCAGTATTTTAAGCCTCTTAAGCTGTCAATCTGTCAGAATGGGGTAAAGAAAGGGCGTTGTAAGGAATTATGACTTAATTGTTTTTGATTGATTTGATTTCATTCCCACTAAATCCACACATTTTTTGTCGGCTTTAAAAACATTCATATATTGTCTTAAGTTCAAATATTATGAAAAACTTAAACGGAAATTTGTAAACCGTTTATTTTCCTAGAACTAGTTCTTGTGTAGAGTATGTTATAGTCGTCTTTATATTGCTGATTGTTGTTGTTTTGCATTTTATTGTGCACAAAACACACACACACACACACATACACACACAATACACTAGCAAACATGCACAAACTCTTATGCTGTTGTTATCCTGGTCCTGTCTGCTGTCTCTGGTTATTTTTTTTTTTTTGGTGCTCTTGCCCAGCCTCGAGTTGCATAAATTGAATCTGAATTTGTGAGTAAATTGCACACAGGAGACACATTATTTTTGAGTTTTGCCTTGTAAATTTGTGGCTTTTCACTTTGGGAGAGACAATGAGCGAGAAAGAGAGCGAGACTATGAAACAAAGCGTTTCGTTTATCGAGAAAGAGAACAGAGACAGATAGACAGAGAACGAGGAAGCGAGAGAGAGAGAGAGAGAGAGAGAGAGAGAGAGAGAGAGAGGAGAACAGGGAAATGCAGACATTGCAACAGTCTCTGGGCTTCAACTTTATGTCACTTTGCATTTGGCAATTTTGTGTGACCCACTTGACTGGGAGACACAGCCACGCCCACTCTTCGGCTGCCTTTTGGGTTAGCCGCCCACATTTAAATCAATATTAACAGCGTAGGCCTCTTTTCTAGCAATTGCACTGCACAAATTGCTCCGTCTATAAATACGGGCTGAAATGTTTATTTAATATGTGCCAGGCGGTGCCAAGAACAACGATTTGCGAGCAACGAAACCCACGCTTCCAGCTCAAGCTTGGATTCAATGCAATCCGATTGTGCGGCAACCTTTTTCCATATGCAAATTGTTTTTATAAAATTTGCAGCAAGCATACATTGTTATTGCTTTTGTTGTTTGTTTGTTGCTGTAGTTGTTATTGTTGCTATTGCATAGCAATTTGTGTACACAAACTTCTTGCAATAAAAAGCCAAGTGGACAAGGAGCAGCTGTGTAGAGAGAGAGAGAGGGAAAACGGGGAATGGAGATGGAGAGTGGTATAATCAAAACCGTAACAATCGCCACAATTGCAATAGAATCGACGTTAATTACTGTCTGTGCTTGCGGTTGTTCTTGTTGTAGTTGCTGTTCTAAGTGTGTGTGTGTGTGTGTGTGTGTTTGTGAAGCGCCTAAAAGAGCAAGATAAATACACGAGCAGCGGTTGTGGCTGCTGTGTCTGGGCCAAAGAAGTTGAAGCCAGAAGGAGTCCTGAAGCAGCAACGCCTGGCGCATCGTTAAGCGTCGCTGCCAAGTGCCAAAACTCAAATAAACATAAACGCGCACACACACACACATACTCACACACACATACACACATACTGAGAAAAGAGAGGCGAGGCTTGGCAATACAGCCACACAGCCAAAATCTCTGAGCTGGTTTGTTGTCTTTGGCTGGTCTGTGCCACACACTCTGCCTCTCGCTTCCCGCATCACTGACTCTGCTACATGGGCATGGGAGACTCATTAAAATGCAGTGCGAGATAATAAGCATTTTAATTAAATATTTAACAAGAATAAGTTTATCACAACACGACACGGGGGGAGAACTGTTACGTGTGTGCGTTTAGCTATCTTTCTCTCTCTCTTTCTCTCTCTGTCTGTCTCTATCTCTCTCTCTCTCTCTCTCTCTCTCTCTCTCTGTCTGTCTCTCTCTTTCTCGGTGTGTGTAATGGCTTGTAAGCGTCTGTCAGGTCGAGCATTAGACGCTCGTTTTGAGCCGTGGTGGCAACTGGGTTGTAGGCAAAGTCGCCCGGAAAAAGTTAAACCAGTCAAGTCAGACTGCTAGCCAATATTTTGATGTAATTTGAGCTTCTAATTGGCGCACGTGCTGCCGAGTTGAGTTCAGGTTTATTCGCAGCTCCTTGTCAAATATTTAAGCAACTTGTCTAACCGTGTTGATATTTACATTCATCTCATCTCTCTAACTCTCTTTCTCTCTCTCTCTCTCTCTCACTCTGTCACTCTCACTCTCACTCTCTATGTTTCTATCTTTCTCTATTGCAGGGGCTTTGGCTTTGTCACATTCAGCGATCCAAATAGCGTAGATAAGGTACTTACCCAAGGCACACACGAGCTGGATGGCAAAAAGGTAAAGAAAAAATAACACATATTCACACAAACACACTAACAAACGCACACACACATAACTATGCATATGCCCAGAGCGGAAATCTGTCGCGACTAGCAAAATTCGAAAACTCAAACCCAAAAAAAATTGTAACTCGAACCCAACTCATGACGTTGACGCAAACAAAAAACTTCCACCAGCTATGCAAAATATTTGCACAAAGCACGAACGAGCCGCGCACTCTTCATAAATTTGCCGTTGCCGTTGCCGTCGATGTCGACGTCGACGTCGATTCTCTTTATTGACAGCAATTAGAAACTCAAAGCAATGACTGGCAACTAACAAAAATAGCAAATCAGAACAGTTAAAAACAAAAAACAAAACAAAAATTAAATGAAACACATGCAAAAATAGTAGAGATGAAAAGAAAACAATAACCTGACTTTTTGACAGCAGGCTTAACATAAACTAGATTTCTGTGTGAAAATGAGAAACAATTTTTAATTACCTGAATCTGTTATGTGGGGCAGGTGGCTCAGGTGTGCATCAAATGATTTGCTAAATTTTTCACAGTTTTCATTATTACTTTTAGTTAATTCCATCAACTGCCTAACATCATGCTTAATAGCAGCTTTTTACAGTCAAACTAATCAAGTCTACATTTTTTTTTTGATCAGATTTGCTGAAAAAATATATACATATATGAACCTAAGTCATATCGAATGAGGATTCAGTTAAGGCACACAAACTGATTAATAAGAAGAGAATAAATTCAAAGAAATGTATTTAAATAAATGGATATAATTAAAATGCCCAAATTAGTGTTAAATCAGAAAGGGTATTTCGCATGAAATTCGCATTTAGTTTCGTGAAAAGTCTAAGAATTTAGTAAATTTAGAGCACAGAGATTTACGTATGTGAGCAGCTCTTAACCCAGTTAAATGCAAGTGATTGATGAATTCTGTTTGATTAGATTGATGGCCGGAAACTGATGAAGATGGGTCCGGCTTTAAGGCAGCTCTCGCATTACGCATACGCCGCATTGGCATTAGCTTAATTAGCTAAAGCTCGTCCGAAAGTTGTCTGTTCGACTATTTGTCCATCTGTCTGCTTGTCTGCCTGTCTGTCTGTCTGTCTGTGTGTGAGTCTGTTTTGTTTTGTTTGTCTCTGTCTGTGTTTGTTGGTCATTCTTTTATGGCTATACAGCTGGCCAACTGTAAATAAAAGGCGCAGCCATCATTTATATGTATATTATTTTCGTATATATTTCTGTGTGTGTGTGTGTTTTTTTTTTTTGTTTCGTTGTTAACCAACTGCAGTTTTGTATGCACACAGATACACATGTGTATTTATAGTGTATGCGTGTGTGTGTGTGTGAGTGTGGGAGTGTGTGCAGCCCAGTCGTGCAGATTTCATGTTTCCGTTTGGCTGCACAACATAGCAGTGGAAAACTGAAAACGATGCGAATTCATTTCATTTCATTTCGTTACGCTTTTTCGGTCTGATGTATTTTCAAAAAGTCGACGTCGATGTTGCCACTCAGCGCTGATTAGTTTTAATTTTAATCTAAAAATCAATTTCCCGCCAGGCAGCTGCCCCTTCAACGTCGATGTTGCTGTTACTGTTTTGTTGGTTGGTTGGTTAGTTGGTTGTTTTGTTGTTGTTGCTATTGCTGTTGCTGTTGTTTTTTGTGTGCTGCACACAGGAAATCAACACAGCAAACTGCCGTCCTGTGACAATTTTCGTGCGAATTATTATCGCTAGAGGATATTGCGTTCGTTTTTCTCTCTCTCTCTCTCTCTCTCTCTCTCTCTCTCTCTCTCTCTCTCTCGCTCTCTCTCTCTCTCTCTTCACAATACACACCACCGGCCCCCTCGATTCCTTGGCTTTCTTTTCCAATCTCTTCATTTTATTTGCCATTTTATTTGCGGCATTGGCTTAAGCTACTCTCGTACTTGCACCCAAATGCAGCTCAAAGTCACTTGAAAAAGATTTAGCTGCGCAAAAGAAATGGAAAAAACCGCAAGTAGAAATCATCCCACATCCGCCTCTTTGAGGTTTACCGTTAGCTGTCAAGACTCTGAGCGCTGTCAGCCTGTGTGTGTTTGAGTGTGAGTGTGTGTGTGGGTGACAGCCGCAAAGAAGAAGCAACCGAGGCACTTAAAATTGAATTTTTATGATTTTTAATTATTTTTAATGACGCTGCTTATTGGATGCTGAGATCGCAGCATAGTCGAAGGCGGAGGCGTCTCCATCTGCCCGCTGGTCGTGCAATTTGTTACGCGTTAATTCGTGCGTGCTCAGCTCCAAGTTGGGAAGCATACCGCAGACCACACGTCCCCTCCCCTCTCATTCATCCTTCCTTCCATCCATCCATTCACTAGGAGTAATTCTCGCTTAATGCGCAATGCAGGCTTATGCAAGATTTATGTTGGGCTATTAATATGAAGAGTTGCTCGAAATGCTTTTTCATTTAAATGTCATTAAGCATACGATTTTCTACCACTACGCATACTATCTCTCTCTCTCACTCTTTCTTTGCTCTGTCTCGCTCTCTCTCTCTCTCTGTCTATCGTACTCACTCTTGCTCACTTTCTTTCTGTTTTGTGCTTGCAGGTGGACCCGAAAGTAGCTTTTCCGCGACGTGCACATCCCAAGGTAAGTACCCACAGAATTATTACCAAAAAAAAAAGAAAAATATGAAAAAATGCTGTGAATTGGATGAAATGGGGTACTCGGGTAGTGGGTAGTTGGGTGGGTGGTGCG
This sequence comes from Drosophila setosimentum, assembly GCA_035043505.1. Lineage (NCBI taxonomy): Eukaryota > Metazoa > Arthropoda > Insecta > Diptera > Drosophilidae > Drosophila > Drosophila setosimentum. The sequence goes on from JAWNMY010000006.1 coordinate 9,362,274, forward strand.
TGGTGTGTGGTTTGGGCGAAAGGATGTGTCATAAGTAGCAGCAAATGGCAGATGAAATTAAAAACGGAAGATGACAACAACAAAAACAACAACAGCAGGGCGAAAACATTACGAAAAAGTGGCAGGCAGATAACTTTGTGGCTGACACTCAGCTTCAACTCCAAACTCCATCTCCGCACCCCGCCACACCTCCACCCCTTTTATAGCCATCAGTTACAGTTGTTTCTACGCCTCCTTCGCTTTCATTGCGTCGCCTGCAAAGTGATGATGACAACAGAATTTCGACAGCAATGAGTGTTCCAGCTTGCTTGTGTGTGTGTGAGTTTATTTGGGTGCTTGTGCCTCCGTTTTTGGGCCTCTTGCTGCCACCATCTCTATCTTTATCTTTGCCCCACCGCCTACTAAATGCCACACGCACATTTCGCTGCCGCTGCGCTCGGTTAGACAGAGTTACAAATGTGCCCATCTATGTTGAGTTTTTTTTTTACTTCCGAACATACTCTAGCCAAAGAAAAGACTTACGCAAAATGAGTGGTCGATGTGGTTTAGGTAAAACTTGGACAAAAATTGTGCTTCCCATTTTAAGTGCAGTTAGTTAAGAGGCTTAACCATATTAAAAAATCCATTATCTGTTCTTAGGTCTTTTTTTATAACAAAGTTAAAACTGTGTTAAATTTCATTATTTAAAAGAGAAGTCACATATACTTTGTCTTAAGCCTCAAATACTAAGGTTCTTATAAAGCATTTAGTCTATTTCTAAAATTAGTTCCAGGATGCTAAAAACTAAAAATGTTCTTTACTAACCGGATTATCTCTTTATATTAAGCTTAGTGTATTTCCTAATGCGGCTTTGCTGTACTTTTTGATTTGGTCGCAGCGATACTGTGACTAACCGCAAAGCACACCATAATACGCACCCAAAACGACACTCGCAAACACACATACACACACACACACACACATACACACGCAGAGTGTGAAAGCCTTGAGCAGAACAAGACCAAACCCGGAGGCAGCTCCTTCTTAGTCTGTCTTCTCCTTGAAGGCTCACTCGCTTGCTTTTGCTTATCAACACGCAGCTGATTTCCGTTGCTATTCCTGTGGCGCGTGTTGCCATTGTCCACCCCCTTGCCCCATCCGCGCCACATTTCTGACGCACAGTCGCGCCTTTGGCTGTGGCAACGGCAGCACCCAACAATTATTTACGTAATGTTATTATTATAATATTTTTTTTAAACGCATTCTCACTGGATTTGCGCCCTGCCACGCAACTGTATGGAGAAAAAGGACGACTAGGAAACGACTGCGCTGGCTACGCGGCATTTGCGAGTGGCTTTGTGTTCTGCTCTGTTCAGCGTTCCTTTTTTTTTTTTTTTTATTTTCCAGTTTGGGGCGCGCGAAGATCCTCTCGCATATTAAAAGGCGTTTAAAAACATAAATCCAACGTCTAACGGCTGCTTATGAAAATTACGAGAAAAAAATGAGTGACGCAGAAGGAAGAAATGGGGGCGGGTGGGTTGGCGCTTGTGGGGCCAACAACTGGGCGGGAGCCTGTAGATGAGCTTAGCAAGCAGGCAGGCAGGGTGGCAAGGCTGGCTGGCAGTCAGTGCCCCAAAGGAGTTGCTACGCAGGACACAAAAAAAAAATTGCATGCGACATCAGAAGCGCCAAATAAAAGAAGAAGCAAAAAGAAAAACTGACGAGAGGACAATTTCTCGCACCGTTTGTCGGTGGCCCAGGCAGAAGGATTGCCCACAAAATGTGGTCCAAAATGCTTGCGGTTGCAGCGAAAGTTAAGAGTTTTTTTTTTTATATTTTATTTTTAAAGTAGTGTAGTCATAGGCAGGCAGTTAGAGGGGGAACTGGGAGGGGAGACTGAGAACCAGGCCATATAATGAAATGAAGCATACTAAATGAGACTGCTAAGTTTTCGAGCTGTGCACACACACACACACACACACACACACACGCAGAAACACACAGACACACACACATACCCATAGCGAACATAATGAAATGCGAAAAAATGATGATGATATTTTTGGACCATAAAATGCAGATGAGTCGACTAAGCACAAAATAGTGTTGCTGGAGCATGCAGGACGTAAGAACGACAGGAGCAGAGTAGCAGCACAGGAGCACATTTCGAGTAGGCTCTGCGTCAAGGGCTGTGACTGAAAATTCGCATCAGACTTGGGTTACACACATTTCATATACTAGATATATATATATAAAACATTACACATACGCCGTGTATGGCGTCGCATCGACAACTCGACGAAACGACAACGACAACGACTCGCTTCTAACGTTTGTGCAAACTTTTGTGAAGTTAATTTCTTTGCTTTTAAGCTCTCAGACTATGAATATGAAATGTGTATTTGTGCAACTTGTGTTTGTCCAACGGGTCTCCTCACAATTGCTTCCTATCTAGGGGAATGAATGAATGGAGGGGCAGTTGCGGTGATAGGGAAGGGCGGAGGTTACGGCTGACAGTGGCTTACATATGTCATGTTAAAAAGTTCACTTTAATGTGCAAAATTTTTGGTGGCCAAAGCCATAAAAGTGCACTGGATAAGTGAAATGGATTTGGCTCGGCTGCCCCACATAAGTATGCTATAAAAACTATATGAACAAAAACAACAACAGAAGAAGAAAAACTATTCTAACGTATCTGTAGAGAGAGAGAGCGGCTGAACTCGCTGTGAATTTATGAACGTTTAAAGGCGGCATTCACACTCTCCGCAAACTCGAAATCAAATATGTTCAAATAAGCTTAAGTCCCCTTTATGCATGTGTTAAACTAGCAGTCAATAGAGCGGGACATACATATTTTAAATAACCCATAAAGTTTACTAGTTAAGTGTTCTATAGCCGTAGATTAAAATAATAGAATGTTTGCCCCTTTTACATTAACTTAACAAATTGCACATTTCAACTGGACAGATATTTGAATGACATCAAAATTTAAAATATTTTACGGTCCAGATCGATTTTTATTTGAATTGGTTGGGAAATCTGATTCAATTGAGAGCTAAAAACTCTCTCTAAATTCTCCAAGTCAGCTTTGTCCTTACCAAACTTTATTTATATTTATTTAGATTTTGAAATGCAATTGGAAACTTAATTGATACTACATTTTTAGCTAAGGTAGAAAATATTCGAAGTCTGTTCGAATTGTTTGCATTGTTGTCCGTATATATATTTCTTTACACAGTTTTCATAGCCTTCAATATTTGTCTAGCATATTTCGATTGAATTTTCCAACCACATTTCAATTCAAGTAGAAATTATTATAACGATTGCCAGGTTTTCAAAGTTCTGTGACATTCCTCAAAATATAATTGTGTAACAATGAAACTATTCTTTTCGTTGTGGTTGTTGCTGTTGTCGAAAATCTGGAAACTGCAACCACAGCAGGCATCGAGATGTGAATGCATTAAAATACCAATAAACGAAGCTGTCAAATTACCGACTGTGATGGTATTTGTAAACCTATTGGGCTTAAAATGCAAAACAGATTACAATACAACACAGAGTCAAACTGTAAAGTATGCAATAGTAAAGTATGTATGCAATTAAGGCACAAATCCAGTACACATGTGTGTGTGTGTGAGTGTGTGTGTGTGTGTGTGTGTGAGTGTGTGTTTGTGTGATTGAGCATGTGGTGCGTGGAAAACAATGTGGCGTCGATTGCATGACCATGTCATAATGAAGCACATTTTGGGTTCCTGGGATAAATGACAGATATCAGCCATATAAGAGAGAGAAAGCGCCTCACTCATGTTGCCATTAAATTAACACGCTCGAGTGTCTTCTACTCTATGACGGTCTATGTGTGAGTTTGTATTAGTGTATACATGTGTGTTTCTGTGCATGTGTGTGTGGTTGTGTGAGTGTGTGTGTGTGTGTATCTTGTGTACATTGTGGAAACTTTTCTAATTTAAACCGGCAGTTTCAGTCAATTGCCACAGCTTACCGCTTTCGACATGAGTTTTACTTTTTACTACCTTTGCAATTCAACAGCACACCAGAGATAGACTTGGAGAGAGAGAGAGAGAGAGAGAGAGAGAGAGAGCGAGAGGGAGACGTCGCAAGTGAGGAGTGTAGATATATATCAGTTATTTCCAATACATTAAAAGTTGTGTGAATACACTTGCCAGAATCCATTTCAATACACACATAAAGACAGACAGACATGTTGAAACCAAGCCATAAATCTAATAAATACGTGTTTTTCTCGACTAGTTCCTCTGCACTCCCCACATCCCACATCCCACAAGCCATACTTCCCCGTCCAGCCGCTATTTGGAGTGTGCAATAACTTGTAAAATATGTAATCAATCAAGATGAAACAGTCGTTGAGGCAGCCAAACTATGTGCAAAGTATGCGTCTGACTGCAGTTGCAGACGAGCAGTCGAGCAGTTGAGATAGATAGAGAGAGAGGGAGAGAGAAAGGTGGTGAGGGAGGGGGAGAAAGCGAGGTATTTTGATGGGTGGGGCAACGTGGCGATTAATTCAACTTTTACACAGACAATGGCGCGCTTCCCAACTAGCACTCCAGAGACAGAGACGGCGAGACAGACAGTGTGTGCGAGTGGGCGAGCCATACAAAGGCAGCCGAGACTCCCTCGTTCTTTCTCTCTTAAGCAAAAAAAAAAAAAGAAGAAAAAAAACATTAAAAAGTTGAAAGTGCAATTTTGTCGTTATTATTTTACATTTACAACAAAAGGCAAGCAGGCAGGCAGCAAAAGCAAACCAAACCAAAAATACAAAAAAAAAAAATTGTATAAAAGCGAAAAGTTATTCAACTATTTCATGCAGCGAGGCCAACCGCTGAGCATGTGTGTGTGTGTGTGTGTGTGTGTGTGTGTATATGGTGTGTGGGTGTGTGCGGTGTGTGTAATTGTCAGTTAGTTGGCGCTGTCAGTCCGAATGTTGAAATTAATTTATTTCAATTGAAGTTGAACTTTTGTGGCTTTATTACTTTGGAAAAGTTGTGCAGAGCTACGCATAATAAACGGCAGTCACCAACGTCACCCGTTTTTGAGATGGCAAACGTTTGCCAGGTGCTGCTCTCTGCCCTTTGCTCCCTGCCCCTTCTTGTCTTCTGCACCTGAACCTTCAATTTAAGAAGGACTCTCTCTCTCTCTCTCTCTATCTCTGTGGCGCTGTCTCTAAATATATATGCGACACTATATATATATTTTGCTTTGCAAAATAATCAAATTGCAAAATTGCACTGTTTTTGCTGTTGTCAGCCGCATCCTCAGTTCCGTAGCCCCTTTCTTGTCCTTGTCATTGTCGCCGTCAACTATCATATTTTTTTTCTTCCTTTGCCAATATTCACTGTCTGTTTTCCTTTTTTTTTTTTTTTTTTTGCGTTTTTTGTTTTTTGATAGGGTAGCTGGTTTTTGGCAGCAGGTGGTATTGACGGCTCTGCTGATAATTTGTTGCGAGATTTTGACATTTGGGAGTGGCAGCCGTGCGGCATTGATAGTTATTTGATATGCATATATTGACTAAAAATCATAAAAACAATATTGAAATTCTTGTAAATGAAAAGCAGGTCAAAAATAAGCTGAGAGTGTATGCTAGACTCTAAGATATCTCAGCTTTTCATAGAATTCAAAAAAACTAAACTGATTTCCAAATTGTGAACAACTTTAAGCCGAACTTTCCTCTTTATTAATTCTTGAAATAAATTTGAAAAAAATTTAGATTTTAAAAAAGAGCACACAAAAAATGATGACGTATAAAGGTAAATTAATTAAAACAGCTAATTAAAATCAATACATCAAAGAGAAAATTCAATATTTTAATTTGAATTATATATTTTTCAATGTAGATATATACATTTATATATTCAAATCTGATGTCGGAATGCATTTTGTTGATTATAATAAAATTATCCTTCTACTTCGAGTACAGAATATAAAAATTAGTAATCAATAGAAAAAATACATATATATATATATATATATTTAAAAAAACGCGATATAATGGACAATCTGAAAAGGGGAATATCTACAATGATAAATATAATAATTTCATAGCTTGATCGTAAAAGGGCAAAGACTTGCATCTTTAAGGGGCAAAGCCGACTTTAAGATACAACTTTTAAGACTGCCTTGCGAGAAATTAAAGTAATTTCAAATATTCGAATTTAATAAACATTTATTTTTTATGCAATAGGCTTTTCATTATGAACTACGCTCAAAAACTTAGGTTCCTGTTGCTGAAATTCTCTTTACAATTTGCCGTAAAACATAAAATGAAACTCTAATGAGTGTGCCACCAAATGCAAATTGTTGTTGTTGCTTTCAAATGCCTTCTTAAAGTCGAATCAAAAATCAAAATCCGCACAAGCTACAAATGTTAAATCCGCAAATAATTGACAAAGTTTAGGCATAAACGTGGCTCTCTCTGTCTCTTCGTTCTTTGTGGGAGCGAGGTGGGGCAGCTGCTGCTATTGTTGCAGAGTGGAGTGTGTGTGTGTGTGGCACACTGGGGCTAACTTCAAAATATGTTGGCCACAAATGGCAAAAGTTTGACAGGTAAACGGAATTTGCTAGAATGTATGCCGGGTTCCGTTCGATATAGCGTTTTAACTGTGGGCGCTTTCTACACAGCGCATATGGAGGTCTCGATTGTGGTTTGCTGTCGCTGCCAAATAGTTGGATTTTAATTTGAGGCACCCCACTTCGCCCCACTCACAGCAAAAGAAAAAAAAGAATGGAAAATAACTCGAGTATCTATTATCCCGGTCGAGTTGAGTGTTGTTTGCTCGCTACGTTCCGCTTGCCGCTTGCCCATTTATGTTTAATGAGATACTTTTTAACAGCCTCATAAATGGCTATGATAACCACTTAATGTCGAGCCGTAGCAGCCCAGCTCAGGACAACACCACACCGACACCACCCGTATCAAGCAACAAAAACAATTTACATATTAAACTTGCTGCCAGAACGTCTGCCTCTTCCTCTGCCTGGTGGCTCCTGCCTGCGCCCGGCTCATTCCACATCCTGACCAGGCTTGGCGGCGCTTCTCTTCTCGCAGGCGCGTGCGAAATATGTTCGCCTGCGGCGCATTCACTTTAATTTGATTAAATTTTGAACATTTTCACGTGAAAGTTGCTCCTTTGGTTCTTCAGCTTCAGCAACACCAGCAGCAACAGCAACAGCAACAGCAACAGCAACAGCACCGGCTTCAGATTCAGCTCCAGCTTCGGTTGCGACTCTGGCGCTTGCGGCTTTTTGGGCTGTGGATATATGAATGTGGATAGATGCTGATATGAATGGGCCAGCCATACCCAGTTGGATTCCTGGTGCTCAAAAAGGCTTGCCACTGAGTCGCCACCGATGAGCCGCCTCCGCGCTCATCTGTTGTCTGTTTGAATTTGTGTGTGAATATGTGTGTTAAATAGTTTTATATATATATATATATATATATAGATTTTTTGTAATATTTTTTTTTTATTGTATTTCATAATAAATAGTTGTTTAAACTTTTGGCCATTGCCCCAACAGCAGTTTGCCACCAATGTGGTTGCCTCTCAATGTTGCCTCTGCCCCACCAATTGCTGCTGCTGTTACTCTGCTCCGGCTCTCCAACTATTTTTTCCTGTGCAATTCGCTGCTGTGTTTCGGCCTCAGTTTTGGTTGTTGCATTGTTGTTCGTTTCCTTTTGCTGGCCGCACATAGTTATGGCAACGGTTTTTCTCGTTTTTTTTTTTGTTTTTTTTTTTTTGTATTTTGGCTTTTTTGTTTAACTATATGTGCACTGATTTTCCTTGGCCCTGTTTGCCGGTTTAAACATTTACTACAGCTGCAAGCTGTTGTTGTTCTTTCTTATATCAGGTTGCTACACACATTGAAAATTTTTGAATTAATTCACATCATTTAAATCACAGAGACAGGCCAACATCAGGGCTAAGACAAAAGCAAAACGAAGCAAAATCTTGCAACCTTCTCAACCCGATGCCATAAAATCGAATCAAGTGTTTTCACAAGAGAAAACATTCTAGTCGAGAATTTCTCGTTACGCTAGCGATGGAAACGTGTTCTAATTGAGAGAATATACTGTATATGAAACCTGCCTAAAATACTTTAGAGAATCCTAAGGATTAAATGATGTTCGTCATTATAAATTGAAGCATATATTATATAAATATTCACTCTAGATTCACTCGAGCTATATTTGTAATTTCACTCAACCAAAGATATTACTTTTCGATCTTTTAGACATACCTTCAATATTTGTTCACATATGCATTTTGCATAGATTAATGTTGGGCTCTAGTTTATAAGAGGTTGAAAAGTACTTAAAGTGGCCATTACAATTTTTGGCATACTGCTGGCATACTGTTGAGTCTGTCTTTAATAGCGATTCAAGACATAAGCTAAAGATCCGAACAGAATACAACTCTTCTTTCTATACATTTAACAGGGATTAATTTTGGAAATTTGTGCTTGAGCATCATTTAATTAATTCGTGATTCGTGTTGCTTTATTTGAGTGCTGCTCTCATCTCTAATTGTTTGCTGCTGTTGCGACCATTTAAGTTATGGAGCACATCGAGCTGAGCAAACGAACAGATAAACAATAAGTAACTGTGAATTATAGCGGCCATTACTTTTGTCTTGCTGCTTGTGAGGGTGAATCGACAACGTTGCTGTTCTTGAGTTGTTGTTATTGTTGTTGTTGTTTTTGTTGTTTTTGTTGTAATTGTTGTTATTGTTGTTGCTACTGCCGCTGCTCTGCTGCGTCTGTTAGTTGTTTATGGCAGGACAATAATTAGGACAATGGCGCAACGCATCAGTTTTGGTCAACAACGATGGTTTTGGAGTTGACCCCGCTTGTTTCCTGCTCCCTGCTCCCCGCTCCCTGCTCCTATGCACAACCCAAACTGATAATTCGAATGGTTTTGGGACACTTTGCTCTAAAATTAGTTAATTAGGCGCCGGCGTTGATGGGGAAACAGACAAATGCATTTAAAGCACATACAGCAACAATTTAGAGTTTCATTTCCATTTACATCTGTATATAGCGCTATAGCGTATCCGCCCTCTTTCTGTGCCTCTGTGCCTCTGCCCCGATGCCACTTTGCTACTTGACACGCGGCATCAACAGTTGGCAAATCGAACTCTGTCGCTGCGTAAATTGCTTATGAAATTGACATCCAATGCCGACGACTCATCGATGGAGGCTCCTTCTCTCCTCCGCTGATGCTGATGCTGTTGCTTCTGTCTGCCGGAAATGGAAACAGCGCTAATGACGAGCCAAACTCAGCCACAGATAAAGAGAGACACACACACAAACTCTCGCAACACACACACACACAGTGACTGACGTACATGTATAACCCACATAATTGGCAAATCACACACATTGATTTCAACGTGTCGTTGTCGTTGTACCATCGTTGTGAGCTCAATCGTTGATTTCTGGCACAGCAACCACAACGCCCAACTCTCCGCCCTCCCCCCTCCCCCTCCACCCTTCTGCTCCCTCGCTCAGCTGGTTGCCACCACATACGACATCCGCCTAAGCGTCGAGCCAAAATGCTGACAGAAAATATGGCGCATAATTTTAAGGCAATGGATACACTCAAACCACTATGCTCTGGTACAACCTCAACCACAATTTAGACAGAAGCTTTTAGGTGTGTGTCCGTGTGCCTGAGCGAGTGTCTGTGGGTGTATGTGAGTGTGTGTATGTGTATGTGTGTGCGTGTGTGTGTGTGTGTGCGTGTGTGTTTGCCTGCCAGTCTCATATGGAGCATCATTAATAACAGCTGAAACATAGCCCAGCGCAGAGACAGAGAGACATCATCATTATCAAAGCGCCGGCCTCCTGGTTTTCCACGTAAGAGATGAGTTCAATTTTCATTGTTTGGTTTTTCATCTTTCCGCGTTTAGCTGATGCTGATACTGATGCTGCTGATGCTGATGCTGATGCTGATGCTGTTTCTTGTCGTTGACTTGAAATGGCAGCTGTAGCGTTGATCTTAAATAATTAGGCAAACTTTGTGTCTGCTATAGGCAGTCAAGCACACACACACACACACACAAGCACACACTCCAAAACACACACACACACAGACAGTCATCAACTTTAGCCCTGTGCCATGTCAGGCAGACAGCAAAAAATTGCTTCATTGCTGTAATTTATAACATTCGCTTGTCATTAACAGCAATTTTAATCGCTGCCAACTCACAAACACAACACACACACAAACATGTCTATGCATGTACGTATTTAAGGGTGTGTGTGTGTGTGTGGGTGTGTGTGTTCACGGCATTTAAAGCGTGAAAATATTAATTTATGGGCTTTTAAAATGAGTTGGCAGCAAATGCGGCAATGAAAATGCGCAATAAATATATGATATGTGATATGGGCAAATAAATAGATACATTTTCAATGTTAAATACCAAAGTATGAGATAAATACTCAATCAAATATACCATAAATGTTAAATATATGACATATTATTGGCCAAATAAAAACCAATTTGCTTGAGAAGCTTACCAGCAGCACAAATAAAGTACGTTTTTAATTAAATTAATTTGTTCATGAAATAGTTATGATTTCAAATGAGCACTGTGCAAACAACTCGTTATTATTGAGGTTCTTAAAATGTCCCACATGCATTCAACTTGGAGAAAGCATTTCAATTGCCATTGTTTCATATATAATATGTAATTCTGATTTGTTCGCACTTAATTTCAAAATCAACCAGATGAACGTGTTTCATTGGCAGTTGTTTGGAGACACAGCCTTCCAATTTCGACACATTCCGTCTGTGCCATTTCCATTTGTTAGCTAAGCCAAATTATTATTGTTATCATACACGCCTAATGAGATCTTCTCCATGACTCTTTAATTCCAATCTCTGCAACATTCAAAATGCTCGCGTTCACAGCAGCAGCAGCAGCAGTAGCAGTAGCAGTCGCCGCATAACAAGGCCAACAACAACAACAACATCAACAACAACAACTGAATGTTGAAATCTATTTATGGCGGCTGCTTAAAGCCCATAAACCACAGGCCAAAATCCAGTGGTCGTCACATTTAAGTGCGCCAACAACCACCGTCGAGCAAATCCGCTCGCCTTAATCTTCACTTGCTGCGCGTATCTTAATAAACTATTAAATCAAACTCAAGCTTCACTGCACGCAAGCAGACACACACCACATCACACACACACACACACACACACCGCACACACACATACACCGCACACACGCATACGTCACACACACAGACACACACACACATACCTAGAGAAACATAGCGATATGGATACTCACATATACACAATCGCATATGCTTGTATAGTAAATAAATAAATGAGTTATTTGCGCGTTGTTCGCATTCACATTATTCTCCATGGCATTGGCGCTTTCCTGTACTGAGGTTGGCAGTTTTTGGCATTGGTCGGGCGCGTGTGCTGTTTTATTTTTTTTTTCTGCTGCTGCCGTTCAATTTTTTTTTTTTTTTTTTTTTTTCATCTTTCAGGAAACCGATACGACGTGGCCATTATGGCTGCGATGGCCTGTTAGTAAGCAAGTCACCCAGCAGGATCCAGGAAGTGAGTTAAGGCTCAGCAAACAGAAATAAATTGAACTGAAATTGGCCACTATCCATTATAAATAAATATCAAATGGAACAAAAGTTCTTTCTCATAATTTTTGATCATTTTGAAATAAGTGATTATTGGCTTTAAAACTGCACTTAGACAGAAGCTAAATGAAGATTTAATAACATGAAGCATTCTATTATATTAAAGCAGACATTAAGTTTCTCCAATCAAACTTTTCTCCTTTTCTCCTTTTATGCACTCCCTCGAAATTTGATATATTTTTCTAAAGAATGAAAATCATTTAATAAACAAAATATTTCGTCGATTTGCTTGCTTTGCTCTCAAGCTAGAAAAATTACTAAAAATGTAGCTTTTAATAAAACTCAAAATAAACATTTTTTTCCATAAATGAAATATTTGCATATTGTTGAACACTATTTTGTAGCACTTGTTGCACAACTTTAATAATATTTTTGTTTGTGCCATATGACCGTGTGCAATTAGTAGAAGTTAGTTTTCTTTTTCGACTCGACAGATCTCATTTAGTTTTCAGATACCTGTAGCCTTCTTTTCGGAGATGTTTCTGTTTTAGCTCTTGGCTGTGGTTATGCTTTCCTGGGAAAATATCTAAAGCTGCCGCTGCTGCTGCTGGGCATCCATTGGTGTTCCCAGCAGCTTTGGCTGCCATTACCTCAGAGCAAGTCCCTTCGTTACCTCTACTGCTCCTGCTGCTGCTGCTGTCGTTATTATTTATGTTTTGTTATCCGTTGACCAGAGCGGTGGCGCTTGTTTTTTACACATCCACACACACACACACACACACACACACACACACACACACACACACACACACAACACACACAAATACACTTGCTGTTGCTTACCTATTTTACGATAGAATGAATATCTTGCGCCGCGCCTATCGGGTGTGAGCATATATATATGTGTGTGTGTGTGTGATTGTGTGTTTTTTGAGTGTGTGTAGTTTCTGCCACAGTATTTTTCTATAAGCTCGCAGGTTTCCCAGCTCTGTTCTGGTCTCGCTCTGTGTGTACTGTGTGTGTGTGTGTGTGTATTAGATTTTCTCGTCTCTCTTTTTTTTTGTTTTTGGCTGCTGCTGCTTCTATGTACTTCCGTTTTGTA
>JAWNMY010000006.1:9380000-9392500 GCA_035043505.1 Drosophila setosimentum
CAGCAATAAACCTTTGCAGGACATTTTTTAAACGCGCTGTCTAACGTTGAGCTTTAGTAGTGTAAAAGAATTATAATAAAGTAAAAAAAAAAACAAAAAACAAACAAACAAAAAAACAAAAATAAACAACAACAAAAAAAAAACAACAAATGCAATTAGTCAAACGGCAATTTCAAGAGCTTCTCAATTAGTTGTGAAACATAGCGATAAACAACGAAACGAACACACAAATCAAAAACAAAAACAAAACCATCAACAACAACAACAACAACAGCAAGCATAATACACAGATAAAGGAAGCAAGCAACAGCAACAAGAACAATAACAGCAACTAGCAGCAACAACAAACAGTTAACGCGCTCTTTTATTTGGCCGACGGTTGCTCGGCGCTTCAGATCACATTTTCCTGTCGACGGTGTTGCTATAAATTCAATCAAAATTTCACACTTTGGAGTAAATCTGTTTTACGTGAAGCAGCCAGCGGAGTTATTTCAGCAGCCGCCGCCGCTTCCGCCGTTGCCAACGCTGCCAGCGCCGGCGACAATTAAAGCGATTAGTCCGCCAGTGACAGCCGCAGTAGCAGCGCCGCCACTGACGCCGACGCCGCTGTCAGCGACAACCGCCACAATTCCAACAAAGAAACTCGTTGTAAGTACCCTGCTCCCTGCAAGACCCCAACAAACAAACCTACCCAAAAAACCACCCCCCCCCCCCCTCCCAGCCCCCTGCACCATAAGACATTGCTTAATTATTAATGTTTTTCTTGCTTTGCGACTAATGTGAATGTGAAAGTTTTGAGGGCTCTCCGCCCCAAACCGCCCCCCGCCCATAAAAGTTTGCAGTATGAATTATTTCTGTACCAATTTTTTGTTTTTCGTCTTTGTTTCTCCTTTGGCAATTATTTTTACATATTTCGCTTCGCACGCAATAAATTAATTTATGTCCAACGACAGGCACGTTTCGCACCCAGCTCTCTCAAAAAAAAAAAAAAAAAACCAAAAAAAAATTGTAGCGGACAAACAGGGGGAAAAACGTAACGTAAACGCTGCCCGAATCACTCGGCATCGCTGGGGGCGCACGTTTCTCACCTGTGCCCATTCATTACAACGTGTCGTTTATAAGATTTGGCGAGTAAATCGTTTTAAGTGAAGGACAGACCGGTCGCCTCAAGCACACAGCAACACAGCAACACAACAACAGAGCACAACAGAACACAGAAATTAAAATTCCAGCTATCCTTGCCATCCAACAGGATCCAAGCTGTATTGTAGTTGGGACACGTCTCTGACGTCGTTTTGGGTACGCGTTCGCGCTCGCGTTCTTGTTTATAATATCGTTGCTTATAATTTGCTTTTAATTTGTTTGGCAAACGCCAACACTTCAACACGGACGACGACGCCATCACCTTGGACAAAAGGACACACACACACACACACACACACACCTGAACACACACACATACAGACCAGAAATAAATGTCATAAAAATAATTACGCACCGCGCGTATAAAACGTAATGCGTTCACAATTCGCGTGTCTCAACGCGACTTCCTTGTTCCTGTTGCCCGTCCCGCAGGACCTCCTCATTACTGGCACCCATAAATTTTATGGCACAGCTGTAAACGCGAATAAAGGCTCATCGAAAAGTGGTCATAAATAAGTTGAAATATCAATGTTAGTATTTATAGTGCGGTTTTTTGCAGGACCACATTCAGCTCCGAAAGCCTACAGCTGTTATCTGATAAATGGCTTTATTTTAACCACAAACCAAGCGGAAGTTGTTAACAAAACTTACTCAATTTTAACTGTGTAGGTCGAACTTTAAATTCAGTTCATCAATTTTATGAAGGAGCCATCAGATAAGTTTGCCTACTTGTTATTTGTTTATTTTCGATTTATTGATTAACTTGAACTCAAAGTTCTTCGAGAAACCACATAAAATCTTATTAGTATTATTTATGAAACTTGCTTGCAAGCAGCAATAAAAATGTTGTAAACAAACTCATGAATCTATTTCAGTAACCTGCTGAAAATATTTCTCAGGCTTTAAGTTTATACAGCTGACCCAATCTAATTTCGTGGACTATCAATTCCTTTGCTTTAGCATATGGTACTTTATTCTAAGATATCTTAATGGCACCCCTTTGGAAATGGCCTCATATCTTATCGGCAAAGCTTAGTCCTAAGCATTGCCTAAGTTGTCAGTTAAATTTAACTGCTGAATCTACATCAAATATTCCAGCAGCGATGCCTGCCCCATAAATATTGCTCTATACTCCATCCATACTCTGCCTACGTCTCGTTCGAGTAACTCGCTCGATTTCTCAAGTAGTGCAATATGTGCACTGTAAATGTCAGGCTAACCTACACCTACCTATTGATGATGCCTGCCTGCTTGCCTGCTTGCCTGCCTGCCTGCCTGCCAGTTGGTAGTAGTCGTAGAAGTCGTAAGCCACATTAGCTGCTAGGTTGAGGTGGAGTGGGAGGAGGGAATCCAGGCATTGGCATTGGGCGTCGGCTCTGGTGCTTGTCTAACTGCCAGTTTAGATTTGTGTCTAGTGACTTTGGGCTTGTGGTAAACACTTGAGTTTAATGGTTTGTTGACTGCTCCACCAGCAGCCTGAGCCTCAACTCGAGTCTGAAACGTAAAGCTGAAGAAGCACTGTATGCCAGATCCAAAAGACGTTTTTGTACGAGTATAATAAAATTCCCGTCCATTGCCATGACCATAAAAGCCGGCAAACGTAAACGAGCATTAAACTGCCAACCACTTCAGCACTCGACTCTCGACTGTTTTATTATTTACTAACTATTTTATTTGATTTGATTTAATTTTGGCCGCTGCCATCCGTTCACTTCACATTTTCGTAGTCAGGCTGTTTAAAGGCTTTAAGTCGTATCTGGTCAATTTCAATTTCAAACATACCATAAGCATCAGCAAGATTATCAATGTCCTAGTTCTTTGGGTATTTACGAACAGCAAGTCACAAAAAAAAAAAAATGGGAAAACAAATGCGATGAGTAAGGTTTTGCAGCAATAGTTCTAATGGGTTCTACAAGGCTTAAGTGGGTTGACAATAAAAGCCATCTTCTTTGGTTGGCATACACTAACTCTGATGGCATATTAAAGCTGAAAACAACACAAATGCTATTAGTATTCTATTAATTATTTAAAATGTTCAGTTCACCAAAAATAATGTTCCTTTTAAGCAATTGTATTTTATGGATGAAATAAATTCAAAATAACTCACACTTGCTAATTCAGTACAAATAATAGCTCTGACTGTCGCCTACGATTTTATTTTCAAATATATTGGCCTGTTTTGCCCCTACTTTTCTTGCTGCTGTTGGGTATGCTTATGTAAGGTGCTTTTCCATTTCGTCGACTTTGGCGTACTTGCGATTGGATCAGTTGGCGAATAACACAGCTCATCCGACTGCTTACACACTGCCAACAAGTCAGCTAGTCAGTTAGTCACTCAGTCAGCTAGTCGGCCAGGCTGTGAGTTCGTAATAATGAAGGGATGCCAGCGAGTCCGGCGAACTCTCGTTGGTTTGTCCTTTTTGCAGCTGCTGTTAAGCGCTGCTTGAGGGGCTTAGGCGACGCCTTCCTTTCCATAAAACTGTCACAATGAAGCCAGGCGTCATGTGGGTGAATGTGTGTGAATGTGTGTGTACGTGTGTGTACGTGTGTGTGTGTGTATATGGTAGAGAAGCAGATAGAGAATGAGTGGGTAGCCACAAGCAATTAGCTGTCATGCAGATGTGGGGCACAAGTAGCAAGAGACTCAAGCAAAAACAACAAGAACAACAACAAAAAAAGGAAACCGCAAATCAAAAGCAAAAACCAAAACCAAAAGCAATTGTCAGCCAAATTGGTATTGGCATTGACTGCGTTGAGATTTGATTTATCAACATGTTTCACGTGCGACACAAAAATCGCTGGCATTGTCAGATCTCCCACCAGCCAGCTGGGGATTCAAACAGATAGAAGCAGCAAGCAATGAGGACACAGCTGGCTGGCGTCGATGGCGTTGCGTTGCGTGGGGTGATGTTAGAGACAGAGAGGACGGTGTGTGTGGGGTGGGGGGGAGGGCAATCACACAAATACGACGTATTCGTTTTACGCGTCGCAGCATCGAAATGTGCGTGCCACACAAAGCGGGAACTTGTTGGGAGTTGAGGAACCCAACTGACGCGTTTCCGTCAAGTGCAACAAGCAGAAGATGAGCAGATGAGAGAGGAAGGAGAGCGTCGAGGCAAAACTGGAGCCAATACGGAGGGAGACAGGGTGGCAGGCAGTCAACGTGCGTGGGTTTATTAAAATTTTAATATCAACGGGAAAAGTCGACAGGCAGCCAAGTAAAAAATGTGTGCGGCAAAAAGTTTTTTTTTTGTTTTTCTTATCTTTTGCCAGGACGAATGTCGACGCACAAGCAATCAACTCCAGCCAAGAAGCTGGCTGGCAGGCAGCATGCCAGTACAGCTGCCAGGACGCCATCGGGAGCGTTAAGAGAAGCTGAAGAACCGTTGAGCTGCTTCAATGTGTGCGTAAGAAAATAAGTCATTTTCCCTTAAGGGTAAAAGCAGCCTTGACTTCGCTCGCTGGCTGGCTGGCTGGCTGGCTGGCTGGCTGGCTGGCTGGCTGGATGGCTGCCTGGCTGGTTGGCTGGCAGAAATTCATCGATTGAATACAATACAAATATGTCAACGAGCCGCTTGAGATGTCGATGTCGACAACGGGCTAAAAATCTCAGAGAGCGAGAAACTTTACCGAGCAGAGCAGCAACATCAGCAGCAGTATCCAGCAGCCAGAAGAAGTTCTTCGGTTTTTAGCTCATTTCAATGTGCCTTGGGAAATACAAAGGGGGGAGAGGATTGGGAATAAAAACTGCTCTGGCTGCTGCTTGCCTGCTTCTCTGCGTGTCTGCCTGACTGCGTGGCATGGCAAAACCAATCAGTCAGCGGAGTGGCTTTCTACCGGGGTGTTGAATTACGGGTATTTTGTGTGAATTGAATTTGGCATGCCAGCAGGCAGGAGATGAGGTCCTCAACTCAAACTCTTATGCCAATATATATGGAAAACTTGGCGAAATTATTTGCAAACGCATTCCATTTGAGTTACTTAGCGCAGGCGAGACAGGAAGCAGGCGCCAAGTGACAACCACCGGCGGCAATCAAGCAACGCACCACCCCAACACCAACACCAACAGCAATACCAGCACAAACAACAACAACAACAACTAAATAACAGGGCAAAGGCTGAACCAAGTCGGCTTGAGAATTGTTATTTTATGAAATTGCAAACACAATCAAGTTGACAAGCAAAGAAGCAGCAGAGGCAGAACCAGAAGCAGAACCAGAAGCTGCCTCTTTTGTCTTTATCATTGGCTTACGAGTTGCCTTTAAATGAAATGCGTTGTATTTGACGAAGTATTTGTGTGTGCTTGTGTGAGCGGGTTGAAAGTGCCAACATCAGACAAATAAATTTCACTAATGGAGCTGTTATCGTTTTTGCTTTACAACCTTAAAAACTAACCAAAAAAAAGAAAACAAAACTCGCTTGTTAAATATATTTGAATTGAGTGCAAGAAACTGGAAATCTGCAAGGAGGGCGAAAGAAAACACTATGAGCAAAAAATAAAGAAAAGACGGCAAAGCACTCGACAGCAAGCTGGCGTAAAAAGAAGACAACAATCCGCTTTTGCAACTTGCAACTTGCGGCACTTGCATCATGGTCAAAACTATTGTTTTTGGCGTGTGCACCCAGTGTGCGCCTTTGTATGCGTGTGTGTGTGAGGACAACCAAGTTATTAGATTCATTTCAAGTTGTACGGAAAAGTGCACTCCAAACACTGGGACTTCAAGATGGAAACGAAGTCAGTCAAAGTACAATTTTTGTGGGTGGCAAAAAGTTCACGAAACGCCCACAAAACACACACTAGTAAAAAAAAATAAAATAATAATAATAATATATATATATATATATATATATATAGAAAATATATGTATAGAGAACTTGGGGCAGCTGGCGTTGACAACACAACAGTTGATAATAAAATGAAGGGGGTTGGGGCTGGAATGGGTGTGGTTGCTGCAAACAGAGACCGCAACACTATAAATGTGGGTAGTTGCCTCCGAAAACAAGGCACAAAAGAAACCGCAGCATCAGCAAAAGGCCTTTGATGGGTAGGCGTGGCCAAAGAGCCTAGGCAGTTGCGGGTGCGGGGACTATGGCAGAGGGTAGGCGGCACTTATTTCAAACAATTAACTTGATATTGTAACTGCTTTTGTAAAAGAGGAAAACGAGTCGCCCCGGAACACCCCACTTCTTTTCCTCCCCCTTCCAACCTCCAGAAAGGTCAGAGATAAAAAGAGAGAGAGAGAGAGAGAGAGAGAGAGAGGCAGGGAGAGGAAAAAGAAGCAGCTTGCCTTGTCGATGTGTAGTCAAATAACAAAGCAGCAAACGGGGCCAAAAGAACTTGGCAGCATGTGGCCAAAAAGCAGAGCAATCTTCTTTACTTTTGCACTCGAACTTATACACTAGATGTGGACTGGGTAGGGTCTGGGGGTATGGTTTAGCCATAGACCGGGTGGCTGCTGCTCTGGTGGTGCCGAAAGAAAAACATAATAAAATCAAACCAAGTGAAACTGCGGCGACTGCTGTTGCTGCTTTTGTTGTTGCTGCCGTCACACGAAAGTAAAATAAACTGAAAGAAAAACAAAAAACTCACGAAAAAGCGCTGAGGCGACTCTGGCCTGTAACCCCATCTCCTCTTCCCCTATCCCATTGTTGTTGTCTAGTGGAATTGCTATCAGTGTTACAGCCGGCGGCATTGCTGCTGCTGCTAATGCTGCTGTTGTTGCTGTTGCTACTTCCACACAGCAGCAGCAGCAACAGCAGCAGCAGCAGGCGTCAACTCTTGTGCTACACAACTTGAACACGAAGTTCATCAACTAGCGTCGCCAGCGGAGCGCGGGGAAGGGCGGGGTAGCTGCTTGCCCGCAAATGGCAGCGTCCAAAGCGTTATTATACTTGTTGTAGCTGTAGTTGCTGTTGTAGTTTTAGTTGTTGTTGTTGTTGCTGCGTGTTTGTTTGCCACCAGAATGAATATTGCCCAAGCTGCCTGCTTTCAGCCCCAAGCTGTTTGGCTTTGACCTGGCTTTAGACTCGGCGACGACAGCAGCAGGCAACACACACACACACACACACACACACACACACACATACATTTTTGCTCCAGGCGACCACCTGTCCTGCGCTGCAAGTTTCTTAGACTTCTCTTTGCTTCTGCTTGCGCTTGTTTGTTTGTCTTATAAATTTACTTACGCTTATTTGCGCTGGAAATGAGCTGGCCATGGCAATCTTGGCCCCAAAGTGCAAAGTCTCTTTACACAAAATACATAACAACCAAAAAACAACAAAATAAAAAAAAAGAAAGAAGAGAAAACCAACAACCAACAACAGAAATCTCCAAGTTATTTTGCGTTGACAAACACACGCGGCATATGCGCAATAATTTACAAAATTATTGTGCCAAATTGTTAACAAACGAGCGTCGCAGCGAAAGCGCGGGTGGCAGATGCGGTTAGGGGGGGCGGGCGCAGCGCAGCAGCAGATTGACAGTGGGGTGTGCTTTCTATATGATTAGTTGACAGAGAAGAAATTCAAAAAAAGAAAATAATAATATAACATGAAAATACGACAGCGAAAAATGAAAAATGGAAAATATAAGCAAGTAAAATTGCCAGAAGGAGGCAAATATTTGACGTTTTTTAGCGAGGGAAAGGCATTCAAGCATACACACACACACACACAAACACACACCCAGAGAGAAAACAGAGAAGTGCATTAACAATGTGTGTAATGCCAACAAGAATAATAATAAACAATTTCCAGACAGCGGAAACGGGGGAATGCATTAAAAAATGAATCGTTTGCTTTTAAGCAGATGGAAAGATGGAAACGCTTCAGAGCAGAAAATGATTTGAGGACTTTAACCAACTTTCAGTTTTTTTCATTATTTCAAAGTATATAAAAATATATTCAATGATCTTTAAATGTATTTGGCTTTAGTATATAATATTTATAACAATAACATCTTGACATCTTGCTTGAGCCGATCGACAATCGCAAGCAAAAACAATGTGGAAATGACTTGCCTCGTCACTCTGCATATATTTATTACTGTCATCGTAGTATTATAGTGTGTTGTCTATTACCATTTTACTGCCGTCAAGTCAGCTGAGTATTGTCCATAAAACTTTAACAACGGATTGTTTTATACGATTGTAAACCAAGTTCAATTTGTTCAATGCTTCTTTTTTTTATGTATTTGCGTACTTTTAATAAGCATTTCAATAGCGATAGCGCTCTTTCTATCCTATCTTCTCTATACCAAATAAAACTTGGCAATATTCTGCTGTAGTTCTAATTTGATTGCAGACTAAATAGTTGAAAAAAAAAATGGAAGAAAAAAAGATTAAAACCCCGTTTGGTAGTTTTACAGCGCCAGCGGCACTGGCCATGGCAGTATCTGGCCTCAATGGCCTCAATCGGCAATCAATGAAGACCCACAGCCCCATCGCCGAGCCCAACGCTAACCCCAAGCCCATTGCATTTTCAATTCGATTGTGAATCCTGGTAGCCAACCTGGCCTCATCCTGCCACATCCTGCTTGGCCCGTTTTTGTGCACAGGAAATGTTAAATGATAATGCGTGGCACGCATTAAATGCAGTCGCCAGTTGCAGTTGCATTTGCTCGTTGTTGGTGTTGTTTGCTTTGTGTGTGCGTCACACATTACGTATACGTAATTTTTATTGCGTATACGTAATGCATTTTGATTTCAGACAACATGCAAGGCATGGGAGGATAACAATTTAAATCGTTGGCGGTCATTTACGTGCATGCCATGCAAAATGTATTGTGTGTGCGCTCGTGTGTGTGTGTTTGTGTGTGTGCGTGGTGTGTGTGTGTGAATGAGAATGCGAATGTTTGTGTATATGTGTGCGAATATGTGTTGTCTACTTTGCAGCGCGTGGCCGTTATTTCCGCTTTACGCGCTGCCACTAATAAAAATCGTTTAAAAAACCGCATGACAGCAGCAGCAACTGCAACAACATTAAATAATAACAATCATGTGTACATTTTTGCAACAAAACCACCCGCGTACCTTCAAACCCACCTCGCCAATCTCCCCAATCTTCCACCCCGTTTGTAATTCTTGCAGCCAGTCGACGCCGCGCACTGAACTGACAGATTTATGTGGCCCGACAACTTCAAACTGCAACGTAGCGTAATAAATCTCAGCTTCAAGGGGCAAGGCAACCCCCCCACCCCCCACCCCCGCCCGTCCTGTCCCCCTTCCCTCACCACCCAGCCTCTTTTTCTATGGGTCCGCTGTTTCTTGCTATCTGCTATTGCTGCAGCTTATTTGTACAAGTGTCTGTCCATCTCGTTGGCAGCGTCTGAGTCTTCCTTTGTCTTCCATTACGAAAATTAAAATCTCAGGCAAAACTCGTTTTGCGATTCTATTACCAAAAGTGACTCACACCAAAAATCGACTCAACATATTTCTTCCTGCTACAGTTACTATTCTTCTCTTCTTTTCTCTTCTCTCTCTCTATATATATATATATATATATGGTGGTTTCTTTTTCTCCGGGCTGCTCTTCTTCTTGACGGCTTTTACACTTTTAAACGTCGCATTATTTCCGCTGCTCTTAGTCTGTCTGGTCTGCTGTCTCCCCCTTCCACCTATCCCCCTCCCCTTTCACTGGTGGTGTGTGTATGTGTGTGTGTGTGTGTGTGTGATTTTTCGTCTTGTCTTTTGGGTAAACGAAAAAAAAACGTTAAATTAAATTATGATTTCAGTCGTTGAGTCTCATCTCATCTCTCAACCCACGCTCACTGTCTGCTCTTCACTGTTTTCATATTCGTTAAATTCATTTTGGCGCGCATTTCGGTTTTTTTTTTATTTTTGTTATATTTATTTTCACTTTGGTCCTTGCGCGAAAGTATTTGCCTGCCTGCGCACGTTCCAGCAGAAGCAGCAGCAGTAGCAGCAGCAGCAGCAGCAGCAGCAGCATCGTTTTGTCCCTCAGTAACTTAGTCAGTCAGTTAGTCGACAGCCGTATTTACTGTTGTTGTTGTTGGGTGTTGGGCATACGGCATCTGGAATCTGGTATCCCAATCCACGATTCTCTCTGGGTGCTGCGCAAATTTTGTTATGCGGCTGCAAATCTTCAACAATTGCCCTGATTTATAATTTCTGCTTAGCAATGCAAAATACTTGAGCCGCAATAGACGGCACCATCGCCCAACAAGTAAGGGCGGGACCGAGTGGCAGCTGCCGTCGCATATGTTGGCTTAGCATACAAATATTTTGCTGTTTGTTTGCTTTAGTGCGCATAAATATGATGCCGAGTGAGGGGGCTGTCGACTGAAGTGCGGAAGAAATGTGATGAGTACGTTGACAAGAGAAGCTGCCTAACCGCCATGCATATTCTCCCCCCCCCCCCCAACTACCCTTCCCCAGCCATGCATAATCCCGGCTGCCGCCTGCTGCATCAGCCGTACGTCTCTGCCTCGTCATAATGTGGCGCGTAGTGCGCTTATGCATAATTTACCCGCTTGTCATAGCACAGAATAAGCCACAGCCAACAAAATAGACAGGAACAGGGTGAGGGTGTGGTAGAGGGAGAGGGAGATGGAGAGAAAAAGGGCTAGAGAACTAGAGATATGTCAGAGCTGTAAAGCCTAGGCAAAAGTCACAGGGACACATCACTGGGAAAGCGGCTTTGACTTTCGTATAGAACGACACACCTCAAAGTCTCCCGACTCGGATATAGTCAAGATTACAGTTAACATATCACAAGAACAATAACAACAACATTTCTAGCAAATGATGAAGACAAATTAATATATGTATGAAAGACGAGGCAGATATAAAAAATAAATATATTTTACAGAAATATGTCGTATGTTGTTTCCCATATGCATCCTCTCGTAAATAATCTTTGCATGCGTTTCTCACAACAAACCAAGAGCAAAATATCAAAATGATTAAAGTTTAAAGTCATGAAAAGAATTTTCTTGGAAAATGACAAAATTGCAGTTAGGGATTGCAAAAACGGTAGAGTTTTGAACAAATTATGTTAGTTTGAGTTATTGACCCTTCATTTTTAGGTACTTGAAACTTCAAATAGTTTCTCTAAGACCAGGGATTTCATCAATGTTGCTTGAGAGTTGGGTACAGGATATCTCTAAGCTCTACCGAGTAGAGAATTCTCAGTTGCTTAGTGTAGCTTGTAGTTGTCGTGCTTGTGGGTTATTAGCAAGCGTATTTTCTTAAAGTATATCTGTGGAGTTCAGAGCTCAGTTGGGTTGAAGGGAGTTTGAGCCTTTAGATTGGATTGCCTGCTCATGTTCTTGACTGATTGCTTTGCGTTGCCCAGGACAGGAACAAAATAGAAAAAACTCAGGACTTAAACTAAACACAGAAATGCGTGCGCCATAAATTAAAGTAGTTTTAAGTTTTTTTCTATCGCTCTTCTCGTTATTGTTGTAGTTGTTGTTGTTGTTGTTGTTATTGTTGTTCTTGCTTTTGGCAATTTCTGTTGGTCTTTGTTAGTGTTGTTGCTGTTGTTGATGGTTTTGGGTTTCGGTGGACTGGTTTGGGGTTTTTAGCAATTCTGGTTACCGCCCGCTGTTTGAGTTTGGAGCTGACTCCCTGCCTCTCTGCCTCGCTTACTTTCTTGCTTTTACCCTAAAAATAGATACACAAATGTGTTTTAATGGTCGCTTTTGCTCGCGTTTTCGCTTTCGCCTCGTCCTTCGCATTGTGTCCCAATCTCTGCCCTTTGTTATGCCGTCTGTCGTTTTTCTATGTGACTGAATTTATTTGGTTATACTCTCCCTCTCTCTCTCTCTCTCTCTCTCTCTCTCTCTCTGGCTGGTTTTCTCTCGTTCTTTCCTTGGTATCGAATATATCCTTGTGCGTGTTTAGATGCCATTCGCAAAAAGTTTCCTGACCGCTTTTTCCAAGCACCGATTCTCGAGTCTCTTCTGCTGCCGCTTTCGCATATTGTTAGCTGCTACGGGGCGGCAAATGGTTTTGATTTGATTAATGAATGTTCTAATTAAGCAAAACCGTCACCTAAGCCCGCTCAGCTGCCATTTGACCTTGGCCAAAAACAAAAATCCAAACCCACAATGCTCAGCAAACCAGTAGCAGAAACAGCAAAAGCACCAGCAACAGAAACACAAACTATATAGAGTAGTACAAGTTGTGTTTGCCGTGTTTTGCTGCCGTCGGATAAGAAGACAAATTATTTTGGCCAACTCAGGAATTTCATTTTGTTTCGTTTTCGTTTTCGTTTGAGTTTGGTGCGTTTACGTTTACGTTTACGTTTAGGTTTAGGTTTAGGTTTATGTTTAGGTTTGTATTTGTTTCGTTGCTGCAAGTGATTAGCGTTAAATGAAAGTCGAGAGTCGAGGC